>OX235279.1:22065039-22234643 GCA_944472155.2 Trichobilharzia szidati | reverse complement strand
CAGTCTTATCTTATCCTATTGACAAAACACCGTGATTGGTTTATGCTTGAATATTTATTTGTAAAGTTATGGAGGTACATTAGAGTTGAGCCGGAGGATGAGATCTAACTGAAGGCACAGTATTCTTCGCTTAAATGTCTGTTGTTCTAAACAATAAAAGAACTCCATTTACTAATAATTCAACAAAACATCTTTTCATATACGTCCAAACAAAGTTCAATTTTAACAGGTTGAAAAAATTTGGTCATTGTGTATATGATATACTCATTATTTTTACTAGTTGATCACGGATTGATATCAGTTAGAAAATCATTGAAAACCAGGGAGTACTGGACAGCTGCCGTTTCATCCTAGTTTGGGAATCATCGGCAGTACGCACCCACTGGGATTCGAACCCAGGACCTTCCGGTTACAAGGCAAGCTCGTATACCATTCAGCCACTGGGACCCGATTCAATGGCCAGTACATGAATTCTAACTTCTACCAATTCGTGATTTAGCGCGACCCCGACCACTGTCGTTGGTGGGACATCCATTCTCACCCTTGACTGGATGGACCTCACTGGTCACGACTTCTCACTAGAAATCTAGGAAACTCCATCCTGTAGCAAGTCACTAGCGAGCATCAGATTAATTTTCCATAGTTCAGTTTGGACCAGTGAGGTCCATCCAGTCAAGGGTGAGAATGGATGTCCCACCAACGACAGTGGTCGGGGTCGCGCTAAATCACGAATTGGTAGAAGTTAGAATTCATGTACTGGCCATTGAATCGGATCCCAGTGGCTGAATGGTATACGAGCTTGCCTTGTAACCGGAAGGTCCTGGGTTCGAATCCCAGTGGGTGCGTACTGCCGATGATTCCCAAACTAGGATGAAACGGCAGCTGTCCAGTACTCCCTGGTTTTCAATGATTTTCTAACTGATATCAATCCGTGATCAACTCATAAAAACATAACTAATCCTTACAAACCAAACTACAGAAAATGCTCATTTTTATAAAAGTTCTTTTTGTATTTCCCAATGAATGATGAAAAACAAAGCGATATTGTCGTTTCTACTGATGTTTCGCTATTTAATGCTGCTGATGACAGCGTTATCAAAGGAGTAATAATAAACCAGAAAAATTTACAAAATCCACTCAGCTTAGATTATGTAACAACTCAATCATAGTTCATCAGCATGGAGTAATTCTGTTTGCATTGTCAAGTTGGCCAATTGGTCAAGATAACAAAACCATGTGTAGATTGTTGGATTTGATAAGCGTATACAAATTCACAAAAACAGCATGTGTTTACATAATGAAATTGCTTATCACATTTGTGTTGACTTTGTCATTTCGTGCGAGAAACCGGGGGTATTGTTTTGTAATCAGGTCAAATTTTCTTGTAATCCATCATTCCTATTCAGTTCAGACATTTTGGGTTCCATTTGATATGAAATGCTTCGGATGATATGAGACGTTCACTGTGATTTCCGAAATTTTTCGGGATGATGATTTCAATATTTTCAAAATCAATTTTTTGACCTGATTCTGTAGTGTAACGTGTAGACGACCTATGGCTTATGATTCTCCACACCTTTTCTAGTTCTCGGTGGTCAAACAGATGCACTGCGATATCCATTTCTTCCGAATACTTTGATTTCTCTTCAGTGATATTTGTCCGGCGTATATTACCCCATGGTGTTGCAAGCATTTTATTTTGTAGAGAGAATTCGATTGTGAATCCATTGGGATTTGATCTTTTGCAAGGACGAAATTGCTTTGCAATGTATGTGTCTGATGTTTTGTAGAAAACTCTGATGTTTTGCTAACTGAGTACTCTTCTTATATCTTCTGATATTTCTGATCTATGTGGAATGATAACAGTTGAAGTGTACGTCTTCGAAGTGCGTGTTTTCAACCATATTTAATATCTTTGTTGAATTTGTTTATGAAGTTCTTGAGAGTCTCAGTAATATTAGATGGTTGGAGGCAATCAGCAGGAGGCACCGGACTAAGTTTTGTGCTAGCTGACACCCACCAGCAATTAGCAAGGCGTAACTGAAACCACACTGAAGGAACAGCCCATATCCCTTCTGAGATTCGAATCCAGGTCACCTAGTCCTTCAGTGAATCAGAGACGTTACCACTGAGCTATTCGTACTCGTGACTGATCTCCTGTCGAACTGACCGTATTCGATACCTTTTGATTAGACACTGGGTGATGCGGGTTCGAATCTCAGGACGGATACGAGCTATTCCTTCAGTGTGGTTGCAGATACGCCCTGCTGACTGACTGGTGAGAACCAATTGACACAAAAAGTAGGTCTAGGCTATGCTTCCTCTAGTCGATTGCCTTCAACCATCTAATACCAACAATTCGTATTGCACCATGGTGGCGAGCCAGCCACCTAGTGCCACGGTGACCTCATTGCAAACTTGACTGATAGAATGTAGTCTACGCCAAAGATAGGACTAGACCCATTACACTAGTTACTGACTAGTATCCAATCAAAAATAGCCTCAGTAATGTTTGATATTTCATCAAAGAGTGTGCTTATCTAAGAGGACTTGAAAATATCTTTTTTCTTTTAAATCACATAAAGACCCACTGAAATGTTGGACTCACTCATTTCTACTTTTGATGAGCAAGTCAACGGAAACTCAAAAATTCATTAGCCTATACCTACTTGAAAACAAAAAACACAATAATAATATTTGTTACAACAATACAGAAAGAGGAAAGTTTCACATGAACTGAACTTTGTTAAATTAAACTAAAAAGAGTTAAAAACAGGTTACAAGGAGGTAGAAAAACCACAAAAACAACTGGGCTGAGGAGTAGGTGGTCAGTATGTCACAAATTGTTACTGTTGTTATTATTTTTATTACCACCATTCATGAAGAACTTTTGTATTATTGTCCGTCAATGGTTTCAGTAGACAGGCATTCATATATGCTTAAGAACGCACACAGTGTTATTCTTTTTCAGTAGAATTTTTGTTCTCAGAATACCCCTAAAAGTTCAACTTGAATGGTTTTCCCGGATTTAGTAAAAATATTATTATTACTAATCATTATTAATATTGTCAATACTAATAACAATCATAATAACAATGATTAGTTCGCTATAAATCGAATGAATGAAAATGGCTTTTTATCCAATCTTCTCTCAAACCCTTATCTCCTATTTTTATTTTTCTATTGAGGAGATTGAGGGCAGGAGTAAGTCGAGGCTGCCTACTATCGTCAATGATTTTCCTGATTGCAGCAGATTGAATAATGCGACAAACAGCGGGCAGGGCAGTGAGAAAACAGGCATAAAATGAACTCACACAAAAACTTCGAGGATCTGGACTTCGCTGATGATATATGTCTCATTTCCCACAAACTGGAAGATATGCAAGCGAAAAGCAATAAGTTGGCAGAAGAAGCATCAAAGATAGGATTTCAGGTGAACATAGAGAAAATAGAGGTGATGAAGATTCCTGGGCAACTCCAACAGGAACAACAACAACAACAACAGACGACAATCAGCCAGCATAAATGGGATGAACCTGAAAGAAACAACCTCCTGTACCTACCGACCTGGGAAGCATCGTTTCAACTACAGGCGGAACTGACGAGGATATGAAAGCAAGAATCGGAAAAGCAAGACAAGCTTTCACTACTCTCAAGTCTGTGTGGAGGTCAACAACTCTCAGCATCAAAAATAAGATCCGGATTTTCAACTCCAATGTGAAGTCAGTGCTACTCACTATACGGATCAGAGACTTGGCGCGTCATGAAGAGCATCTCAAACAAACCACAGACCTTCATTAACATTTGTCTTCGCTCAATACTCAAAATCAGATGGCTGGCCAGAAAAGATCAACAACAGGGTGGGATCTCTGGGAGCGAACCAACACAGCAGGAACCGATTGTGAAACAAATAGGCAGGAAGAAATGGAGATGGATTGGCTGGCCATACTCTGAGGAAACCATCAATTGACATCACTAGACAAGCCATCGCTCGAGTGGAACCCGAAAGGGAAGCGGCGGCGAGTTGGTCGTCAGTGCAAGAGTGACTTGGAGGAGGTCATGTGAAGAGGAGATGAAAACGTGTGGGCAGACTTGGAGTCAGGTGAAGACTCTAGCAGAGAACCGAACGGAATGGAGACGCACGGCTGAAGCCCTATGTTCCTCTAGGAATTAAAGGAAACAATAATAATAATAACTGAGGAGATGATTTTGGATTTATGTCTACTGGTTAGCACAATAACACTGTTTTGCGCCAACATAAGCGAAGACCTGCGACAGGTTTATTCTTACAATAAAAAGACGGTTATAGAGAGGAAAGTTTTCTTTTCGACGAAGTCACCATCAACTAGGCTGTACATTCGTGTACTTGTAGAGTAAATGGGTGAGAAAGCTCGAGAATTACAAAGCGCAATAACAGGAAGTTCGGATATAAAAGACATAATAAGATCGTAATTATCGAAAAACTTCACTTTTTGTACAATTACAAATTAAGGACATAAAAATAACAGGAATAAACAGGAAGGTTGGATAAGAAATGTAATGGGGTAACCACTATTGATGGAACTGATTTTTTGTGTTGGCCTTGTTAGGAACAACGGTTGGATGTATTTCGTTTGAATACATACTTTGGGCTTGAGCTTTCGGATCGCCAGGGCTTCAGCTATTCCCAGCCAGATGCGTTGATTTCATCTTGTACATAATTTTGAAGCACTTTTCAAATGGAGCAGGATGTTCTGTTACCGAACTTTATGCACATCGGCATTCTCTCTTTTCGCTAGCCTTGCTGGAAAGTGTTTCCGAGCGCGTTTTACAGCCGGACGCATAGTACGAGTACATGAACTGGTGTATGCATGCTGAAGTGACCCAATGCTGTAGCTTGTGTTCAACAGGTTGGTTGGACAGTTTCTTGCAAGGAAATTTTCCTCGTAGGCTGGAGGTGCATTGTGTTTCACTGGAAGACTTCGAAAGCCGTCTACGGAGAAGTTCTGCTACGGTGTCGAGGTTTAGCATCAGCATCTATTTGGAGGCGACCTGCACTTCTTCAGGCATATTCTTTACTTTTCTAGATCCTTGTCAATGAATCTGGGTGCAGAAAAACCATTTCCTATCAAGATCTCTCTGAGATTTTGCGAATTTAGCGGATCCTCGATGAAACAGAATATATTAAGTTTCTCTTTCTGCCTAGAGGCACACAACTGTGAAAGTTGGTAAAATGTCCGTTTCATGTGGGCTTTTTGTAGATGGATCATCTCAGCGAGTTGTCAGCATTCCCTTGCAGTTGGACATCGAGAGAATGGAACGCTAAGTCAGACTCAACTTTCAGAGTAAAGTCGATGTTCGGATGGGCTTTACTGAAGGTTTGCAATCGATTTTTTATATCAGAAATCTCGCCACAAATAATGAAAGTATCATCAATGTGTCTTTCGTAGAGACGGAGTTCATCAATAGTTGATGATACGGAATTGTTCTGTAGGCTAGCCAAAAAGTAGTCAGCCAAGAGGGGCCTTAGAGGAGAACCCCTTGCTACTTCACCTACTGGCCTGTATATTAGGTCGTTGAAGGTGCATCGTAGCAGCGTCTTTAATTTTCCTTGTGCATTACTAGATTTGTTCTCTTTGTATGTATCCAAACTTCCTACCTGTCTTGTTATTATTACCACGTCCTTATTGCGTCACTGTATGAATAGCCAAGTTTTTCAGTTAATGCGATCTCATTATGTTTCTTCTATCCGATCTTCTTGTTTATTAGACTTTGTTACTTTATTGATTTAACCTTTGACCGGAAATAATTCTGGGATTTATCCCTGTCCCATTGTTGAATCACATTTCGACTGGTAAATACTAAATGCAAGTCAGCTGCATATAAAAAGACAGTTTAATACATTTAGATAAACGACTTTTAATGACTTAAGAAAAAGTGTCAGCTTTGGAAGCCAAACTCATAAACGGTGTATTCTTTGGCACATTGATTTTTTAGTCTGGGGACGGTTTCTTTCTTGGTGTTTCTGTCGATAAACTTTCTAGGATGTCCATTACTTTGGAGAGTTGTGCAATAGCCTCAGTTTCGATTCTCTTATCGGGCCAAGATGTTCGGCCCATGCTGAACATCACCAATCACTGGGGAATGCAGTTACATCTACAGATAGTCACCATCCACCAAACCACCTTAAGTTAATCCTAAGACACTGTCGAAGTACCCGAATCAAGTACCCACCGAAATTTGAACACAAAGGCCAAACACCCCAGTCCAGTAGGTCGTCAGGAAAATCAGAACTAAATTAAAGGACGAATAGCTGTTTTCATATTTTGCAGTTGTAACTATTCCACAGGAAGTCATACCTTATGTCAAAACGCTTATTTTTACAAATAACTTAGCATCCGAGCTTTCAGAGATCTGCCTTGGGTCCCTAGACATAAAGACTTAGAACCATATCATGTGACTCATGATAGAACAAAGTCACAGGGATGCATATGTATACATAAATATATACATTCCAACCCGTCTAATTTTACCTCTCCGTTTACCGTATGAAAGTTCCTACTGTTCACCGTGAAACATAGTAGAGCTGAAGAAATATAACTAACTAGGATCAATTCTATTCAAACATACACAGGGTGAGAATGTCAATGGAAACTAGAATATCCTTGAACAATGATCAACTTGTTGAAAGATGTCTAGTTAAGATAAGTGGATTTGTTAGGATTTGGACTAATTTCACCTGTTCGATTGCATCACGAGCCAAAATCAGCTAGAGAACATGGGAGCTCTGTTTCGCCTTAGTTTGAGACTCTTCGGAAATGCGCATTAACGACTACAACCTGAGACTGAAATCAGGACCTTTAGATTGTTACGAGTATTATTAAATCTGGAATTTTTCTCAGGTTTGAAGGTCACTGAAACCTAGCAGAACGCCATGGCTTTGTATTGAAATGATAGAGAAGATTTGTAGTTCAGATGGGTGATTTTGATTTGGTTATTTTCTCAGAGCAGGTCGATGATTGAATTGTGCCAAGAATCAGACAACAAAATTCCTTCCTGAGATACACACCTTCTTCAAGAGAAAGAACACACACAAGTACACAGAAAATCAACACAGACAGACAGACTGACAGATCAAATACTCACCTACATATAACAGCAACAAGCCAATGACTCACACAAAAGAAAGTGTGCACCAGCATTGATTGAAGGAGTTCAAACACACTGTTGCAACACTCCAGTGCTGAAGGGAATTGAGGAGAAATATTTGCCAACTGCTTTCAAGAATAAGGAATACGCCCACGATTTCATCAGAATAAGTGTTTGAACTCAAATCGAAATACCAAGAAGAAACCATGCTCATTCTTCTATACCCATATAACTAACGGCTTGAATATTAAGAACATTTGAAATAGATGTCGCACACAAGCCAACAAACCAACAGACAAACACACTCACTGGTGAAAGTGGACACATCCCATTTGACGCAGAATCCAATAGCATAAATTAGCTGTGAAAAGATACGATATGTATTCTTTCACAAAATCGATGCATATAAACAATCAAGAATGCTACTATGATTGTGAAAATGTGGTTATTTTGAAGAGAGGAAGCACAGAGTTCAAAAATGTCAGGGAATCTCTAGAAGCCTGGTTGGTATTCAGACGAATCATCCAGTGTTTAACACAGACACATTACTAAAGATGAAATTTACCAACTCATGAAAAAAATAGATCACATGAATAGAGAGTTAGAATTCCAAGTGAATAAAAATGATCGATAAAGATGTAAGACTACGACTGTTACCGGAGATCCAATCATTCATGGGAAATTCAAACAAGTTCATTCACTTCATATTAAACCTTCCCCCCGAAGATGTTGTGTCTAGATGGGGGACTATGAAAGCTTCTCAGTTAAATTGACCAGCTCAGAGAAAACAATCAAACAAAAATATTACGCATTTCTGCTGAATTGTTAAGTTCACTGTTGTCCATCATCTACTTTTCAAAGGTGAACAGTAGCATAAATTGATTCGTGTAGAAGACTAACAAGAATCCTATCCACACGCACACACACACACTCACACACACGAATGCAGATACACGCACACACCGATCATTCGGTGTGTGAGTCGAATTCAAGTCGGTCAATTAGATTTTATTCAAGGAAGCCCGTTAATTACAAGACTAGATAAAAATCATTATGCATCGGGAGGCAATAATGGACAAATATAAAAAAGGTAGCCTTTTATCATCAAACATAACGCAACGCAACGCAACAAAATAAATTACAAACGAAAATCTAACATGTGACATGAAAAATTTTTAAAAAATGATGCTGCAATTAATTGCATGCCTGAAAGAACAGTAGTCGATCCAGGCATACTGACTGACAGTTGTAAACACAAAAATCAAAGATAATTAGACAGTTCGGAAAGTAAAAATGACTGTCATAACTGTATCATTATGAGCCGTTGCCAATCCACTGACTGAACTATTTAGTTCTATGTTCTGCTTTGCTTGTGTGCATTTTTATATTTTCACTGGGGTAGGGGATGCTTATCATCGTTCAGGGTAAATCCGCATCTCCCTGCTGATCGATTATGCTGAAAGGAAACGCTCATTTGAAATATGTTGAAATATGTCAACTGCTAGTGTGAAGGCCACTGTGATATCTGAAAAGAACGAGTTAACGAGATGATCGAGGATGTGTAGTGCATCCCCAGTAACAGGGGGTAGTGTTCCCTACTAAAACAAGAAACCAACTACACACCCATCCCCTATTGTTTCCAACTAAAGAGCATTTCTTGTGAAACTGGTATCAGTTTCCCAGAGGTTCTGAATGGAACAAAGGGCGTCAAAAAACATCCATTTTGTCACCTTTTCTGCAGCTCTCTTCAACTAGCACTATGACAGCCAGTAGTCTCTCATCGCCTCTCACACTATCTCCTACATGTTACTCTTTGAATCACACACCCCGTCCAAATTGTCGGCCCCATTCGAGTTCCCCTAGAGTGATGGCCTGGCGTGGAATATCACTCATCGGTATCCACAAAGTACATCCGATCAATCTTCACTTTCTTCAGAATATGTTGTGCTTTGCCAGTAGGTGTCTGATGAGTTCGTTTCCAGAGTATCTCGCTGATAATTGTTCCAGACTGGTTATCTGACCCTCAGTATAGAGTCAGTGAAGGCATCAGTCGACGAAATTCTGCGAGCGGCTGTTGGAAGTGCTTTTAATGACACACGCGTCAAGTTTCCGGTGTATACAAAAGAAGTGACTTAAGATTTGCGTTGAAAATCCGAATCTTATTCTTCATGCTACGGAGTGAAGAAGATTTCTAGACTGATTTCACTGATTTCGCCCTTCTGATACTCTGGTTTTGGTATCCTCACCTGTGTTGACTGTGTGTCATTGAAACGAAGTCGCTTAGATAAGTGAGTAAGGGAAGTGACCTGTTTTCAGTTTCCTCGGTTTATCGGGGTTGGTGCCATTCGCTGCTGCTGTTTATTTATCTTCATCACCTCAGTGTTCTCTATGTTCCCTTGGGGTCTCATCTTTTCTGCTTCCTCTACCGATTTGTTGCTTTTCGCCTGTGTGTCTTCAAATTTATGTGTGATATCAAATACATCCACAAAATTCAGATCTTCTAGAGTTTTCTTATTGGTCTGACGTATTCCTGTCGTTTTGCTCCCCATGTATGGTGTGACGTATAAACCAGGCAACCACAATCAGGATTACCATCGTAGGTGATAGTAAGTCTTCACTAGAGAGTCGTCGCTGAGTTCTCTGTTTTGGATCAATTGACATGCGGCACTGTCGTGTAGCTGGCTGTTGAATGAGTTTGATAAAGATTCCACTTTTAGTAACCGTCAGTCGAAATCACATAATGTTTATTACCAACGAAACATGGCAGTGGTAACTAATGAAGAAAAATTCATCAAGTTTTGAACCGTTCACCTATCCCCCTACCAGGTGTCCACACAAATCCCAGCAAACTGATATTCTTCTTTCTTGTTATTCATTTCATAAATGTATAAAAATCATAAGCTTATTCACATTAAATTCACGTATACAACACTTTTAAAATTAGTATTATTAACAGCATGTTTAACGTTGAAACTCGCCTTTCTGTTCATTCAGCTCCACCAAGAGGATTCCCTAAAGTGCATCAAGATCCATCTGCTACAATCAGCCAAGTTGGTGATTCAACACATCTACAGTGTGATGTTTCAGCTGAACCACCGGCAACAGTCTACTGGATTAAAGATCAGTTCGAATTGATCGATACAAGTCTTCCAAGATTTCGAATTGTCAGTAAGTTCAATGCAACCAAATATAATACTGAAATAGTATTTTTCCTTTATTACATAAAGCTTAAAATTACTGTGGCTTAGCAACCTAATGTATTTGAAAATGATGAGTGCAGGGGTTCAAGTCCTAGTGAAAGTGTCATCCACAGTTGACGAGTCCTAATTAGGACGAAATGCATATCCTTGTTCTCTACTGATATCGTATATATGACATCTTATCTAATATATAGCCTGCATGATCCGAGACATATGAATGTGAATAAAGAATGGTTAACGCATTGTTCAGTTGACACGCGTAAAAAAAAGATGACAGGAAGATGTGAATACGTGAATCTGTCATATTCAAATGCAATGAGATAGGAAAAATAACTTTCTTGAAATATTATCAATAAATAAAGTAAATAGAGTGTTAGAATATGATAATGTAAAGTGAGATATGACTAAATAAAAATAGAGCAACTCACAAGAAGAGCAGATTGACAACGTCTATGAGACAACTCGCTGATTTTTACGGTTTCGTTCCCATAGACAGAAAAGGGAATTTAATCTCTTCTGTCTCTCAGCAAGTGTCCGGAGAATTTGTAGTGAAAACAGTGTTGACGATGAACTTAAGCAACTGAAATAAACTTTATATGAAAGAAGTACACAGAGCGATGAGGTATCTGAGAAAGTGCTGCATCTTAACTTTGAATTAAGCGGTGACACTGAGAGTGAATTCCTAAAAAATAGATTGACAAGATCACGAGGAAAAGAATTTTTCCGTCACTCTACAAGCGAGTTTATCGAGCAGTCCACTGGTGCGACTGAAGGTCAAGGAAATGTTACCTCGACTGCACAATTTCCTGTGTGTACTTACATGTTTTACCGCTCTAGTGTAGCTTAGTTAATAGGACGTTAGTCGAGAAACATATCCCAACGCGTTTGAAAAAACCTCGCAGATTGACTAAGCGAAGCAGAGAGTAAAGACATTTGGTAAATATGACCACGTAGCTTCCGATACCTCTTTTAACACAGTCTACAAAGTCCGGAAGTGGAATCTTTAACAATACATAACATAATGCCAAAATTTAGTGTGCATAAACAACTTTTACAGTCTGTTTCGTCAATGACGAAACGTCTTCATAACAGAGAAGATTTGTAGCTGAGGTATATGATATTATTGTGGTTGTGTTCTCTAAGCTCGGTCATTGCATAGTGAAGATTTCAGTGTCTTTCTAGACGGCGTCTACAGCTGCTCAAAGAATACAGTTACATCTCTAAATTATCTTCCTTTGACTATACGTCACTATCTTCTGTTATTTCGACTTCGGAGTCGAATCAATGGAATCCGTGAAATATGATGGAAATTTCCACAGATGATTCTATTTGCTGACCATTTCCTAATTTTCATAAGAACTTTCCAGTATTTTCTAATATGTTCCGCAATGCATCGAGATTGAAATATGAACTGTGAGCTGGACACAAACGCGCTGATGACGACCGCTTCTTGACTACACCAGAAACATTATGCGACAACTACCTGTTTCTCCCGAGTCCGCGCTGCGTTAAGTGAGAACACACAACGATGTGAGCCAGAAAGTATATTTCATGCAATAATGTATGATCCAGAATATCACCAAGGTTACGTCAATTAGTCTGTAATAATAATCAATAAAGTAGTGGGCGTCATTTTACGTAAGCCAGTTCTAAGTGTTTAATTTCCAAACTAGCTATTGATCACTTATGTGGGCCAACCACTACATCAGTCTTGCTTGTATATTCTATTGTTTAAATGCCTTTTTCGTCTTTGTGACATCATCAAAGTTTTCATTGTCAATATTTTTACCTTTGAGTTAACGTATTGTTATTTTCTAATTTCAAAATTTCAGGATCAGGATCGCTTGTAATTGAAACTCTGTTAGAAACTGATTCAGGCGCTTATGAGTGTATGGCACGTAATGAAGTCGGCACTGTACTGAGTAATTCAGGTCATCTGCATGTACGACGTAAGTCTTTGCGATTCGAAGAATCTGTAGTTTTTGTGCGTATCATTCAAGTCAGATAATTTTTTTCGTTAATTTAAATGGACGAAGCTAAAGTACAGGTTTAATCCAAATGAACCATTGTCATGACTGGTTGACACCTCCGAATCCCTATTGATTATCTCATCTACAGTCAGTCATCATTAGATAATTGAAGATGCCAAGTGATGCCTAATTCTTTCATGAATTCAGTCCGCCGCTCAGCACCATCCATCATCAACTTACGGTGAATATGCAGGAGTGTATCCTATTTTTAAAAGCCGTTTTAGTCAGTGTTATCAATGTGTCAAGCTGTTTACAATGGGAAGTCCCCCACTGCCTCCTTCAATTTCTCTAGCTGATGTTCCCAGCTCAGGGAGCTGCTCTTTCTCCTTTTATGTTTTCCAGCTTCTTACATGACTTACTTGCCCTACTCTCACAAAGCCAATTTTGTTAAGTATGCCGATGACCCATCTGACTGTTTCTATGCCGGCGGTTACTCCTCAGTCAGACTGTTTCAAAGTGTTTAACTTTTTATCAGATATTAGTCAGTAGTCCTCGTTAAATAGTCTTAAGCTTAATCCTAGTACAAGTGTGTGGTGGTCAATTTCACTTTCAGACGCAAACGTGACTTACGTGGACTGGTCAGTTAGCACGGTTCCACTATCATACACGCCAATGAAGTTGAAACCAAATCGAATGTTGTTAAATACCTTGGACTGTGCATTTCCTCTGATCACCTTTCCTCGTCTACTCACATCATGTTAATTGGTTTCCAGACAGATGTTTCGTTTGACGTTCTATGTAAGGAAGTTAAGACGATCTGGTATCATTCCGTCTCTACTATTATCGTTCGTTAATTCTTATACTCTGCCTATACTTCTTTGCTGTTCCCCAACATTAATCGTTCCTGGGTTACACTGTGAAGGGCACTAAAAGCCGTCAGTAGGGTGAGTGAGTGGGGTGTTGCTAAACGAACTCTTTAGTACTATCGTAGACAGACACATGGATTCCTGAAAGAAATCAGCAAATATTATCCTGTCAGACTGTGAGCATCTTCTCTCCTTCCGCCTATCTCATCAGATAGGGGAACTAGAAGTAGCACCTTTAGAAGACTGTATGCTCGGACGACTGAGTACAAAGTCTCTACAATACGTCATTCAGTCGAGACACATTTTATGTGATGAGAGTAGTGTAGGACAGGAAATTACCAACTTACTGATGAACTCTAAGTGAATGGCCCCAATTTTTGTTTTGCGCTCATTGTTATATTGTCGTTAGTATTTTCACTTGATTTAATCTTATATTCATTTTCTTATTAAACAATATTATGAATGTAAATGCCTTACTTTAATTATTCGACCCTTGTAATGATAAAATTAGATGCAGTACTTACTGTACTACTTTTTTTATTCCTTCACGTTCCCAGTGGAACATAGGGCTAGAGGCTTGAAGTGTCTGTAGTAGTGTTTATTTTTACAGGATGGGGTTGCTAGCCTCAAGCCAAATCTTTCCTCTTCACCAGCTTTTAGTTCTGGCTTAGCGAGCTAAAGGAGTGCACCGGCCGGGGATCGAACCCCAGACCATGTGCATGGTCGGCGAGCGTCCTAACCGCTATGCCATCGACGCTACTGTACTACTACATGCTGGAAATTCCACATATGTACCACATTTGTGCTGTTCGGAATAAAGCTATTATTATCATTACTATTTTTATTTAAAAATCTATTCAATGAAATATGAAACTTACTCATCCTAATAATAATAAATTCTAATCGACTTCCTCTCCATTAAGTTACTTACTGACTGCCAGCCAAATGAATACTATCTAGTCTTCTGTTGTTTTAATGATTACTTTCCAAAAAATAAAAGAAAAAAGAAAAATAATTTCGGTGAAATACAAATAAAAATTTCAACATGGGGGAAATGTTTGTGTGTGCGTGTGTGTGTGAGCGTGTGTCAAACAGCTGATACTTTTAGACTGCCAAAGCAAAGAGAAATTCTCGCAATATCAAAAAAGGCTTATTGACTCTCTTGGCAATCGGTAGTGTGTTCTAAAACACACTCTTGCTTTTCTTATTCTATATTCCATCGATTGTAATTTGATATTTATTCATCAGTATGTAGTGTTACCAGAGAGAGTGAGAGAGGCAGAAAACGAAAAGGAAATAGACGATTGCATCATTTGCAACCAGCTGTTGGTTGACAATGAGACCATAGTTTGGATAATATGGGTATGTTTGATATGTGTATGTAATGACTGAACGATATCTCCCATTGGGAGTTATCAGTCTTCAGAGTAATGCTATTTGTTGACACCAGTGCATAAAAACAATACACACTGTCAGTGTGGGTGTTTTTCACTTGTTGTTGATGATATTGGATTTCACATTATGTGAAACTAATAATGTGGTGGTCGGGAGGCGGGCGGCGAGGATTGAGGGTGACAGTGCACGCACCCACCTAAGAATTGTAATTTATCCTTGTGGCCAAATTGTTAGACAGAAAGAATCAATGTTTCATATTTCTAAGTGAACTAACAAACTTTCCAACAGTTGGAAGCCATCGTTGGTTCGGTGGTTCAAAGGTTCGATTCCCGGCCGACGCACTTCTAGACCTCACTCATCCGGTTGTAAACCTGTGAAGGATGGTAAATTGGTTATCATGCTTTTGGAACTCCATTACCTAAAAACACAAATACCACAGCTACTAAAAGTCAGGTGATCCACAACGGGAAACTCTGCAAAGCGACTCAAAGTGAATATAGGTATAAGACGGGGCTGACTACTAGCACCGATGTCATTCCCGGTTGTGGTTGAGTGGATAGTGTGGCACACTGTGAGTGCCACTGAACCGATAAGAAGACTCTAGAAGGTCTGGACTGTACGGACGATTTATGTCCAACGTTACACACATAAACTCAAAGATCTACAGGCGTTAAACATTCAACTGGCAAAAGAAGCAACAAAGACGGCACTTCGAGTGAACGTAGAGAATATGGAGGTGGTAGAGATAACTAACCAACCACCGCCAAAAGCAACAGTAACCAGCACGAATCACGATCAACGGGAGGAAGTGATTGAAAAAGGTCACTTCCTTCACTCACTTATCTGGGTGGGCACCATCGTTTGAACTAGAGGCATATGGTATTGATGAGGATGTCGGAACAAGATTATTAGAAGGGCAAGACATGGTTTCACCACTGTGAAATCAGTTTGGAAGTCTGCTGCACTCTACAACATGAAGAACGAAATTCGAATATTCACTACTGATTTTAAGATAGTCAGTTCCTCTGTATAGGTGTGTGTGTGAGTGTTGGGAGAAGCATTTGTAAAAGGCGAGTGCCGACTTCTTTGAACAGTTGCCTTCTCCAGTTCCTTATTGAATATGATCTAGCGAGCTATTCAGAAAGGAGTGTCAGTAAGAAACCCTGGCAATGAACGAACCAACCGAGAAGGTAATGCTGAAAAAAGTGGTGGAGAAAATGGAGATGAACCTGTTTGACAAGTCGAGAAGACGGTTGGGTGATGTTGTGTGCCAGATGATTTCTCGAATGGAAGGTGAATGGCGTTGATGTCATGTCTTCTTTTGCTGTTGGATGGGTCTTTTAGTGTACACAATATTGAATGAAGGGAGTCTGTTTGTTGGTTGGTTGGCTTGTGTACGACATCGATTTCAAATGTTCTTAATAATCAAGCCGTCAGTTATATGGGTATAGAAGAATGAGCATGGTTTCTTCTTGGTATTTCGATTTGAGTTCAAACACTTATTCTGATGAAATCGTGTGCGTATTCCTCATTCTTGAAGGTAGTCGGCAAATATTTCTCCTTAATTCTCTTCAACACTGGAGTGCTGCAACAGTGTGTTTGAACTCCTTCAGTCAATACTGATGCCCACTTTCTTTTGTGTGAGTGATTGGCTTGTTGCTGTTATATGTAGGTGAGTATTTGATCTGTCAGTTTGTCTGTGTGCGTGTGGTGATTTTCAGTATACTTGTGTTTCTAAATTTTGATGTGTATTCTTTCTATTGAAAAAGGTGTGTATCTCAGAAAGGAATTCTGTTGTCTGTTTCTTGGCATAATTCAATCAGCAACCAGCTGAGAGAAATTAACCAAATCAAAATCACCTATCTGGACGACTTTCTTCTGCATTATTTTGTATTTTAATTTCCCTTTACCTAATGCCACTTCATGATTGCTTCTACTCTGTCGCCAAAGTGTGCTATAACCAGTGTCTTGCTGGAATTGAAACCTCGAGAAATTGAAAAGTTCTGAGGTATATATAACTCATCCTGACCGATGGTCACATCACTGAGTAGTTTGTTCAATTCCTCATCATCGCAGATGGCTAACTGCAAGTGACGAAGGGTTGATACGGGTCTTCTTGATGCCATGGGCAGCACTGCTAGCCATTTGAAGCACTTCAGTGGCCAGGTACTCGATCACGGCTGCCAAGTAGACGCACTTCCAACGCCAACGCGTTCAGCGTGGCTACCCCTGCACAACAGACGATGCACATGGCCAGCTGTGAACTATGAACAACCACCAGTAGGTCCAGGTTAGCTTAAGCGGGAGAATATATATGTATATACGTGTATACATAAACTTATGGAAAGTTTCACAAATTTAACTCTCATGAAGGCTAGTCACAATGATGACAGAAAACTCTATTTCCGCTTTTTTTGTACACAGATAATCTTACAATTGCTTATCATTTTCTACAACAAAGAGGCAAGTTTCCTTCTAAGGATAACAGCATATGTACAGTTTAAATATATGTGTGCGGATGTTTGTATGTATGTATGCTTGCGTGTGCGTGTGTGTGTGCATTATATCTGCGCATTTGCTGCAATCATTTTCTATAATTATTAATAATATTAAAAACTGGATACAGGTTTGATCCCAAGCTGACATCAGTTGGAAAACCAGCATGGAATACTGGGGAGCTGTGACTGGGACTCGACTCTTCACTAGTATGAACTCTCTCCCCTGGGGTTGAAATCAGAAACTTCGGGTTACAAGGCAAGCTTGTAGATCATTCAGTGAGTAGGACTCGATCCAATAACCCATGAATTCCCAATGTGTAGCGTAAGCACCAGCCAAGGTCATGAGCGGCTAACCATCCTCTTCCCTGGCCCCATTGGTTACGACTATTCAGTAGAACTCCAGGGTTAATGTTTGTGTAGAGCTACTCGCATCATCTTTCACTTGTTGGTTTCCGTGGGTGTGACTGGTTAAAAAGTTTGATCACAGGGAGAAATTATTTAGAGAATCATTAGCTGCATATACTCATATCCTAAGTGGATAGCGAACGCAGCACCTCAAAGTCCCGAGACAAGTCTACTCAACATTCAATCATCGGTATGGAGTCCAATAATCTATGAATTCTAACTTCTGTCATTCCGCGGTACATAATGTAATTCCGTTCCTAGAGACTGAATAGTCAGCAGTGTCGCCTCGGAACCAGAAAGTCCTGAGTTTAACCCCTGGAGAAGGGGTCATGACTACGTGCTTTTGGAGAGTCTTAAACTAGAATTCCCTGGTTCTTAGTGGTTCCCTACTATTTAGTAGATTCATCCTTAGAACTCTTCAGTTGAATACTAGTCTGCATAAAGTGCGACATATACTATTTAAAATGGACTGAGATATATGTGAGTTTTCTCAGACACTTCATGTATTTATTCCCCTTTATGAAGATGAATAAATCAAGAACAACAGTGGAGGTTTCTGCAGAATAAGAACATGGTACCATCACTGTTTGTTTCGTTCGTTCGCTGACTTCTCATCAGCTGAGCTGTGCACTGCCTAAAGAAATTATTATTAAGTTTATGTACAGAGACAGTTTTAACATATTTGAAAATTCCACATAATGCCAGTTAGTAACAGAAGACTCCAAACTTAATGAACAGTGCTCATAAAATTACTCTTACATACATTCTTACACAGGGGCTTCAAGTTTAAGCAAAGTGAATGTATGCATATGATACTAAGGGAGTTACGTAATAAAGAAAAGAGATGCGTAAGATGATAGGTGAGTTAATAATAAATCGTGTGACAGTGTACTGAGTTCAACTGAAATCATAGAAACAAGAGACAAGCAAAATTACACTATATCAAAGACAGGAATAGGGGTGAGATTAGAGCCGAAGATTACGTAATCAAATGAAAGAGAGAAAGACGGTGAAGACATCTAGTCACCAGACAGCAGGTCAAGGAAACACTGATTACAACTGCTTCTTTCTGAACACATAAATAGGGTTTCAGGTAGAGGTTGCTTCAGTTGCTTCTAGTCCTATTTGGGACTAGAAGGTTGGACAAAATGCGCATCCTCATGGATTCCGCCGCTTGTCACCATCCACCAATTAAATACTAATTACATGCCCGGACATCGGCTAAGCATCTGTACAAAAAGCCGACATATCAATCGCAGACCGAGCACTTCGGTCCAATCATTCGATGGAGAAATCTAAAATTCAATTAAATAATTAATATAACGCGTTGCACAAGAAGTGGCCTAAGTGGTCTAGTGAATAAAGCTCTAACAGGTGTTCGAAACTATGGGCACTGGGTTCGAGCCTCGGTGGGAACATCGTCACTCACTGGAGAATGCAGGCACATCCAGATGACGAGCCCCAAAAAGGAGGAAGTCCGCATCCTGGTGGATTCAACTGTTAGTCACCATCCACTAATTATACTCCATACTGTCTCTAATAAGTTTAACGGAGAAGTTTTCAGGTCAAATACTTCAACTTTTAGAAAACTGAGAGTTGGCGGATTGTGTATATTCGAGCCAGTGATGCTAACTTGACTCCTAGAGGAGTCTAGCTCTAACTGCACTATGTTTTAAGACAACTCGAAGACTTCATCGATTATAGCACTTAGATTTGGCACGAGAATGTATGGAGTATACTGGCATTTCCAGCATACATAGTTCCTTAAGCACAATAGCCATATAACCGATCTAATTGTTTTGAAAATCCGCGGTTTTTGTAACATTGCTGAGAAAACTTCAAACAACCAGTCTCTGATAATGTTGAATTATCTAAAATGGAAACTGTCTATTTTCCGTAGCCTACAAAATCGTCAAGTCATTAAAACTCACTAACATATATATATATATATATATATAACCGCTCTTTCCATATCTTTCAGTAGCTTGAACAATTCATCTCCAGCATTCTCTCCATCATCTTCGCCATTAGGAAGTCTTGGAGATTTTTTAGTGTAATGAGGAACGCTAGTCATCTGATCAATGTAGTCAGCTTTATCTAATAATACGATCCCAGCCCCTTATCCAGCCTAGTTGTGAGAATGCTCCCGTTCGATCGGATTCTCTTCAAGGCTTCAATAAGAGCTTTGCTGTGAGGATACTTTTCTCATTACACCTTCTTGATTGATACTGGCAACAATTTTCAACAAGAGAGGCTTTTAGTTTTTCTAGCTGCAGTTGAGACGATGAAATTACATGATTTGTTTGACTAAAAGGATTTACAAACAGTGATTCAGTTTCTAATCTAATTGGACGGTTTCAAAAAATATCACAAAACTTTGGATCTAATGGTAACACCTCCAGTTCTTGCTGGCGTTTTAAAGTCCTTGCATTCGGCCTTATCTGTGTTCTCCGCAGAAATTTCCAACAGAATTCTGATTTAACTAAACTCTTTGCCTCAAATCAGACTGACTCGATTGAGAGTAAATGCTTTCAGCTTGAGAAATATTCATAACAACGTCAAACTGCACCTGATAGTTCGTGAAGTGATCTACGGTCTGTGTTTTGTGAACTACATCAAGGAAGTTACTTAGTGAACTCATTGAAAAACGCATTGCCCATCTAATGACAATGCTGAACAAACAATCACCACCTCAGTCAGCGAGAACTAGAGGTGCTGTCCTTAGAACCAAGGTTTAGTGGTGTCGAAAACCATCCAATTAGATTAGAAACTGAATCACAGTTTGTAAATCCTTTCAGTCAAACAAATGATCTAATTCTATCATCTCACCTGAAGCTAGAACAACTAAAAGCCTCTCTTGTCGAAAATTGTTGCCAGCGTCAATCAAGAAGGTGTACTGAGAAAAGTATCCTCACAGAAAAGCTCACATTGAAGCCTTAAAGAGAATCTGATCGAACGGGAGCATTCTCACAACTAGGCCAGATGACGGGGTGGGATCGTATTATTAGATAAAGCTGACTACATTGATCAGATGACTAGCGTTCCCCAGAATACTACAAAATCTCCAAGACTTCCTAATGGCTAAGACAATGCAGAGAAAGTTGGAGATGAATTGTTCAAGCTACTGAAATCTATGGCATCCAATCAGTATCATGTGTTTCCATAGCTCTCTAAAATGGTGATTACCTGCTTATAAATGATGAATTAAGGGCAATTTTCAACAATGTTTTTAATGCACTGCTACTGTTTTTTATTCGGTGTGACATTCTTTTTGCATGTGATTATGGCTCGGTGCACACGTAAATGCAGACACACACAAACACACACACCTACACACGCAAACACAAAAGCCGGAATGCTTATTTGCACGCATTTATTTATTGACTGGTTTTTTCGCCGGGTGACATGCATACAAATCTAAACATGCCAATATGATTCGTACTCTTTCAGGGAAATTCTCACGTATTCTGTAGATTACTTTGAAGTTCCTCTATGGCTGGGTCAGCTTGGTGTCCAGATGCTTCAATCAGGTGATCCAGGATACAGCTGTGGCGACGTGCGCGATATTTTCTCGCCTTTATAAAACCATATTGTGGTGATAGGTTTGGATAACAAACGTTGGGTACAGCCAATATACCTAGGTCCATAGGTGCAGCGGGTGAACTGGTAGATGCACACTGATGAGGCTGGTCAACAGTGTTAGCTTATCCTCCACGTTCATGCGAATCGTTCGTTTCGAAGAGAAAGTTAGTAAAAGTTCATCTGAGAAGCAGGTTTATTTTTTTAGTGAACGGGACTGGTGGTTTCTCAGTATTTCTGCTGATGAGTCTCCATTGAATTGTGCATTCAAGTAGAGATGCTTTTTGGATGCAGAAATTGTGGGTGGTACAAGTGGTTCAGGTTTCATGGATTTCGTGATAAAACGTTCTGGGTAGCCATTTTCGAGAAGGTTTCTCTTCAAAGTGTTTAGCTCCTCCTCCATAGTACCAAGGGGGGAAATTCTGTGAAATCTATAGCTCAGTGAACGGATCAGGTTTCTTTTTGGATATAGGGTCACTTAAATATGAAAGCTAGTGATTTGTGTGTTCCATATCGACTTTTATTGTCCCATCTTGTTCGCTTACGTCCACTCACTGAAAAATGGCTGCTTCTCAGATGAACTTTTACTAACTTTCTCTACAAAACCAACGATTCGCATAAACGTGGAGGATAGGCTAATACTTTTGACCAACCTCATCAGTGTGCATCTACCAATTCACTGGCTCCACCTGTGGACCTATGAACGTCGGCCGTACCTACCGTTTGTTATCCAAACGTATCATGGAATACTTACCCACAGTCATGGTTACACAAAAAGGAAAACAGATCGCTCATGTTCCCCCAGCTGTATCTTGGATCACCTGATCGAAGCATTTGGACACTTTGCTAACCTAGCCACAAAGGAACATAATAATAATTTACTCAGGGTGAGTCAAAAATCTTGCATTGCTTGCTTGCCTGCCTGCCTGCTGCCTGTTGACCGATTTATTGCTTCTTGACAATTTAACAAAGCGCACTGTCTTGTTTTCCATTGGGTTATTTTAGTTTTATCAGACAAGAATATTTTTTAATACGGAATGTTGCCCTCCTTTTGTTTACAGGTATTCAGTTTCCACCAACAATCAATGAAATGCCAGAGAAAGTTGAAGTATCCCCTGGGAAGGGAACAAATCTCACCTGTCGAGCTGGTGGCTTTCCGATACCAATGGTATGGTGGTCAACGCTAGGTACACCAGCTGGACCACGTCATTCAGGACCAATTATTCTTGCTGAACGTGCATTGACAGAACCTCAGCCACACGAGGCTACTTTACGTTTAACAGATATTACAGAGTCATCTGGATATAATTGTATTGCAAAAAATGGTCTGGGTTTAGTACGACGAAATGTTAGTGTTATTGTTAGACGTAAGTTGGTTAACTTTTATTCAATCTTTTGACCAGCTTCATTTCATGCATATCATGGTATCAAGTTTTAATTTACAGGGATTTGATTGGTTGCAGGATTTCACTGTGGACTAATATCAGCTAGAGAACCATTGAAAAACCAGCTAGGAGTACTCAACAGCTCTTTTTCCTAGTTTCGGACTCTTCATCAGCGCGCACCCACCGCCGAGGTTCGAACGCAGGACCTTTCGTTACGAGACTGGCTCCTAGACCATTAAGCCACTAAGACCCAACCCAATGGTCCATGAATTCTAATTTCTTCCGGCCTACGAGCTGCTCTCCTAACCGGAAGGTTTCGATTTCCAACCCTGGCCGGTGCATACTGATGACGAGCCCCAAACTAGAATGAAACAGCCATCCAGTACTCCCAGGTGGTATTCCAAAGGGTTCGTTAACTGACACCATAAAATGCTTTCAGTAATACAAGAACTAGACTTGTAGTCATGCGCCGCTGTTTCATTGGTGGAGTTCTTGTCAGCCACACCGGATTTCAGGTCGATGCACCCAATAAGCACTTTTAATTTACTAGCTGTGAGTAAACCAGGAAGGTTGTACGTGAGGCTAACGACACCACAGTGTTTTTCACGCATTCGATCAAAACTTTCCATACGGGCTAAGCTGTTCAAAGTGTGTCACTGATTTTTATGAAACAAGGGATGTACAAGTGGTTTTCGTCAAATAAACCGTAGGAGTCAAATTACCTCTACTGCACAGAGGTAGAAGCGTGTTTATTCCTCAAATCTAGATTTAGTTTACGTTGTAGACATGAAATAATATCACTGGACAACTTGTTTGACCTTGAATCAATTTCTAACTAATCAGAACAATCTATTCTCCTATAACCTAGCCGACTTTTAATATGGCTAAGAATATATCAGTTTTTAGAAGACAAAAGAAATTTTTAGGCAAATAAATATTGCTTGTAATAATTTCATCTTCCCGCCCTATAATTATATATATATATAGGACATTCTAGATTAGTCATCATTAACAATATTGGTGTTTTAAGTACTATCTATTTGTAAGGATCAGTGGAATAACAGACAGTTCAAGAAAGACGCTTGGGTTACAATAATAAGCATACAAATGTAATAGTAAATAGAATATCAAATAAAATTAAGGAAATCTCTACAACAACAAATTAAGGATCATTAAAACGCAAACAAAATACTAAGCCGCATCATGCTGGAGAGAATGAAACAAGTCCTGGATGAAAAACTTCGACCGGAGCAGGCTGGATTCAGGAGAAATAAGTCATGCATTGATCAGATCGCCACATTACGGATCATCATTGAACAAAGCTTGGAATGGCAGTCACCTCTCTATCTCAACTTCATCGACTTTGAAAAGGCCTTCGACAGCGTCGATCGAGAGTTGCTTTGGCAACTACTTCGCTACTACGGGGTTCCGCCGACAATTATACATCTCATCCAACGGTTGTATGACAACGCTGCATGCCAAGTAATCCACAACGGGAAACTTAAGGAATCCTTCGAAGTGAGGACAGGAGTAAGACAAGCTGGCTGCCTACTATCGCCAATGATTTTCCTGATTGCAGTAGATTGGATAATGCGACAGACAGCTGGCCAGGCAGCGAGGAAACAGGCATAAAATGGACTCACACAAAAAACTTGGAGGATCTGGACTTCGCCGATGATATTTGTCTGATTTCCCACAAACTCGAAGATATTCAAGCGAAAAGCAACAAGTTGGTAGAAGAAGCATCAAAGATAGGAGTTACTTCAGGTGAACATAGAGAAAACAGAGGTGGTGAAGATTCCTGGGCAACACCACCACCAACAACAGCCACAACAGACAACAATCAGCATAAATGGAAGGAACCCGAAAGAAACAACCTCTTTACCTACCCACCCACCTGGGAAGCACCGTTTCAACTACAGGTGGGTGGAACTGACGAGGATATCAAAGCAAGGATCGGAAAACCAAGACAAGCTTTCACTACTCTCAAGTCTGTGTGGAGATCAGCAGCACTACTCAGCACGAAAATGAAAATAAGATCCGGATTTTCAACTCCAATGTGAAGTCAGTCAGTGCTACTATACGGATCAGAGACTTGCACCGCGCGTCATAAAGAGCATCTCAAACAAACTACAGGCCTTCATTAACAGCTGTCTTCGCTCAATACCACTCAAGATCAGATGGCCGGCCAGAAAAGATCAGCAACAGGGATCTCTGGCAATGAGCGAACCAACACAGCAGGAACCGATTGTGCAACAAATAAGCAGGAAGAAATGAAGGTGAATTAGCTATACTCTGAGAAAACCATCAAGTGACATCACTAGACAAGCCATTGCTCGAGTGGAACCCGAAAGGGAAGCAGCGAGTTGGTCGTCAGTGCAAGGGGGACTTGGATGAGGTCATGTGAAGAGGAGATGAAAACGTGTGGGCAGACTTGGAGCCAGGTGAAGACTCTAGCAGAGAACCGAACGCAATGGAGACGCACGGCTGAAGCTCTATGTTCCTCTAGGAATTAAAGGAAACAATAGTAATAATAATAAAACCCTGATGTATATCTGCCAATCTGACTGCTTCTGTGGAGCCAGTTACACAGGCCGTACAATTAGTCGTGTTTTTCGCTGGACTTCCGAACACCATCCTGCAAAGACGTTAAGTAAGGCAGAAACAAACTCCATTCATAGCTCTTTATTGTCTCATCTCGTCCATACAGAACACAAAATTGATGTAAACAAGGCGGCTTTCAAAGTCATCCACCGTATACCAAATAAGCCTAATTTTACCTCAAGAGCTCGTCTACCACCACGTGTATATTGCTGAAGTTGTTTAGGATCTACATTAAGAAGCCTAACTCTATGTGCGTCGGTGGCACAGTGGTTAGGACTCTCGCCAACCATGCACATGGTCCAGGGTTCGATCCCCTGCCGACGCACACCCGATATCTATGGTGGGCCTGCAAAATTTGGGCTACCGATATCCATGCTAAAAATTCCATACCTGTACTGAAAATACGGTGTGGCATCAAGCTGTAATCAAAAAAAAAGAAGAAGACGTTGGTTGGTTAAGACACTTTTATCACCCTACTGGCCATCACTCAACGTCTTAATGATCCTTAGTTTACTGTTGTAGAGCTTTCTTTAATTTTATTTGATATTCTACTTACTATTACATTTCTATGCTTATTATTATAACTTATGCATCTTTGAATTATTAAGATGATCATTGCAGAGAAGAAAATTTTCTTTTCGACGAAGTCACCGTCAACTAGGTAGCTGTACATTCGTGTATTTATAACAAATGGTTGGGAAAGTTCTAGAATAATTTCCGGTTTAGGGTCAAATCAGTAAA
Organism: Trichobilharzia szidati; assembly: GCA_944472155.2. Lineage (NCBI taxonomy): Eukaryota > Metazoa > Platyhelminthes > Trematoda > Strigeidida > Schistosomatidae > Trichobilharzia > Trichobilharzia szidati. Next base: position 22,208,872 of record OX235279.1, on the reverse strand, counting down.
ATTACAATCAGGAATTAAAATGCCATAATAAACAGGGTGACGGATGAAATTGAAACTCATAATTACTGATAGGATTGACATTGGTTGTGCAATTAGGGCTTAGAAATGTAGAAATAACAACAATAGATAGACAGGATGTTTGGATAACAAAATATAGTGGGATCATGACTAATGTGACGAATAATTGTTTATGCAATCAGGGACTGAATATGTAGAAATAATAAAATAACATGAATAAACAGGAAGTTTGGATTAGAAAGGCAATGGGGATGGTCATTACTATGCATCTTTCTTGAACTGTAATTCCATTGTGATCTTAACAAATCGACATTATTATTTAAAAGACACCAATATTGTTAATGGCGATTAATCTAGAATGTTCTGTGTATACATATACATATATATAATTTATAGGGCCGGAAGTGGAGCGAATATTTCCTTTGCTCAAATTTTCTTTTGTCTTCTAAATATCTGAATCAATATTTTCGCCATATATAAATTTGCCTCTTTTTCCTTCATAAACGTTTTTTTTAACTTCTCGCGTTACAACATGGATTCTTAGAATGAACTAGCAAATAATACCAAATAGATCAGAACATTAGTGTTACTGTTAAGGAGGTTTCTTTTCGTCACAAAGGCGTACATAATACGCGTTGACAACAACAAAGTAAAATATGGTTTGAATTGAATTTATGCCGTTCGTTTTCGTATTCACCAGTCACGCACAAGGACCAGGTTCGATTTCCGGTTTAACGAATATAAGTATAAAACTTGGGCACTGTGGTAGAGTGTAAATCCATTATGGATAAGATTTTATTTTGATAAACTGTCACACAGTGCAGTGTTATACAGTAATATTTACTGATGCAACCACGTTTCAAGCACAAACTATTATTGCCACTCATAATCATATCACGTCACTCACTTACATACTTTTCCCTTCATTTATATACATGTGTGGAATCGATTAGGTATTTGAATAAAAATCAATATGAGATAATGTTAATTCAGAAATAATAATTTGACTATTATTGATCAATTACAATCAGAGGGGAAATGAGAAGAGTGTTTTTATAGTCATAATAAGCAACTTGTTAGAATGTTGTGATGTACGTGAATTGAAATAGAATTTTGAGATTATTTATTATCCTCTTCTGATTTGACTGACTGGTGGTAATAATATCTTCCATATTTGTGGTATTTGCAATGAGTCATTTCTGTTGCATGTGTTGTGTGTAGACTCGATAAACCAGCCAAGATTCAGTATTCAATCTCTCTCTCCACCTACGTAGATTACTTCTTGGAATCTTAACCCTCTCCCACCCTGTTGTGTGGTTTTGTGGACCCAGTTATGGTGGACCCAATTACACAAAATATAATTTACAAATTACCTTGCAATGACTGTGAGGTCGACTATATAGGTCAGACTAGTAGGTCAGGGGTAATCAGATTGTCAGAACATAAGAATTTAGCTAAGGTAAGAATGGTTGACCCCAAGAAAATGAGTAATTTAGAAAAGAGCACTCAGCACTACATTGGACTGCATGCATTAACACAAAATCACACAATAGGGTGGTAGGGACAGAGTCAAAATTCTAAGAAGTAATTTATATAGGTGGATAGAGAGGTTGATAACTGAATCCTGCCTGGCTCATTGAGTCTACACCCAACACATGCAACAGAAATGACTCAATGCGAATACCAGAAATATGGAAGATGTTATTACCACCAGTCAAATCAGAGCAGGATAATAAATGATCTTAAAATTTTAATTCAATTCTACTACATCACAGCATTCTAACAAGTTACCTATTTTGACTATAAAAACACTCCTCTTATTTCCTATCTGATTGTACTTGATTGATAACACTCATATTATTATTATTTCTGAATGTAAATTATCCTATATTACTGATATGTATTCAAATATCTAATCATCAATTCCACTCATGTATATAAATGAAGCAGAAAGGTTGTGTGAGTAGTGTCTTGATATGATTATGAGTGGCAATAGTTTGTGCTCGAAACGTCGTCATCAGTTAATATTACTGTATAACACTGCACTGTGTGACAGTTTATCAAAATAAAATCTTATCCATTATGGAGTTCCTGTTTAACTAATTACCAAAACTCGATTGGCGAATATAGTAGGCCAAGAGAAGAGGGAACGTTGGGAGTGAAGCTAACAACCTTATCACTACTGACCTGAAATCCTGTGTTTCATTCGAAATGCAAAATTACTTAGGTGAAACACCGATGTAAATAATCGAGTCCTTAAATGCCACTGTTGTTAAGAATCGCTAACTGGTCTTACCTCCACATAAATGAGTTTTAAAGGCTACAAACGTGGAGCTAATAACTTCAAAAGACCCTTTAATCGACCATCACCTGTAACTCGCGCACAAATACCAGCAACAGCACACAGAAAACTGCCCACGAGTGGACAACAATCCTCCAACGAAAGCAGAAATCCTGAAGGCGATCAAGCTACTGAAGGCACCAGGATCGCACGGAATTTCCCCCTTACCGAAGGACTGAAAACGAACCTAGAGATTGGGTTGATGTATTCACGACATTATTGCAAAAGGTTTGAAAGGAAAGTCGCCTATTGACTGCAATGAATGCTGGCCACCTTGTCAAGCTACCAAAGAAGGGTAAATAACGCCTCACTCTCCAAGAACTGGCATGGAATAATGCTTTTGCCCACCCACGCCAAGCAAAAGGCTAAGTCACGCCATCCTGGAGAGGGAAGGGGTAGGAGATGCATTGGATGTAGTACTCCGCCTTCTACGTCAAAACAAGCTGGCTGGATTCAGGAAAGGCAAATCATGTGCTGATTAAACTGCTACTCTACACATCACCATCAAACAAAGCATAGGATGGCAGTCGAACCTCCAACTCAACAACTTCATCGACTTCGAAAAGGTCTTCAACGGACATAGTTGACCGAGAAGTACTTTAGACACTACTTCAACACTACAAACTGCAGTGCACCAAATCTTTATCAACCTCATTTAACAGTTATATGATGGTGACACATGTCAGGTGATCCACAAAGAAAAACTCAGCGAAGCCTGCCTTTGCAGTAGTGAATACAGGAGTAAGACAATCTGTCTGGCTGCCTGCCTGTTATCATCAAGGATGATATCCTTAATTGTAGTGGACTGGATCATACGTCAAACTGTGCGTTGGCAGTGAGTGAGTGGGAAGACAGGAATATGCTGCACTGACTGATGAGAAAGAGGACAGTAGTAGTAGATCTGGATTTAGCACGTGGATGATTTATGCCGCTGAATATCACACAAGCATAAACTGAAAGACTCACAGACGATGGAAAACTGTCAACAAACTGGCTGAAGACACTGGTTGACGGGCTGGCCGTCAGGCAGCGAGGACAGGACTTAATGGTGGTGATGAACATAGAGAAGGTGCAGACGGAGCTGATGAAGATAAATAACCAACCAACCAACAACAACAAAATGCCTCACCAATTACCATGAAAGGGAGAAAGAGGTTGAGAGAGGTCACTTCCTGTCTTCACTTATCTAGCCTAGGCTGCAGCTAAGTTTCAACCACACACAATCGGAATGGATGAAGATGTCAAAACCAGTTGGGCTGGGATAGGTGAGATACGCCTTCATCAATCTGAAATCACTTCGAAAATCTCCTACTGTAACTCAGCCAGCATACAGAACAAGATTGGGATTTTCAATGCAAATGTCAATTAGTCAGTGCTTCCATGTGAAATAATAAAAAGACGGTTGCAGCGAAGGAAATTTCCTTTTCGACGATGTTATCAACTAGGCTGTACATTCGTGTATTTATAGTAAATGGGTGAGTTGGAAGCTTGGTCAGCGCATGAGTCACAGAAAGCATTTTCTACAGGCTACTACAGACTTTTATCAACAGCTGCCTACTACGTTGTCTGGCTCCATACAGAAGATCAAATGGCCAGCCGGTCTATCAGCCAGCAAGAATTAGCAAAACGAAACTGTCTCAATGAGCGAGGCATTGAAGATCCTGTTGCTCATCAAACGTGCGGAATAAAACGGAGATGGATTTAGCATACATTGAGGACGGAGGCTATCGAATGACGTCGCGCTCCAGACAGGCAAAAACTCGAATAGGAGGAAGTGAGTGATGAGTGAGTGACTTATATGTCGTACATTGAGAATTTATCGGAGGATTTAATCGAAAATGTGCCACATTATAGAAGGTATGTACATGGTATTGTAATCACCAGTGATAAGTCTTTTTCTGACACCCCTCAATTTTAAATCGAATGAATGAAGTTCAGAATAGCAAGCACATCACTTACATCTGTAGAAGAGGAAGATAATTGTTTATCTTTCCTAGACATATTGTTTAATCGACCGCTTGGTGGATCAATAAAATGATCTATTTATAGAAAACATACATGGACAGGACAGTATCTTAATTATCACAGTTTCTGCCCTGTTCGGTACATAAGAACCTTAGTTAGCTAGTTGCCTCTTCAGTAGAATCCAACGAATATGCACTGAAGACACACTTGATGAAGAAGAAAGAAAGTTGACACAAACTCTGGTTGATAACAGTTATCCAGACAAGTTCAATAGGAGATATAAAGTGGTCAGTGGAACACCAAAACCCACTCTACAACTCGCCCTTAAGAAAGACGTGTACATAAAGCTACCCTATATGGGTGGGGCATCAAAGTAGCTTGATAACTAGACAAAGACTGAACGCTGCTGTTAAAAAAACCTTTTATGCAGCTAATATCGTAATAATTGAGAATGTAAAGCCAATATATCCATCCATCTAAGCCCATTGAACATGCGAAAAATGATGTCACATCCCACTGTATTTAACAATTTGAATGTACGTGTGGACACATACATAGGGAAGACTCATCGATCTCTGCAAGTAAGGGCTGGCTTCGGAGCATATTTCTAAATGGCTTCAGAAACAAATGGAATCTTCAGAACCCATTAATGGTGAGAACAGGAGACCTAGCTCTTCTATTGCGAAACATATTACACAGGAGACAGGACATAAAATTGACGTTAACACATCTTTTAAACCTATCTATAAACGCGTGTTCGGGGGAGGGCGTATCCTGAAGTTTGTGGAAGCCCTAGCTGGCAGTTAGAAAGTTTAAACCACCTTTATGCGTTCAAAGCAACAATTCGTCATCACATTACACCTTCCTTGGTAAATTTTGTTTTGATACCGTAGCAGATCTAATATTACCGCTGCTATTTGGTTTAGTCATTCATCTTCATTGTTATTTTGACCTTGAATATGTCCTCCTTTTAACTTGACCTAAGTAGTCCATTTTCTCACCCACCTCTTGACTCTTTATTACTTCCATATATGTCTATTCCTATGACAAGTCCGTGTGTGATCAGATTGTTCTAAATGCGTTGTGCAAATATGCGCATTACACACACGGTTCAGACAAATTACGTCTTCTTATTGCTTTATCTAAATGCATAAAGGGAACTAATTGCTTTAAATAAAGATTCAGCCCATTTCATGCATGAGTTCAGATATCTGTGGGCTATGGTAGTAGTGAGATGACTTAGTGGTGTCACACCATATGTTCTACTGACAACCTCTAATACCCTTCTCAATATAGAAGCGTCATTTTTGAGTAGCCCAAGAAAGACTAAGGTTGGGGAGCGATAAACTACAATGGGTAAGCTTCAAGAGTTAACAAATTGTAAAAGTGGTGGTTGGCTGAAACCCACCTGATTGTCTAAACACTTTCTTAGAAATCGACAACAAGATATGGGATGACTAACCAAGGGGGTTTAGAGGACAGAGCTATTTCAAGTTATTTAATGTTTGACTTAGTTTCCACTGCCCTTTATGCTGCAAGCGTCATATGAACGGACCAGTTCGTGTAGATCACATTTATGCTTGAAGGTGAAGTTAACTGTTTGACTCAGACCACTAGGTAGCTGATGTCCAACAAAAAGCCAATCAACTGGCGAATAGTCTAATCGGACGTAACTGATAGCACCACTGGTCACATAATCCTAGTATTTAACAAGGCTGATTGCTACTTTTTTCCTTCTTATCTTTTCCAGAACTACCTGCTCCACCATCCAGTTTAGATGCTCGACCAATCGGTGGTACATATGCAGTACTCAGATGGCCACCGAGTATATCCACCGGTGTTGATTCCTATACAATCAGTTTACAAGTGAATGACGGTGATTTAGGCGAACTTGGTCGACGTCAAATAACCAACATTGATCCATCCGAAATGAAATCAGAAATCTCACCGAGTCTATTGGATATAACATACTCAAAAGAAACTCCAATGATCACCTACAATCTAACTGAATTAAGCCCATATACACTGTACACAGCACAAGTGCATGCAGTCAGTAGAGTCGCTGGTCTATCTTTGCCTAGTGATTCAGTGAAATTTAGAACTGCTGAATTAGGTGAGTTCAACTTTAATTATCATTGAAATTTTTTAATTGTCTGTGTAATCTGTAAACTGAATTTCATCTTCTAAAACGAATTTAATGCATCGGCAGTTGAATGACAGAATGACTGACTGACTGGTTTCAACGCAGAACTACTTTGCACAGATGTGCAGCAGTTCAACTTGCCATGCTCTTTCCATGTACCACAGAGCATCAAAACAGAGAGAGATAATAAACATAAGTGTGAGTGAGGCGAAAAGAATAGTAATATGGAAGAACAACAGTAGAGTTTTGTATTGGATATGATAAATCACAAAGAGTTAATGTCACTGGTGGAGCAGCAGTCGCCGAGAACGATTTTCAGCCATATCACCGATTTTCTCCAGCCTTCATTGGTTCCTACAATCCTGAGGACCCTAACCAGGCAGTCAAGCAATCTACACCTCTTTACGTGACTGGCTGGCTTAAACTAACTGTTGTATTATTACTATTTTTCCCTTGGGTTCCTAGTGGAACATAGGGCTTCAACTGCACATCTCCACTTGCTTCTGTCTTCTGCTCTACTTTTCACCTGCATCCATGTGAGTCCATACTGTTTCAACTGTTCTTCACACGATCTCCTCCATGTCACCCTCGGACGTCCCACTCGCAGCTTCCCTTTCGGGTTCCACACGAGCGTTGGCCTGACGCGCGATGTCACCCAACGGCCTCCTGAGCGAGTGTTCAACCCATCTCCACTTCCTCCTCCATATTTGTTGGGCGATTGGTTCTTGTTTTGTTTCTTCCCATAGTCGGTTTCTTGTTGGTGATTCTTTCCGGCCATCTGATCTTCAGTATAGAGCGAAGACAGTTGTTGTTGATAAAGGTCTGCAACAGGCTGTTGGAAATACTCATTGTTTGTGACCCGCCAAGTTTCTGATCCGTATAGAAGAACTGACTGACTTGACGTTTGTATTGAAAATCCGAATTTTGTTGTCGAGTGTTGCTGAGTGATGAAGATTTCCAGATTGGTTTTAGGTTGATGAATGTGTTTCTCGCCTTCCCGATTCTCGATTTGACATCCTCCTCCATTCCTCCTGTAGTTGAGACAATGCTCCCTAGATAAGTGAATGAAGTAACCCTTTTTCAAATTCCTCCCGTTGATGGATTTGAAAGAGGTTACTTCATTCACTTATCTAGGGAGCATTAATACATTAAAGCTAACTGTTATGGATTTCATTAACTGACGATGAAGCCATATTTTCATTTGACCACTCGTAGTTAACGCTTTTCCAATCTGATCTATCTTATGTCAGCTTACATCGCGCGTCGGTTGAGGAGGGGTATGTCTAGGCAGGCAGGCATGCGTAACACATGCATGTTCGATTCCCAGCTGACGAACTCTTCCACCTCGCCTAGTTTACTTGCCGGTGGTGAGTCCAGAAAAGAGTGAAGGTTGGATATAAGGCCAATAATCCCCCTGTTATCACTTCAACAAAACTTCAGAGTTTGAGGCCATATGTCCAATTTGAAATGCAGTGAATGAACAAAACGAAAGAGCTTATTAATTATGAGTGTATTTCACTGGTTGTTCATACACAATGTTGCATGCGGGTATACTTCGACACTGAGTGAACAAATGAAGGTTATTCAGCTCAGAAACTGAAATCAGTTATAGAACCACTGTAGGCAATTGTTCTGTCATAGTTTGACAGTCCTTAGCACAACGCACCCATGACCCCCTGTTGATGATGAAAGGCGTCGAACTCCGCTTCTTCAAGTTACAAAGCAAACCTAATGACTATTCGGCGATTGGGACGGAATCCACTGACCCTGTTAGTTCACGACATAGATATATATTTGTGAATAATCCCGATCTAGACATTACTGGGAATAAAACAGGATATTTGGTGAAGACGCCCTTTCGCGGCGAATTCATTTTCGTTTTCAGCTATAAAATCCGATTTATATACATTTTTTTTTCCTATGAAAGGGGATAGTAACAAAAGTGATCAGTTGTCGCAAACATAGTTCTTGGTCGATATCAGTCAATGCACAGAAGAGGTTGAATAAGTGTATTAAAGTTATGCAATAAGATATATAATTTAATGGCCGAATGAGTTGTAATCAGTCACATAAAGAGTCGAAAGAAAATATGGAACCAAGTAAGAGTTGTATATGATAGTTTAATCGAAAATGGTTATCCTGACAAAATTCTCAAGAAACACATGACAAAGAAAGCGGAAAAGGACTACTCACCGTCTTGAAACAAGAAGCCACTTTATATACGACTACAATTCATGGGCGATATACCAAGCAAGATAATTACGAAGAAATTAAGAAAATCAGTTCAAAGAACTTTTAATGCTGGCGAACTACTCGTATTATTCTCTACACGACCGATGGTGCTTCCTCGACTGAAAGATGAAGTACCTAGACTAGCCACTTCAAATTGTATCTATCAATTCAACTGCGCTTGTGGAGCGAGTTATATTGGCCGTTGCTCTAGGAACTTGATTTTTCGTGCTCGAGAACATTTCCCACTATGGCTAAGTAAAGGTGTAGTTAAAACTATTAACAGCTCGATATTAGACCATCTGGTGCAAACCAGTCACAAAGCCAGCGTAGAAGAATCCTTCTCTATAATATACTGGGTGCCTAACAAATTACCAAAATCGTCGAAGCACCGCATGCTCCAAACAGCAGAGGCTATTGCAATTCGCCTCAAACAACCAGTGTTCTGTGTTCAGAAGAAACAAGTCTAGCCCCTACCACTCTCCTGGCCCTCAGTAGAAACTATAAACTCATGAATTTGTACCATTATCTTCCATAATTCTTCTGACATTCAGTTTATTTTATGTTGATGCTGTTCAGCTGTAATCTATCAATATTATTGATTTGATGTTACTTAAACATTAATGTCGTTCATAAGACTAATTCATTCATTCACTATAATGTATATATAATTGTAGAACCTGATGATGAATTTATCGAAAAGAGTACTCTTTGTTCCGTATCCATTCTTTAAGTAAGAGTTCTAAAGAAACACAAGAGTTATGAGGAGTTAGGAAAACAACAGAGAAACAAAAATAAAATCAACACGGTTGTTACCATGATAGTGATTTTCTTTTGTATGCATAACTCTCATTTTTCAACTGAACGGCTAAGACTTCAGTAAAGAGCAAAGGAGACAAGAGTGAATTGCCTTTGGCCGGTTGTTCTTCACTTTGTAGATCACTTTGAAGCAGGAGGCGTTCGCTGAGATGGAATGTCCAGTGTTGTTGACCGGATATTCGATTATCTCCCGTCTTATGGAACCACTATTTCTTTTCTGCAAGCATGTGGAATAGTGTTCTTGAATACTTTTAGACAGAATACGCGTCGAATGACAAATAAATCCGACTGCACAGGAACAGGCGAACTGACATATGTACATAGAAGTAGTCGAATTTGAGATCTTGTCCTTAAGGCTTCTGCAGACTGATGCACGACTGAAAAACACAACTCTTAGAGTTGGTGCGAAGAGTGTTCTTCTCCCCATGGGTGATGAAATTCTTCTGCTGGGGATGTTGCTGGTTCATTCTCCCTTGAAATCCAGGTTCATGTAAAGTGTTCTTTTTGGGGAATTAGTGGTCTTTCGTTCCTCTGAGCCTTCGGTTCGATATTCTTCTTTGAATGAAGACCTTTTCGAGAAGATCCAGTTCTGTTTTTTAAGGCATCAGAACTACATGTGTTTCGGATCCGAGTGGCAAGGGATTTCACCAAATTTCATTTTCGCTCAAAAGGCACCCAGTCGTATAAACTTGTTAGCTGAGCATACCAAGTGGGTTTCCCATGGACTGACCTGTTTAACTTTCCGTCGGGTCTTTCTGTTAGTTCGAGTACCCTTATTGATGAAAAGGCCACTATACATAAGTGCGATTGAACAGTTAAAGAAAATGAATTCATGAAAAAGAACCTCTTCTCTGAACCTTGCGTTTTATTTCCACAAATATATATATATATACGTATCAGCGCAACCATCATCGGTAAGTCCATATTAATTTGTTTATTGGATATCACACACACACACATACAGAGTGAAACAGTATTGCTAATTATTGGATGACAAAGTTTCTAACTCAGTTTATTGTTCACACTTATATCAATTACAACCACACAACTTCGAAACTTTCATTTTATAGTTTACTTTATTCTCTCCTATTCATCGTCGTGGAGTTGGGACGGTAGTGGAAAAATGTTCAATCATTCCAATTACACATATTCCCTCTCAATTGATTCGATAAATAAAGCGTCAGTCAGTTATCATTCTCTTCCTCCCTCCACCTAGTTATATTAGATTTACAGAAAACGCACCCATTCAAACAGATATTTAGATTTCCGATCATCCCACCCTATGTCAATACAAAAACAGGATTGGTGAAATGTTTAAGTGACAATAGGGCACAAAAACTAAGTAGTACCGAGGAAAATCTAAGACAGGAAGTGAGGCATATAAGAGAACCTTTCAAACTTAATTAATAATTACCCTGATAAATTAATCATGAATTATGTTGCCAAATGTAAAAATAAAATTAATAATAATGATAGTGTAGTGATGATAATAATAGTAATGATGACATGCATGTCAAACATGCACCGGATAATGACAACACCAGCGATAGGGAATTTAAATCATCAGTAGTGGGTGCTTCCATAGAAATCTTGTGGCGGAGAATTCTTAACAATGCAGGCAGGAAAGAAAGTGGCTGGTAATCTAACCGTCCCACAAACTGAATTAGAAACAAGCTTTGTCGGTTAATTGATCCTGCCTACGAAGGCCATTAAACAAAACATTTCAGTTTATCTAACACCCTGCTGGAATGATTGTCAGGTCAGACTAGCAGAGCACAAAATCCTAGCAAAATAAAGATTATCTGACCCTAATAAGATAAGAACTGTGCAGAATAGTTCAGCTATGCCACTCACTAGATGCGATCACATACAGCGAAACAATAGGATGGTGGGATAAGGTAATAGTTTTAAATCCCAATGTAACATGGTGGAGGGAGGGAGAGATTGATAACTGACTGAGGCTTTATTTATCGAATCAACTGAGAGGGAATATGTGTAATAGGAATGATTGAACATCTTTCCACTCAGACATCTGGAAAATTCCACTACCGCCCCAACTCCACGACGATGAATAGGAAAGAATAAAGTAAACTATAAAATGAAAGTTTCGAAGTTGTGTAGTTTTAATTGATATAATTACGAACAATAAATTGATTTTGAAACTTCCTCATCGAGTAATTAGCAATACTGTTTCACTTTGTGTGTTTTTGTGATATACCTAATAAACAAATTAATGTGAAAATGCATATTACCACAATGCCTAACTTTTAAACATACATCAACATCAAATCCTTTCTGAAGTTTGAATCAGTGTCATTCAGTACTCTGGTCACAAGGACGTTACCACTGAGCTATATGGGCTGGACTGTAATGGATACTTCGATCAGACACTGAATTCCATCAGTCATTATATGATGTGAATATTGTTCTCCGCATTGTTTCTAAGCCGCCTTTACCTGACAATCTTGTTTTCCACTTCAAGTGAAGCTGCCACCGGCACTATGCTAAGTTGCCGAATTCTAATTTCACTCTCTCTCTCTCTCTCTGTGAAGGTGTTCACTTTTAAACAACTAATCTGGTTAGAAATCTTACAATGAATAAATTGTGATTTCTCTCATCCGTGATTAATGCTCAGTGAATGTAACTGTTAAAAAAATTATTTTTTTGAACACAGTAACAAAGGCACTCCTTAATGTGCACTGATGAATAGAAAGGACAATAAATTTTATAATATTATACAAATTATTCAAATAGGAGGAAAATCAATAACTAGCTAATTGGGTAACGATTTAAAAAGTAATCAGTGGCTATGTATGTATGATAGGTAGATAGGTAGGTAGACTGTATTTACTGTCAGTAATTGAATTTATTAATCAATACTATTATTGATGCGATTATGATTATTATTATTATCATTACTGTTATTATCTGTAATGGCTATTGTAATATACCCTATATTCCTATATTTTTTTTCTTCTTGCTTCAATTGCTTAATTATTTAATAACTTATCGCTATCATTAGTTCAGTCAGTTTATAAGTAATTCGTCAATCCGATATGACAGTTCACTTTTATGCCTTCTGGATTATTTGTCCTCTCTCTCTCTCTGTTGACTTATCATGAGCATATATATATATATATATATGTCTGTATGAATACACACTCAAGTAGGTAAACAAAGAAGTTGAGTAGGGTTGAGGTGAAGAAAATCGACACTTGGATTTTTTGCATCACAGGATTTAATGATAAAATGTTGGATATTATGAACGAGATGTCACGTACACTCGAAAAAAAAATAAACGCTTCTCTCTCTATCTCACGTGCACGCTGGTGCATGCATATGAACACATACACAAACATGTATGCTCGATTTTCAAGTGTGATCACGCATTGATATCATGGAGGATTTCATCATGAGCTGACATCAGTTAGAGAAACACTGGAAAACCTGGGAGTACTGGAGAGCTGTTTCGTCCTAATTTGGGACTCTTCGCAGTACGCACCCACCGGGATTCGAACCCAGGACCTTCTGGTTACAAGGCGAGCTCGTATACCATTAAGCCACTGGGACCCTCTATCCAATAGTCCTTGAATTCTAAGTTGTACCAATTCACGACATAGCGCGACCATTTCGCAATGTCTTCTTCGATGAGTTACTGCCTTATCTTCAACCTGCTGTACCCTACTGGTCACGGCTCCTCACTAGAACCCCAGGTTAACTGCCTGAATAGGGCCAGTCACTAGTGAGCATCAGATTAATTTTCAAGTATTGGTTTGACTGATATCAGTTAGAGAAGCATTGAAAACAAACTACGAGGGAGTGCTGGACAGTTGTTTCTTCCTAGTGCTTTGGACTCTTCGGCAGCACGTACCCAGTAACTTCCGGTTACAAGAAAAGATGGTAGACAATACAGCGACTAGGAGTCAACTCAGTTAACGGCCCACGAATTCCAACTTCTACCGATTCGTGGTCTTATCGTAACTAGCACCAGCCATTGTGATCCGTGACGAGCATTTATCCTCACTCCCAACAGGACTGCCCCTATTGGTAACGATGTCTCACTAGAACTCCAGGAAACTCCGTCTTGTAGCCAGTCAACAGTGAGCATCATATTGATTTTCAAAACTTGGTTTGTAAATCGACCAATTGGCAGAAGTTGGAATTTATGGGCTGGTCACTGGATCGTGTTCCAGCTTACACTATGGTCTGAAGTTCCTACATTCGAACCCCATGTGGTAGGTGCGTACTGCTAAAGCAGAGTCCCAAACTGGGACAACTGAAACAGCTGTCTGGCAGTAAGTACTTCCAGGTGGTTTTCCAATGGTTCTCCGACCGATGTCATCTCAGATGCTCTCAAACAAACACGAATAAAAAGAAAAAATATTGACGAACAGATGGATAAAGTGAGAAAAAAGCTACTGGGGATAGATAATTCGAGTGTTATTCATAACTGGGAATTACGCAACCGTCTTTATGTGTAATGTAACCTGTAATAGATTCTTCTTAAAAATTTCACACTGTAAGACAGATACATACACAAATTATTAACGAGTTTCTACAGTTTGACGGCCGTTGAACTGAAAAGAAAAAGTCATTTAAATCCATTGACACTTGGATCCAACGTCCCTGTTGTCCTGATGCCACAGACAAAGAAGGCGAAGAAGAACTAGATCTTCTAAGAGAGAAATCTTCATTCTAAATGGAAATCCGCCAAGATTCAGATACAAGAATATCATCAAACCAAAAGTTCAATTAAAACAACAAACCTTGATTTCAAAGGAGACTAAACCATCCAATATCCTCAAGAATGAATGAATTTCATCAACATTTTGAAGAGAAGAACATTCTTCACTAATCACTAGAAGCGTGAAATACAGGATCTCGCATCTGATCACCTCCTTGTCCCTATATCAGTCTACATGTTCCTGTGGAGCTAGGCACATTGATCGCTTGATGTGAATCGTATCTCAAAAGTGTTCAAGAATAATCTCCAGCATTATACCATATCTTATAGGAGTGAAATCTACAGGCAAGGATTTTGTAACAATCTCGTGAGCAGAAATGAAATTCTAATGATGTTCATACGTCCACCTATCTATCTATTTATCTATCTATCCTTGATCTACCTATCTATTATCTATCTATCCGCTGGTCTGTCCATCTGTCAGTCTATCTGTCTGTCTGTCTGTCTACGTATGTTTTCCTGCTGACAGATTTTTCAAACACACCAAGCTGAATAACGTTATATCTTCTAATACCCAGGCTTATTATTATTATAATTACTATTAATAAAGGAATCACTATTTTATCCCACTGTGATCAAAATTAGTAATCTGAATTTACATGTTCTTCCTCCTTTGCATCTTTGCCCCTCGAAAGCGTACAACATCCTTTTCAACAATATGTCTCTTCGTTTTGTTTTAATTACCGACAAACTTTCTCTTTGTTTCTCTCTGTGTTTCTTCTTTTTTCAAATTTTCATTCACATTGCTGTAAAATCACAAAGTATTTACATAATACCCTTTTCTGTCTCCCTCTCTTTCTCTCTCTTCCTCCCTGTTTCTGAAGACATGCGTCTTCGAAAGAAACGTGAAACTAATCTAATTAGGCATACATATTGTGTATGTGTGTGTATGTGCGTGCGTGATAACAAGGAACCATTGATTTGTGGTCTTTATTCTTGACTCCTTCACCACCTTCCCTCCTCAAGTCGTCATGAAGACTTTCACCTTGGCAAAGATGTTACACGAGTTTAGTCTGTCAGGCAGGCAGAGAGATCGTCATAGAGGACCATGCATATGAATATGGATTCTATTGAAATTTGAGAGACAGTGCGATATGAGGTATTCACAGTTAGTGATGTAGTGTGTCAAGTGATAGAATAGCAACGCAACCGAAAATAATTCGGCAGTGACTTCGAAATGCCAAGGGTTGAACACGCTAGTGAGGCTAGGGAAATGGTATATATCCGCACCCACCGACAGCTGGTTCGAACCCAGGACCTTCCACTTACCAGTCAAGCTCGTAGACCATACAGTCACTAGCACCCGACTCAATGGCCAGCCCAAGGATTCCAGCTTCTAACGATTCGTGATCTTACCGTTACTAGCACCAGCTAATGTCATCCAGGGCTAGCATTTATCCTCACTCCCAACAGGACTGACCCTACTGGTCACGAAGTCTCAGTAGAACTCCAGGAAACTCCGTCCTGTAGCCAGTCGCTAGTGAGCATAATACTGATTTTCAAGAGTCGATTTTCAGGGACTTGATTCGTTTTTCAAGTTTGGCCAAAGAGTGATATCAGTTACAGAACCATTATAAAGTAGTAGGGAGTACTGGACATCTGTTCCTGTTGTTTTAGTGGCTGGAACTCCTTAGAACTAAACTGTCACCATAATTCAAACTCAAAGACCTTCCGAACCCTGAAGACTAGTCTCATGCTTGCCAGTGACTGAGTTGCGAGTTCAGTTGTCCAGGAGTGAATTCTAGTGATTTGTGACTACTGCAATCAACCTTGTATGTGCGTGAAGACAAATACCTGCCAATGACACTTCTTGGTGGCCACACTAAAATCACGAATTAGTATAAGTTTGAATCATTCATTGGCAGTTAGATCGGTCCCTAATGGATGAGTATTGTACAAGTTCGCCTTGTAACCGGAAAGTCTTCCCTTCGATCGCAGGGTTCCATCTCAGGATGTCCTTGTTACAAAACAAGTGAGCTTGTAGACCACTCAGCCACTGGGAACCGACTCAGTGGCCAGCCAGCCCATGAATTCTAACTTCTACCAGTTCGTGAACACCAGCCGAAATTTTTCACACACTCATTTTATTGAGAGAAATATTCACTCTCAGCTATTTCACATCTCATCGCTAATACCGATTGAGTCAAGAAGGCAATAAAAGACAATTCAATGAAGAAAATGCTTCTTCATTGACGAAATCGTCGATATTTATATTTACCAAAAATGTAGACGGAGGTGTGACATAATTGATATAATTACTCAGGAGGGTCTTTACAAGTAAAAAGAAAAGTCGGAAATCGCGTAATACTCAACAATGGCACAAAGGAAGAAAGTGTTAGAAATTTGATAAGCTTAAAATTGTAGTTGAGTGAGAAGAAGGGTGGTGGTTACAAAATGAACATATGAGAGTGATAATAGTGAATTAATTATTAATAAAAGTGAAAGCAAACTAATCATTAAAAATATAAAATAAAAATTCTACAGGGAATGACTAATGAAGAGGTTGAAACCATGGTAGAATAAGAGACTGGACAAATTTTTTCGGGGATGTACTGAAGAAGTGCCAACGCCTCTGCCATACACAAAAGCCTAAATCTAACAACCTTTGAACCCTTCGTTATCACCCTGTAAATAATCTTGAAAGACGACTCTGGTGTAGCTGCATAGCTTGAGTTCACCAAGTGCTCGAGAATTGAGCTAGTAATTGTCTTGCATTGTCCTTTTGCTAGCCATGCCGGATAATGTTCAGAGACGCGTTTGAAAAGTGTGTGGCTGCTTTTTTGCGGTCAATATAACTAGCTCCACAGGAACGAGTGAATTTATAAACACTTATTGAAGTGGCGCAAAGTGGCAGTTTATCCTTCACGCGTCCATTTATCATTTGTTGGCTTTTCTCAGTGATCTGGATAAGTAGCGGTATTACCTTTAAATTCAACGTTCATGAATAACAGTTTCTTCGACACCGTCTGGGTTCCTTCAGGTTTTTGCCTTACTTTCATGTTTTCCTCGATGAATCTTGAGGGATATCCACTTTCCACGAGGAATCGTCTAAGCCTTTCCGGTTCACCCTCGATTGTATCCTTCTTACTCTTGAGGATAACGGGTGGTTCAAATTTCTTTCTCTTCTCAAAGAGACCCAACTATGAAACTTTGTGTATTAACCATTTCATGTTGCTTTCCTGTAGATTGATCTTTGAAGAGAACCGTTAGATCTTCTTTTTAACAAAACATCAACACACACACAACAAAAAATGGAATTCCGATTTTATCTCTAATTCCCATGTGAACTGAATAGCACGATAGAGAGGTTGTTGAACGCCTTAGTTATCATTTCAATAAAACAAAAAGGCTGAAAGTACACAATTCTGGTGCCAAAGAAACTGTTAACTTAGATTTGATGGAGAAGATTTGTAGCCCAGGTGGATGATTTTGATGTGGTTGTGTTCTCTGAGCTGGCTGGATTGTTAATTTGCGAAGCTTTCATCGCCCTACTAGGCGACATCTTCCTTCAGCGCATACTTCAATTTGAATTGAAGTGAGCTTTTCGATTTCTCCATGAGTTTATCAATCATCTCTCCTGGTCGGTGACCACCTTGGATGTGATTGGTTGTTTTTGAGTGTTTTCACACCTTCTAGGCTACTTGTATTGTAACTCATTGTTTCTTTGACTTGAACTTTGACTCTTTGTCTCTGTGTGAGGTTTCTTTCTTATCGGTTGATAAATTTTGCTTATCTCGATGTGTCTATTGATTGATGGTTCAATGGAATATCAGACAGGCTTCTAAAAATTATGTTCGTGGATATGAAGACTAAGGGGACGTCCACTTCGCAAACTGCGAAAAACACTACATTGGCCAAACAAGGACGTCCCCTTCGTCTTCGTATCCATGAGCATAAGCTAGCCATCAAAAGACATGACATTCACTCCCTCATATCACTACATACAAACAATCACGGGCATCAATTCGATTGAGACAATGTTCAAATATTGGATAGAGGAAACAACAAGAATGCTTGAGAATTTTCAGAAGCCTGTCTGGTATTCCAGTGAATCATCAATCAATAAACACATCGAGATAGACAAAATTTATCAACCGATAAGAAAGAAACCTCACACACAAAGGGTCAGAGTTCAAGTCAAAGAAACAATCAGTTACAATACAAGTAGCCTAGGAGGTGTGAAAACACACAAAAACAACCAATCACGTCCAAGGTGGTCACCGACCAGGAGAGATGATTAATAAACTCGTGGAGAAATCTAAAAGCTCACTTCAATTCAAATTGAAGTATGCGCTGAAGATGTTGCCTGCCTAGTAGGGTGATGAAAGCTTCGCAAATTAACTATCCAGCTGGCTCAGAGAACACAACCATCTCAAAAACTATTGACTACCAGACAAAATTTTTCATACGCTCATTCTACTGAGAGAAACATTCACTCCCAACCATTTCATATATACACATAATATATATATATATACGTAATAGGAAACCGTGCTTAAGCCTTAGTCGTTTTTGCTTATAATCACATGAGTTCATTGAGTAGAAACTAACTTACACATGAGAAATTTTGCTAATGATATATATGGCGAAAAGAACAGCCACTCAATCACTCACGTACGCACGCACGCACGTACGCAAACACACGCACACGCACAAACACACACACAAATAAGCACACAACTAATATACTGTTATCAGTAGACTTCTATGTATGTCAATCAGTCAGTGAATGAATGACTACGGCGATAGTAGTAATAGTAATAGTAGTAATAGTAATATAATAATAATAATAATAATAGTAAATGTATGCATAAAGGCTAGTGAACAGTTAAATGTGCTCATTCAACCATATGTTTGTGTTCTTTCTCATTTTTTTTCTGAGGTAATAGTTTTTTATTCATTCTAGCATAAATTTGTATTCAGTGAGCTCACGAACTGGCGAACAAGAGAGAATATACTACTCAGAGAAAGAGTGAGAGAGAGAGAGATAGAGAGTGGAAAGGAGAAGGCAGCATGTTAGGGTGAAACACAGATTTCTAGCACTAATAACACGTTATCAACTTCAGTATATGGATTTCTCATATAATTTTAATAAACTCACCTGCCGATTTATCAAAACACTGACCAACAAACCACACACACACTCACTCTTACTATTCATACTTTATGTGTAAATTGTTGATTGTTTTTTTGTTTTACCCTATCTAACAAACTTGAAACACATTCATTCATGAGTGAGTGAGTGAAGGTGATTACAAGAGCTGTGATCGACTCGACTAAATGCCAGCGACAAACACGCACAAATAGACACACGCATGCATGCATGCACGCCTGCACTGATAAACATGGACGTTTACTTTACTTTTCTATTCAAGATCGACATAACTGTCCAACCATGGAGTTGTCGCCCCCCTCTTCACTCCCTTCCCGTTCTTCTTCTTCGCCACGTAAAATCAATTCGTGTTGAAAGATGTTTTCAGTTTAATCGAATTTTCGAATAACAACAATATTAATAATAATAGTAATAATAATAATAGACAGGATTGTTTATGTTGACACTGTTCACATGAAGTAACATGATATGTGTATGTGATTGATGAAGAGACTTGGTAGGCGGGAAAATATTCCAAAAAAAGAGAATTACCAAACAGTTTCAACTGTTAATTGGTGGATCGTGACTAGCAGTGGAATCCACCAGGATGCGCACTTCGTCTATTTTTGGGGCTCTTCATCTGAATGTGCCTGAATTTTACAGTGAGTAGTGGTCTTCCCACCAAGGCTCGAACCCATTGCCCATAGTTTCAAACACCAACCAAAGCGTTATCCACTAGACCATTTGGGCCACCTCTTGTGCAACGCGTCATATTAATTATTTATTCAATTCAATTTTAGATTTTCCCGGGTTCATGTCTCGGTGGAAACATCATCACTCATTGCGGAATGCAAGTACATCCAGATGACGAGTGCCGAATGGGACAAAATGAGCATTCTGGTGGATTCCAGTGTTAGTCACCATCCACCAATTAACTTCTAATTACATGCCCAGACATCGATGAAGCATATGCGCAAGAAGCCGACATGTCAACCTGAGAGTGAGCACTTCGGTGCAACCAGTCGACCGGAAAATCTAGAACTGTTGTTGGAGAGGTGCAGGGAATCTGCAGGAAGACCTGCTTCATCAGTTATCAAGGCAGTCGCGAAAAGACTTATACTCCTACCCACCCCCGACTGATATTTTTAAACCTGGGCTCAGACAGTACTTAAATCAGAGATGCTAACACTGATTCGATGTTAGATAGTATAACTAGTGTTATGAGTCTGCGTGACTAATAAACTGCAGCACTGAAAGTTCTTTCCACTGACCTGATCGACCTACGGTTTAACGTAATACTACGTATATATATATATATATATCACCTTTGGACTGTACCCTTAAATAAAGCTTTTTCTTATTCACCGTATCACACTTAATTTCACCAACTGCTTTGGAAATGTACTTCTTTACAATATTGTGTTTTCAGTCAAATATTGATTGCTCTTCTATTTTATTTATTTATTTATTTATTTATTTACGTATATATTCAAGCTCCTGGGACACCTCCACAAGTTTTGCAAGCGAATGTTGACTCTCCAGATTCTGTGATTGTCACCTGGAAGCCACCGATTGAAGCCAACGGTCGTATAACGGTAAGTAGTGGAATTATCAAATTCACCTGTTCTATGCTTGCTCGTATTTATGAATTTTAACACAAATAGAATATTCGTAATTGATATAAGTATAAAACTTGGGCACTGTGGTAGAGCATAACTCCGTTATCGATAAGATTTTATTTTGATAAATCACACAGTGTTATACAATAATATTAACTGATGACCACGTTTCAAGCAAAACTTATCCCTACTCATAATCATATCAAGTCACTCACACAACTTTTTTCCTTCATTTATATACATGTGTGGAATTCAGGATTAGACATTTGAATACAAATCAGTAATATAGGATAATTAACATTCAGAAATAATAATAATATGAGTGTTATCAATCAAGTACAATCAGATAGGAAATAAGAGGAGTGCTTTTATGGTCATGATAAGTAACTTGTTGGAATGCTGTGATGTAGTTGAATTGAAATAGAATTTTGAGATTATTTATTATCCTCTTCTTATTTGACTGGTGGTAATTATATCTTCCATATTCCTGATATTTGCATTGAGTCATTTCTGTTGCATGTGTTGGGTGTGTAGACTCGATGAACCAAGATTCAGTAATCAACCTCTCTCTCCACCTACCTATGTTACTCTTTAGAATTTTAACCCTCTCCCACCATGCTATTGTGTGGGTGTGTGTTAATGCGTGAAGTGCAATGTAGTACTGAGCTTTTTTCTAAATTACTTGTCTTCTCGGGTGGGGTCAACCATTCTGCCCTTAGCTAAATTCTTATGTTCTGATAATCTGACTACTCCCGACCTACTAGTTTGACCTATGTAGTTGATCTTACTCACAATCATTGCAGGGTATTTTGTAAATTATATTATTTTGTCTAACAGGGTCAACCGACAGGGTCCTTTAACCTACAGAGCTTGTCCCTGAGTGAGTTTGTGGGTTTGAATGGCAACACCCTGATTCCTGCTCTATTAAGAATCCTAAGTAGGGCTTCAGATCTCCCCTCCTTATATGGTATTACAGTGGATGACTTATATTCTCTCTTATTTATGTTATCATTATTAGTTCCACAATTATTTTTATTTTGTTAATAAAGCAGGAATAAATTAATAATAATTAATACATCTCGGTCGACGGAATCCAGTGGCGCTTTCAGGTCGACAAATATGACGAAGTGTGCCTATGTTCCAGAATCCGTCAAAGGGTGAAGATATGACCAATACATCCTCTACGTGGTCTGAAGCTTGCTTGGTTCTCCCGTGTTTGATCCTACCTAGCACCGCTTAGTCTACGCATGGTTATTGAGCCTAGAACTTTAGATCCCATAGTGGTCACACTAAACCCCCTGTGAATATCACAGGACGACTTATCTCCCTCCTTGCATATTGAGATAATCAGTGACTTACACCAACCCGACGGGACTATCTGTGATTCCCAGATGCTGTCTAATACCTTAACTAACACAGATTATAGACTGTCTCCATCGTTCTTAAACATCTCTGGAGTCATTCTGTTAGGTTCCGTTGCTTTGCCTCGTTTCAGACTAGTGACATCTTTTGTAACTTCAGTTGGGGGCGGAGGACCTGTGTTTCTTTCCCATTTGGGGGGTGTTGGATGTCGGGTAAGCTGAGCGTGGCTGTAGGCCAATTAAACTGCTCCTCAAAGTGTTCTTTTCAACACTATAGTCGTCCGTGCTGAAAGCTAATTATGGTGCTATGTCTTCACGGAGAGTACTTTGTTAGGCAAGTTTCATTGCAAGGTATTTACCCTCCTTTCAGAAGCTCAAAGCAATGTAAATAATCGATAATTTATTATCGAAGTAAACATGATACATCTTCGTGAGTAGAAAACTGTATTAGCCTATTGACCTAAGCAGGTCGCCACTAGTGCATTTTACTTAACAACTGTTGATGGGCTGGAGTGCAATTTCAGCTGTAGAATATACTTCACTGTCACATTAAAACACTAAGATTAAGATTACATTGATATTACCGTGTCTGGTAGGATGCTGAGACGTTTACCGGTAAAAAAACTACATCTCCAAAATTCAGTATCTAACCAACTGAGAGCAGACTATTTTCAAACTGTAGGCTTTTTTGGGCGGGAAAACAAGCTACTTTAAATAATCAACATTTGCCGCCCAATTACATGACGGAATGATTAAAGCAATAGGAAGCAGGCGAAGAATAAAGCGCCCTTGATGTGGGTTGAAAATGTAGGTTGCTTAGTGATTTAATCAGGCCGCGAATTACTTCAAACAACAATAATAATAATAGTAATAATAATCCGTGTCTCTGGAAATAATTTTAAAATTAAGAGCCTAATCTGCCTGTCTCTGTCTCTATCTGTCACGGTAACTGGCAATGTATAAGTCATACGGGGTAAACTGCACACTATGCAGTTTTGTAGGATTCAGCTAACCTTAATAGGTAATTTACAGTCTTGAACATATTTGAGGGTGAAACTCTAGCCCTGCTGGTATCAGATGGTTGAAGGCAGTGGGCCACAAGAAGCCTTGCCTAGACTTAGGTTTCGTGCTAGTTGGCACTCACCAGTCAGTCAGCAAGGCGTATCTGGGAGCATCGATAGCTCAGTGGTAACGTCTTTAACTCACAGCAGTACTCACTGGGTGATGCGGATGCGAATCTCAGCAGGGACATGAGCTGTTCCTCCAACAGATTGCAGATACTCCTCGCTGACTGACTGGTGAGTGCCAACTAGCACGAAGCCTAGGTCTAGACAAGACTTCTTGTGGCCGACTGCCTCTAACCTTCTAAAAAAACAATCCTCTTTCCTTTTTGGAAATTCTACAAATCTCTGTTTATTCCCTCCATTTCTCTTTCTGTTTATTGCTTTCGCCTTATAGGGTTATAAATTGTATTATACTACAAGACCAGAAGATTCGCTTAATTCATGGTTGATTGCTAGAACAGCACAAGAGAAATATCAGCTAACAAAACTTGTTCCAAATGCTACCTATTATCTAAAGGTTAATGCATACAATGCTGCAGGCGATGGACCTGTCAGTGAACAATTACCCATTGTAATAACACCTGGAGGTGAGTTGTTGGCATTATATATTTGTAATACCTTCTCATTTATCCCACATGATTTAATATCCCGTTTCTTTTTGTCACTATTATTATTATCTAACCTATATGTTTGTTTGTCTTTTTTTCTGTTAATGTGTGTCTGTATGTGCGTAGCGAGTGAGTTCACACTTTCCACACTGTAACAGTACTATACTAACTAATGAACTAACTAACTAACTAACCAGCTAACTAACTAACTGACTAATCATCCGCTTTCCCTGCCCCCCTCTGCCAGCCTCCACCCACATATTATTAACTATTCGCCGCCTCCGCCTCCGCCTACTCCTTCCTACTTCTACTCATTGCTTACTAACTAATCCAACCAATCAGAACAGTTTTTAATACGTCTGTGCTGCATGAATGCTAACCAGCCTCATCCTAATGAATGGCTAGTGGTGAACACTTCTCATTTGATAACAAATCATTTAGTATAACACATTTGTGTACAAACATTGTGTCATATGGTATTGATTTTTTTTCATTAAAAGTTATGTGTTAACCATCATCAGAGGTGGTGGTGGTGGTGGTGGTGGGGACATAAAATGTTTCGGCTATCAATAGTTTCAATAGTTTAAACCATCTTAGGCACCTTAGCTGACACTCTATTCAGTGCAAAGATTTTAACGCAAAAAGCCGAAGCCGATCTTTCTTTCAAGTTACATTTATCGCAGGTTCCATATAAAATGCATGAGGAGGGAGGTCAAGTAGATGTTCGTCAAAGGTATCGCTGACTGTAGCACTGTATGACACACTAAATAACAAAGAAGTAATCCATGGGTCATTGGATTCCCGCACAAATAGTTGAATGTCCAGTGGGCTTGGTCTCAGAACCTGAAGTTTTCTCTAGTTCATTCCTCGGTTGGTGAAGAAATCTAATAACTTGATGTTTTAAGCTTGATGTGTGGTATATGTGTCTTATTACTCATTTTGGAAGATGCTCGTTTCAACGACAGTGGAACATTCTATTGGTTCTACCTATATAGGTGTCGCCGCAACTGTAGGTGAACTGGTAGATACAGTTTGAAATAGAGTTCACATAATTTCGTCCTTTAATCGTGGGTAGAGGGATCGAAAATGTTCGAGATGTGAGGGAAAGAGATGAGGTGTAGAATGTGCGCCTGATGGCTGACCGAAGTCTTTGAGCTGTCAACTGCATAATCTGGTCATCCTTGAATGGTAGGTTAATAAAGATAGCTTTCTTTGGTACGGAAGCTGTCTTTTCTAGATGGTCTATCCTTACTGTGACAATTGATGAAGTTTTCTGGATAACCACTAGCTAATAAAACTGAATGTATATGTCAAAGCTCATCCATCAATGTGTCACTCGTACATATTTTGTGAAATAGAGATATTGTCCACTCCATGTCTGCTTACGAAATATAGATGGCTTAATCATTCCATCGTTTCTCCTAGTCATTGAAATATCCAAGTAACCGAGTTTGTTATTCGATTGGAATTCGGAAGTCACTCGGATGTTTGGATGAATATTATTAAATAGAGTAATAAAGTTTTCAATAGACTTACTATTATTACCAACAGTGAGTGTATCATCCACATAACGTGTATCTAGCACAAATTTTCCCAGCATACCTTGCATTTGTTTCTCCAATTTTGACATGAATATATCTGCTAACAGGGGCCCAAGAGGGCTCCCCATCGCAACACCATTGATTTGTTTGTATGCCTTTTCTTGGAAAGTGAATCTGACATTTTCTGTTCATGTTAAGATAATTTCTGTAATGCAAGTGACAGGAATAGGTAAGTTTATCCCATTGCTTGTGATGTAATCACACAAGTGAAATCAACAATTTCATGAAGAGGAACATTGGGGAATAAAGATTCTGTGTTGCGTGAGCACATTATTTCACATAACTATAATTCAAGATTGGTTACTAAAGGTAATGGAAGCACTCTTCGGCGATTAATCACATACATCCTAAACTATGTGTACAGTCAAAACAATAGACTTCAACCTTCGCCTACCATGGACTGACTACTTGACCTATTTAAATATGATTGGTCATTAGTATATACTTTTGTTTTATATAACTGAGTAATTGTCATGCATTTTATTTTATTTTATTATTGTGAACCAAGCATGCTAGTTGTAAAGCGATTGTAGAGAAACTACGAAGTGAAGATATCATCGCTCGAAATTCGTCTTCTATTAATTCGCAATTTTTAGCGCCACAGCCAATAAATGTCATCGACCGAGTATTAATCCGCACATCTGCTCGATCAAGTGGACCTCACTGGTTACAACTTTTTGCTAGGATTTGCTAGGCAACATCTTCCTGTAGCTAGCTTTCAATACTTTCCTAACTGATAACAATCTGGTGCAGATCAGTCTCGAAACCAACCGAATCCCTACAAACTAACGTTGGTAAAGGATGGTTTTTTTCATAGTTGTCAGAGTGACGATTGATTTAGACAAGAACGCTCGTCTTCAGTAATATATATATATAATTTATCCAAGTGTTGGATACCCTGATATCAGAAAGTCAGAGGCAATTATCTCTTCAATTTAGTCCCACAAACAGACGTTGTCCTCCTTGTTCTATTTAATGTTTTAAATTTGAATGCGCTTTTGGTCTTCCTATATATCGATATTGATATTTACCAGTAAATATGGCCAAGGACGGGAATTGTAAAAACAAAGTTTCAAAGTTACGCAATTACAAGTGATACGATTATGAAGAATAAATTGTGTTCCAAACATAATCCAGTACATAATGATATATCCAGTAAATATGGAATCTGAATAAAGCAAGAACACCAGTGGAGGTTTCCACAGAATAAGAAGACGGTAACATCATTGTTCAGTTCGTTCGTTGACTTCTAATCAGCTCAGCTGACTACAACCTGAATAAATTACTGTTATTATTATTAAGTTTATGTACACAGACAGTTTCAACATACTTGCAAATGTTACTCAGTGTCAGTTAGTGACTGACAGCAGACACCGAACTTAATGAACACTGCTCAGAAAATTACACTTATACAGCTTTTACACAGGGAGTTCAAGTTTAAGCAATGTCAATGTATGCATTCAATGGTAAAGGAGTTACGTGATGAAGACGAGAGGTGCGTGAGATGATGGATGAGTAACTAATAAATTGGGTGACAATGTACTGATTTCAACTCAAATCATAGAAACAAGAAACAAGCGAAGTTACACTATAACAAACGGGGGTGAGATTAAGGCGAAGGATTATGTAATCAAATGAAAGAGAGAGAGACGGTGAATAAATCCAGTTACCAGGCACAAGGGCAAGGAAAGACTGATGATAACTGCTTCTTTCTGAACACATAAATTGGGTTTCAGGCGTTTGATGGCGATCACTTACGCAAACTTGAGGAGAACTGAGCTATCGGGCAAAATGCTGTTTGATGAAATCAAAAGTTGGGAGATACGCTTCTCTTGTTATCAACTCCAACTGTGCATACATATTTACGTGTATCCGTGGGAGCAGTTACATTGGGAGAACAGAAAGAAGAAGAAGGACACACCTCCGATTTTCTGAACATGTACCGAAGAGTTTGTGTCTCAAGGGAACAAACGCCAACAATAATGCCATTATCGGGTATCTCCTTGATACGGGTCAGGAGGAAATCACGAAATCCTTTAAAATTATCAATAGACGAAAGAGATCATTTCTCCTCAAGTTTGCGTAAGCGATCTCCATCAAACGCCTGAAACACAATTTATGTGTTCAGAAAGAAGCAGTTATCATCAGTGTTTCCTTGCCCTGCTGCCTGGTAACTGGATTTCTTCACTGTCTCTCTCTCTTTCATTAGATTACATAATCCTTCGCTTTAATCTCACCCTCCCCCGTTTGATATGGTGTGATTTTGCTTGTCTCTTGTTTCTGTGATTTGAGCTGAACTCAGTGAATTGTCACACAGTTTATTAGTTACCCATCCATCATCTCACGCACCTCTCGTCTTTATCACGTAACTCCTTTACCATTGTATGCATACATTTACTTTGTTTGTCTGAACTTGAACTCCCTGTGTAAAACCTATATAAGTGTAATTTTCTGAGCAGTGTTCATTAAGTTCGGTGTCTGCTGTCAGTCACTAACTGACACTGAGTAACATTTGCAAGTATGTTGAAACTGTCTGTGTACATAAACTTAATAATAGTAATAACAGTAATTTATTCAGGTTGTAGTCAGCTGAGCTGATTAGAAGTCAACGAACGAACTGAACAGTGATGTTACCGTCTTCTTATTCTGTGGAAACCTCCACTGGTGTTCTTGCTTCATTGAAATTCAACGGGGGGGGGGGGGAATAAATGTATGAAGATTACAGGATTATATACTGCCACAGTGTCCACGTTTTACGGACACATAAAAATCTGTCACATCTTGATGCGTAAACCATGTTTTATGGTAGTCAATTCCATCCTCTTCTACCCAAACAAAACACGCATCATTTGCATGGAACTATATGCTACCGATTGACAGAGATAAGGAGTTGGATAGCATTCACATCGATAAGTAGTTCTTGTTATCCAGATTGATGTGATCCAAGCATTGGAGGGTTGTTTCTCTTTATATTAGGGCTAAGCTGTCTGCAGATAAGTTCTGCTCTGAACCAGCTGAACAGATATCTGGTGTTTAGATTATGTCTGTCTCGTTAGTAAACACCACTGGTTGATATGAATGGTATGCAACTACTCAAATTATTCATTCAGTAGTATATACATACGTTTGGTTTTTGTGTGTTCACATTATGAGTCACATTTTCGTCACCTACATTAATGCATGTCAAATAACCTACTGTACTCATGAAAGTAACAGTGAGTCAGGAACGCTTCACACTGACATTCAGTTTCATTATGCATTTGCACGAAGATGTATATTATCAGCTTTTATTCATCCCTTGAATTCTGAATTCACTGGCACATCTGTGTTCCACTCCGTTCTTCTACTGCTTCATTTTCAGTTGGCTCTATCACTGATCGTAATGTTTCATCTCCTCTTCCCAATAAACCTCCTGCATGCTGGCTTCCGACAATCAACCCATTCAGATTTCATTCAACAAGCATCAGACTGGCCTGTGATGTTCCACTCAATTGTTCCTTCAGTAATATCGACAGTCTAGCTCAGTTGTCTTCTGCATATTTATCTGTTGAGGATTAGGTTGTCCACCGGTTAACTTCCTGTCGTAGTTGCTTGTTATCTGACCCGCTAACATAAAGAGTAGAGACCACGGAGTGACCTGGAAATCGACCAGGGAGAAAGGGCCTTGTTTTCAGAATGAAAAAAAGTTTATTTAGAAGGAAAATACAAATCACGGAATATGCACATATTGAATCACAGGAATTAATAAAAAGACGGTTACAGCGAAGAAAATTTTCTTTTCAACTAGGCTGCACCTTCGGGTTGGATTTATCTCTTTTGAACACATAGTATGGGCTTGAGCTTTTGGATCGCCAGTGCCTCAGCTATTGCTAACCAGATGCCTTGATTTCACTCACTTTTAGTGGTTTGGTCAGATCTTGTATGTAGGACTGTGGAAGACTTTTCAAACGGAGCTGAATGTCCTGAATTCACAAGATGTTCTTTTACCGAACTGTACACACCCTTTCATTCTCCCTTTGCTAACCATGCTGGATAGTGTTCCTGTGTGGTCATTATACAAGAGGACGCATGATACGACCAATGTATTCGGCTCCACAAAGAGTAAGTGAACTGGTGTATGCATGCTGAAGTGGCCCAATGCAACAGCTTGTCTTTCACTGGCTGGTTGAGTAGGTTCCTGCAAAAAAATGCTAGTCATAGGCTGGTGCGTGGCGAAGTATGTTTTACTGAGAGATTCCGAAAGTCGTCCACGGAGAAGTTCTGCTTCGGTATCACTTTTAAACTCGAGGTTAAGCATCAACATCTTCTTTGGAGCTATTTGGACCTTCTCAGGTGTTTTCTTCGGCTTTTAGATTCTTGTCTTTGAATCTGGGTGAGCGGAAACCGTGTAATTTTATTAATTTAACCTTTGACCTAGGTGAAAAGAAAATTTTCTTCGCTGTAACCATTTTTTTTTAAAGTACAAATAATAACAAATTACTCTAAAGAGGATAGTTTTTCCGACATGAATCCAAAGTAGTTCCCCGGATACCATAAGGGATATCAAACTTAAAGTTAAACCAGTTTCTAAACATATACTCATGAAGGTGACTAAAAATGACAACACTTTTTGTAAGCCATTTTTATCTGTCAAATCCTGTTGTTCAGCCTCCCTCCAAAGCCTTCAACTGAATAAGTACGCTTTTTATTGATGAGGTCGACAAAGTCTTCTGAAAGATTGTCACGATGATTTTTTGAGTGAAACCCGACTCTGGTAACCGAGATTATATCCTGCCCATTCGTCTATATGAATAATAGATACTACCCGGAATTGGTGACAGGCGTGCCAGACATCTGACCAATATATAAAAGCACTGGCTAACCGACTGACTTAACATTGCTGTTGAAACTCCGAATTGTCCTTTATGTTGCTGAGGGCAGTACAATTCCACAGTGATTTTAAAGTGATAAGGTTGTTCAATGTCTTTCCGATCCTGCCTAGCTTCGATATCGTCATCTATTCCAACTCCTTGTAGTTGAAACAACGCCGCTTACATAAGTGAAAGAGGTGATCTCTTTTTGATTTCTTCCAAATGTAGACCAATCCGCACTGATCACTATGTCTGAACAGTTGAGTCCTGTCTAGCCAACCAATCTGTCGGCCAGAAATCAATACCAGAACTGGTAACTTCTGATATATATATATATGTATATTTATATACACAGAAGCTTTTCGTTTACACTGCAATATTCTTCTCGTCTCTGAAAACATTTCCGCCAACTGTCTATTCCTTTTTATTGTCCTGTATTTCGTTTGTTCTACGTAGTTCGAAAAAATCCTAATGATAAAGAGAACGTTGAACATAGTTGAATCGGTACACACACACACACAGACACACATAAGTATATACACTTTGTCCGTATATTCGTAGCGTTTGTGTATGTGCGCAGGCACTTGTATATATAGAAGGTGTAGATAGAAAGGCAGTGGAAGAGGGTTGGAGAGGCAGTTACTTATGAAAAGCGTTTGTTTTACTGAGATAAAAAAGAACTGACGGCGGATAAAATGTTATGTGATTTAAAATTTAAGTATTTTTGTTATTTTTTTTTAATGACCGACATTCTGAATTATTTGATAGTTAGAGAACAAGTCACTCCGTTCACACCTGTTTCTAACCGACAATATATATATATAGTACACCGCTATGTAAATATGCATTTGTACTGAGGGGATTCAATTTGCTTCTGAAGCCATTTAGGAATATGCTCTGAAACCAGCCCTTATTTGCAGAGATCGATGAGTCCTCCCTATGTATGTGTGTCCACACGTACATTCAAATTGGTAAATACAGTGGGATGTGACATCATTTTTCGCATGTTCAAAGGGCTTAGATGAATGGATATATTGGCTTCACATTCTCAATTATTCTGATATTAGCTGCATAAATAGTCTTTTTAATAACAGCGTTCAACCATTGTCGAGTTATCAAGCTGCAATGATCACTAGCCCATATAGGGTAGCTTGGTATATACGTCTTTCTTAGCGGCGAGTTGAAGATTGGGTCTTGGTGTTCCACTGACCACTTTATATCTTCTTATGAACTTGTCTGGATAATTATTATCAACCAGGATTCGTGTCAAGTTTCTTTCTTCCTCACCATGTGTGTTTTTGGTGCATATTCGTTGGATTCTACTGAAGAGGCACATCGCTCACTAAGGTTATTTTGTACTGAACAGGGCAGAAACTGTGATAATTAAGATACTGTCCTATCCATGTATGTTTTCTATAAATAGATCATTTTATTGATCCACCAAGCCGTCGATTAAACAATATGTCTAGGAAAGAGAAACAGTTATTTTTCTGATTAAAAATGCCCATTAAAATTTTCAAAAGAATGGACACGGAACAAAGAGTACTCTTTTCGATAAATTCATCATCAGGTTATACAATTATATATACATTATAATGAATGAATGAATTAGTCTTATGAACGACATTAATGTTTAAATAACATCAAATCAATAATGTTGATAGATTACAGCTGAACAGCATCAACATAAAATAAAATGAATGTCAGAAGAATTAGGAAAGATAATAGTACTGTAACGACAGAAGGCAAGAGTCAGGCAACAGATCGTTTATTAAGGAAATTAACACATATTTATAGATTTTAATGTACATTATTGTAGATTATTGTTAGTAGAAAATACAGTCTTTTGATTGGTTGTTTCTCACAGAATGTTCACCTTGCATTTCTTTGTGGCTGTGTCAGATCATCCATATGCTATCTGTATCTGCCTACACAAAGTCTGCTGTCCATAAGATGCTAATTAATACATTTTTTGAGCTGCCAAAGGTGCTCGCCATATATACAGCCAGCTTTTTACACAGGAGCAGCTAAATTTATAAATACACAAAGAAGTGGCACAGTGAGTCAGCTTTTCTTTCGCTTGAGCAATCATAATTGGTCGACAGCTGGAAAATGACAAACAAAAGAGCGGGGAGGGTGGCAGTAGTATAACTCCGTCTTATTGCTCTCAATAATCTTAGATATAGGACTTCACTAACCACAGAAAACTCAGTTAGGCGTTTTGAGTAAACACAGGAGTCAGACAAGGGTGCTCATTATCACCAATGATATTCCTAATTGTGGTGGACTGGATTATGCGTCAGACAGTGGGAAACGAGAAGACAGGGATATCCTGGACCGACGTGAAGAACCCGAAAGGACCTGGATTTCGCGCGTGGATGATTTATGTTTGATGTCACACAAAATCGAAGACTTACAAGCGAAAACCGACAAACTGGTCGAAGAAGCAGCAAAGATAGGACTCCAGGTGAATATAGACAAGACGGAGGTTATGAAAATAAAAAACCAACCAACAACAACAACAACAGCAACATCCAGCGCCAATCACCATCAACGGGAGGGATTTGAAAGAGGTTACTTCATTCACTTATCTAGGGAGCATTGTCTCAAATACAGAAGGAGGAACGGACGAGGATGTCAAATCGAGAATCGGGAAGGCGAGAAACACATTCATCAACCTGAAACCAATCTGGAAATCTTCGTCACTCAGCATCAACAACAAAATTCAGATTTTCGATACAAACGTCAAGTCAGTCAGTTCTTCTATACGGATCAGAAACTTGGCCAGTGTGTCACAAAGAATATTTCCAACAGCCTGTTGCAGAACTTTATCAACAGGTGTCTTTGCTGGCTCTATACTGAAGATCAGATGGCCAAAAAGAATCACCAACAAGAAACTATGGGAACAAATAAAACAAGAACCAATCGCCCAACAAATATGCAGGAGAAAGTGGAGATGGATTGGACACTCACTGAGGAGGCCGCTGGGTGGTGACATCGCGCGTCAGGCCATAGCTCGAGTGGAACCCGAAAGGAAAGCGGCGAGTGGGACGTCCAAGGGTGACATGGAGGAGATCATGTGGAGAGGAGTTGAAACAGTATGGCCTAACATGGACACAGGTGAAAAGTACAGCAGAAGACAGAAGCAAGTGGAGACGTGCAGTTGAAGCCCTATGTTCCACTAGGAACCCAAGGGAACAATAATCATATTAATAACCGCGCCCCCATTAAATTGCAACTTTAGAAACAGTTGTTTCTTCTTAACTGAGTTGTCAGCTCCTCTTTATTATACCTGGTGTTCATGTGTCTCCTTACCGAAGCTCAAAACATTTAACACATTATTATTATTATTTGATCCCCAAAATCACCGTCATCGGTAAAATTTCGTTTTATCCATAAAGCTGTATAAATTAGAGTAAAGCCTGAAGAAGATCTAATTGAAAACAACAATATTCTTCGCTAATATGTCTTCTTCTGCTAATATTAATAATGGGAATATTTCAAGATATATAAATAGAAAAATCAATTTTTATTACCCATTTAACTAACTAACTAACAGTATTAATGTCTACTTTTTGTCACATGACATCGGATGATTGTTTCTGTTATGTGTTTTGTTTTACTACTACTGAATGCGCAAAATGTTTGTTACGGGTGAATGAATAACTCATAACTTCCTGGTATACCTAATATCGATTTATTTTTGATGGATTCATAACAAAGACGGTTTAAGTGTTGTTCGGAATGTAACAATATGCTGAAGCAGAATAATAATAGAGAAGATTTGTAGCTCAGGTGGATGATTTGCAATTAATAGTGTACTCTGAGCTGGCTGGTTTAGTTGCGGAGCTTTCGTCGTCCTTCTGGACAACATCCTCCTTCAGCACAATATTTAACATGAAGTGAAATGATTTAAATTTCTTCATGAGTGATATAATTGCGTCTCCTGGTAACCATCTTTACATATGTATTGACCATTTTCTATTGACTTGGATTTTAAACTTTCTAGTCACCTGATTTACTTTTTATTAGTTGGTATATTTCGTCTATATTAACGTGTTTGTTAATTGCATTTTCGTTTGAGTACCAGGCTTCTAGAAGTTCTACCTGATGGTTCATCATCAAAGAGCACAAGAAAATTCGTCCTACTATACACGAGAAATATCTCTGAAATAACAGCTAGAATACTGAAACCGTTTGATATAGATATAGCACACAAACCAGTAAAATCGCTTAATTCGATATTATGCAAACCTAAAGACACATCCAACAGAAAAAGGAGATAAAATTAATACCATTTACAAAATAAATTGCATGTATGAACTGCAACAAGCATTACATCGACCAAAGTGGCCGTCCCCTTCAAATCAGAATCCAGGAATACAAATCAGCCGTGAAAAGACACGATATGTATTCTTTAGTATCAATGCATATAGACAATTATGGTCATCAATTTGATTGGGATGATGTCGAAATCTTAGATAGAGGAAACACCAAAAGTGCAGTCAGGGAATTCCTAGAAGCCTGGTACTCAAACGAAAATGAAATTAACAAACACATTAACATAGACGAAATATACAAATTAATAAAAAGTAAATCAGGTGACTAGAAAGTTTAAAATCCATGTCAATAGAAAATGATCAATAAATATGTAAAGATGGTTACCGGGAGACGCAATTCTATCACTCATGGAGAAATTTAAATCATTTCACTTTATGATAGATATTGCGCTGAAGATGTTATGCAGAAGGACGACGAAAACTCTGCAACTAAACCAACCAGCTCAGAGAACATTATTAATTGCAAATAATAATAATAGTAGCAATAGCAGCAGCGGTAATTAGCATGCTATAAGTAGATGAAATTCTTACACAAGTGTTATTGGAAATTCCTCAGTTATTAACGACTCAAGAATCTCGAAAACAGAGAGGCAGACGGAGAAACACAAATAAAGGCAAAAGCGATCTATTTAGAATGTCTCCGTACTTTTGGTGGAGATGTGGAATTTCCAGCATATAGTAGTACAGTAAGTACTGCGTCTAATTTTCTCATTACAGAGGTAATAACTAAAACAGGACATTTACATTGATAATATTGTTCCATAAGAAAATGAATATAAAATTAAATTAGGTGATACTGTTGACAACAATGTAAACAAAACAAAATGAGGCCGTTTACCTAGAGTTCCTCAGTGAGCTCCTGTCTTACACAACTTTCTCATAACAGAAAATGTGTCACGACTAAATAAGGTATTGTAGAGATTTTGTACTTAGTCGTCCAAGCATACAGTCTTCCATTGTTGTTGCCTCTAGTTCCCCTATCCTCAGATGAGATAGATGCAAGGAGAGAGTTGTGTGTGTGTGTGTGTATAGAGAGAGCACGTTCACAGTCTGACAAGAGTTTGCCAGTATTTGCTAATTCTTCGCAGGAGTCCATGTGCCCATCTACAATAGCATTAACGAGTTGGAATAGCAACACCCCACTCACTCTCTCTACTCACTGCTCTTAGTGACATTCGTAGTGTAACAAACAAAGTCTTTCTCGAGTGATCCGAGAAATATTAAGGTGGGGTGAGGAGCAGTAAAGCAGTATGGGCAGAATGCGAGAATCAACAAAGTGTAACAGTAGAGACGGAATGATACCAGATCGTATTAACTTCCTCATATAGAATATCAAACGAAACATCTATCTGGAAACTAATTAACATGATGTGAGGAGACGAGGAAAGGTGATGAGAGGAAATACACAGTAGAAGGTGTTTAACAACATTCGATTTGGTTTCAACCTTAGTGGTATCTATGATAGTGGAACCGTGTGAGGCACACACAGTGCGAGTTTCTGACCTATATAGTAGCACTAACTGGCTGACTGACTGACTTCAATGACACTTGTGTGAAAAATCCGAATCTTATTGTTTATGCTGAGGCGGAGTGAAGTAGAAGATTTGCAAACTGGTCTTAAGTTGATGAAGGCGTCGTATCTCGCCTTTCCGATTCTGACTGAATGGCTGGCTCGTTTCGACATCTTCATCCGTTCCGACGACTGCCTGTGGTTGAAACGATGCTGCTGTCTAGGCTACATAAGTAAAGCAAGAAGTGATCTCTTTCAACCTCCTTCTCCCGTTCATGGTAAGTGGTGCTGCTGCTTATTGTTGTTGCTGTCGCTGTTGATGGTGGTTAGTTACCTTCATCACCTCCATCTCCACCTTCTCTATGCTCATCACCTGGATGGAGTCAGTCCTGTCTTCGCTGCCAGCTAGCCAGCCTCTTCAGCCAGTTTGTTGCCAGTTTTCGCCCGCCTGCTTGCAAGTCTTCCACTTTGTGTTTCTGTTTGTGTGACATTCAACGGCATAAATCATCTACACGCGAAATCCACAACTTCTCTAGTTTCCTCATCGGTGAGTGCAGCGTATTCCTGTCTTCCCAATTACTCACTCATTCACTCACTGCCAAAGCGCGTGATCCAGCCCATCACAGTAACGAATATCACCGTTGGTGATAATAGGCAGGCAGGTAGGTGGACAGCCAGCTTGTCTTACTCCTGTATTCCCTCACTTCAGAGGCAGGCTTCGCTGAGTTTTCCATTGTGCATCACCTGACACGTGGCATTGTCATATAGCCGTATATAAAGACGTGGGCACTCCACGCCATAGTGTTGAATCAGTTTCCGAATAGCTTCTCCGTCAACGCTGTCTGCTGAAGGCCTTCCCGCAGTCGATGAAGTTGTTGAGGTAGAGAGAGTTTTGACTGCCATTTTATGCTTCGTTCTGTGACGATGATGCGTAGCTTAGCAATTTGATCAGCACATGATTTTACCTTCCTGAATCCAGCCGGCTTGTTCAGGTGGGGCTGATGGAGTTCTGCAACCAGTGTGTATTTTACTCTCTCTGTCCAGAATAAGGCGACCTAGTATTTTATTTGGCGTGAACAAGAGTATGAATCCAAGGTAGTTCTTTCAAAGTGAGGCGGAAGTCGCCCTTCTTTGGTAGATTGACAAGGTGGCCAGCCTCTCTTCTAATTGGTAGGCAGCTTTCCTTCCTTCCAAACCTTTCACAATAATGGTGTGAATACATCTGCGGCAGCCTCTCGGTCCGTCTGGTTCTTCTGCCTTCCCGGCAGGTGTTCAGAAGCTTCATAGCACTCAAGATTTGTACTTTCGTTGGACGAATGTTGTCCACTGTCATGCAGTTGTGTGCGTGCTGTCGGCTGTATTTGTGGGCGAGTTGCAGGTGATGGCCAATTTTAGAGTCCATTGAAGTGGTCAACCCATTGTTGTATTTGTTTCTTCTCCTTGGTAATCAGATTCCCCTGAACATCTTTTATTTGTTCCATCATCTGCGTCGGTCTCTTCCAGGATAGAGAGAGGTCTCTTTTCCCTACAGTCTGCCTTCTTGTTCTGCTTCACTTGTCGCCAGCCAGTGTGTTGTAGAATTGTCTTCTGTCTCTCCTCGCACTCTTCTTCCCTTCCTTATTCAGTGCAGTGTACACTGAACTCAGCTTCTCTTTCTGTTGTTCATCTTTGCATTGATGTTTCTATTTCACCGTCGTCTTCTCTTCTATTTACAGAGTTATACATAGGATAACCAAATTAGATTGTACCTCTTTAGCCCAGATTTGTTTACTAAGCTCTAAAAAGATCAAGTGTTTAATTACTGTGCGGATAATAATGAACTGATTGAGTGACTAAAACTTGCAGAGAAACGGAGAACGCTTGACAAGATAACTAAATTGGCCTAAATTGGCATGGAGGAAGTTTTGAGTTTAACTTTTTCCAAACAAATTTTACTCAGTTTTGTAGGATAACTTCTAATATATGTGTAAACTTGGGCACTGTGGATAACTTCTAATTTTTTAAAAGTTGAACAATAGTGAATCTGTGCGTGTATGCCTGTTTGTGTGTGAAATCTGATTCGTAATCTACGCTGGTGTGAGTCGGTGTATCGGTGGTGTCGGTGGAACAATAGTAGAATGCTCACCGATCTCTCGTGTGGTTGGGGGTTCGATTCACCGGCCACCGAGGCACCAGTGATAAGACTGGTAAAGACCAGAGTTTGGGCATGAGACTAGTAATGCCAGTCTGTGAAAATAAAATCACTGCCACCGAAACTTCAAGACTCTAGCTTAAAGGAATACAATAAAACTCTATGCTGGAACAAGATTCTGTTTTCTAAAAAGCAAGTATGATAAATTTTGTCCTGTTATACTTTTGTAAAACGACTGACATTCCCCCTCCTGGATAATTAACGCAGCAGTTAGTCTTTATGTCCAGTACTCCACCAACAAAGCATGAAAAGAAATGCTCAGTGCTGAAAGGAAGATATATACCAAATGCAAGAAGGAATTCACAACTGCTGTCGTCGACTTATAGTATGTCTCTGAAGTGATAAAAGTAGAGTTCGCCGTCTCTTTAGTGTCTGTCAGTAGACTTACCGAAGTCCAAATGACTTTTTTTCTCTTGTATTACGGACGAATTTCTTTGTTCCTTTGAAGTTTTGAAGTTTACTTGTCTCTCTCTGGATAAGAGCCTATAGCACCCCGTTCTTTTTACAAGTAAGTTGGATATGTGATTATGCCAGCTATGCTACTGAAAATACTATCGTTAGTAATATATATTCATTGTAATTATTGTCAATAAAATGTGCACAAAACAAAAACTGTTTCAGATATCGTAGACATTCAGATGGATGCTCGTAAGTTGTTGATTTTACGCATTTTTCATCACTCTACCTCACTCATACTACTTATAATATCTCTTCCTCTAGCTCACTTGACTACTCTCCCGCTATCTCTCTCTCTCTGCCTGTCTATCTGTCTGTCTTCTTCAACCTAAACTCACCACTTCCTAGATGACACCAGTATATACATATATCATCACTGTATACTCTGTACTCAATACAATCTTCTCTTTGTCAACAAGTGCCTTCTTGTCTCATACTACTTACTTCACAGCAATATAACACTCTCACTATTCACACAGAAGCCTATCTATTCCATCCTGTGCAGTTAGTTGTCTCTCACCTCACTGTTTAAAATATACCTAAAATAATCCGTATAATATTGAAAATGAAATGAATTACATCATTAGAAAAGCCGACAGTCACACATAATCTCATGA
This sequence comes from Trichobilharzia szidati, assembly GCA_944472155.2. Taxonomy (NCBI): domain Eukaryota; kingdom Metazoa; phylum Platyhelminthes; class Trematoda; order Strigeidida; family Schistosomatidae; genus Trichobilharzia; species Trichobilharzia szidati. The sequence continues at coordinate 22,169,304 of OX235279.1, read as the reverse complement.
GTACACACTTACCAAATATATCTGTGTGGTCCAGTATAAATATATGTATATACCTTAAGTCCTAACTCATTAGAGTTATATATATTTATTACTACTTGTATATGTATATGTTTGACAATGCAAACATTAAATAATATGTACATATATATATTTAGAGTACACAATTAGTAACATGCACAAATAGGCCCGTAAATTACACACTGTCTTTGTTATTTTTTTTTAAATTTATAAAATGAGTAACCCAAACCTCTTCTGTGTGTGTTCATGTGTTTGTGTGTTTGTGTGTTTGTGCGCGTTTTCGTAAGTTCGGATGCTCACAACCTGTTTCAACGGAATGCAGCTGGAGACTACTTCTGATGACAGCAATAACATGCACATTTTTGTTAAGTGAATCAAACTACTTTTTAAAATATGAGTAGTTAAAGTGATTTAGCTGAAATAATGGATGTATCAGGGAAAGGTATTGGAAGTAAGTGTTCTGTTTTTCTTTTTCTTTATACGTGTAGCCTCACCATTTGTAACCTCTTCTTTGTTTATATTTTGACTTCATTACTGTCTAATATCTCAATCACACTCTTATCTACTACTACAACTAATACTACTACTATTGCTGCACAATGTGTTTAAGCATGTTGACAGTATATATTATATATATTCATGTATATCTTCTATATAACATTGTACTCATTGTATTGAGTATTATATATATACGTATACATATATATAACATTTTCGCTTTATTCTGTTGTCCAAGCCTACTACTCATGTCCCATCAATAACTTTTCTGCGCTGTTTAACTAAAAGTACATCTTTCTTTTCTATTTCTCTTTTCCCCCTCCCCACCAAAAAAAAAATCAACAACACAACAAACAGTTCCAACTGCACCGACCAATTTTCGTGGTGTATCTATAAAACCAACGAACATCCATTTAACATGGACACCGCCAAATATGCCAAATGATCAGAAACTACTCGGTTACAAGTTAAGATTTCGACCAGCTAGTACAAATAGTCTAACCAAACCATTAGATTATACACAACAACAACAGCAACAAAATGTCCAACAAAGTACAAAGGCCTTAGTCACCGAAACACGTGATATTGATGCAGACGCTACACAATACTTGATGACTGATCTAGAACCAAGTACACGGTATTATTTAAGTTTGGCTGGTCAAACTGTACACGGTTATGGAGTCGCGGCACAGATTGAAGTACAAACTAATGACTATCGTAAGTTGTGGTAAATTTATGCAAGTTTCTGTTTTATTCCCGGTGTCTACTATTCTCTTCTGATTTCGCACAGCTTATCAGTTAAATGAGTCCTTTGTCTAAGGTTTTAATGCTATTTTAAATATACGAAACTTTAGTTTCTATTGTGTGTCGGTGATGCAAATGTGGAATGCTAGCCAGCCATTCAGGTGGTCCAGGGTTCGATCTCGCGCCGACTTACTTCCAAACATCTCTCAGCTGATAATAAGCCCGGCAAAGAGAGTAAGGTTGGGCGTGAGACTAGCGATTTCACCCCGTAGAAATGAGACCACTGTTGCCAAGGCTTCAAAGCTCCAGCTTGCATAGGGAACGCAACCGAAACGACTGAAAGTTAATTTTGCCAATGTTAATCTAGTTTCCTATTCAAGTGTTGCTTTGTAAGGATTCAACTGATTCCAGTGTGTAGACTTCGTCATCAGCTGATATCATATAGAGAGATGTTATGATTTCGACATATTTATATTTCCTAATAACACTGAGATTTAAAAAAGTACACTGAGTTCGACAGAGACCCGCGGATCATGAAATATCGTTGGACTACACCAATAATATTAACATAAGAGCTGGCTGTTCCCTGGCCTGTTCTAATTAAGCTAGAGAACATAGTATATTTCTGTTATTACTTATTATTCCCTTGGGTTCCGAGAGGAATGTAAGCCTTCAACAACACACCTCCACTCTATTCTACTTACTACTGTCCTCTACAGCTGGGTTCAAGAATACTACATCATCTCTTCCTCCCTCCAACTCACACCATCTCCCCCATGTCACGATAGCACCAACCACTCACTCATCGCTTCCCATTCATCAAACTGGTTGCTTCTTTTTTTATAATAAGAATTTCTGTGAAAATAACTTTCTGATTGACATAGAATTTCTCTGCAATTAAGAGTGTTCTCTAAGCTGATTGGTTTAGTTGCGGAGCTTTCGTCGTCCCCTTCTGGACAACATCCCCCTTCAGCGCAATATTTAGCATTAAGTGAAATGATTTAAATTTATTCATGAGTGATAGATAGAATTGCGTCTCCTGGTTACCATCTTTACATTGTATGTATTGACCATTTTCCATTGACTTGGATTGTAAACTTTCTGGTAACCTGATTTACTTTTTATTAGGTGGTTTATTTGGTCTATATATTGACGTGTTTGTTAATTGCATTTTCGTTTGAGTACCAGGCTTCTAGGAATTCCCTGACTGCACTTTTGGTGCTGTTTCCTCTGTCTAAGATTTCCACATTATCCCAATCAATGCATATAAACAATTATGGACATCGATTTGATTGGGATAATGAGGAAATCTTAGACAGAGGAAACACCAAAAGTACACTCAGGGAATTCCTAGAAGCATGGTACTCAAACGAAAATGCAATTAACAAACACGTTAATATAGACGAAATATATCAACTAATAAAAGTAAATCAGGTGATCAGAAAGTTCAAAATCCAAGTCAATAGAAAGTGGTCAATACATATGTAAAGACGGTTACCAGGAGACGCAATTCTATCTATCACTCATGAAGAAATTTAAATCATTTCACTTTATGCTAGATATTGCGCTGAAGGGGGATGTTGTCGAGAAGGACGACAGAAGCTCCGCAACTAAACCAACCAGCTCAGAGAACACTATTAATTGCAAATCATCCACCTGAGCTACAAATCTTCTCTATTATAGAGTTTCTCTGTAGCAAAAATTTAAAAAAGCTAGTCTGCTAGATTATCGATTCTCGCATAATTATCAAATATTTTCAACCATTTCTTTCTTCATTTACCAACATCTCTGATCAGCTTTCGATCTACCTAGACCAAAAAATGTCCACCTACGTACACTGACAAATGTCAGTGCAAAAATCTGCTGGGATCAACCAAATCTGCCTGAGTTAATGTACTCTATAATATCCTATGAGTTGTTATTCGGTCTATCAAATGAAGCCAGCAGCCCATTGAATGCCACCGGGATAATACCGTTGCCACAGTCAATCTGTTGTTGTTTCACCCTACTGCATTTACGCCCCGGTACTGATTATCGGATATGGTTACGTCTGGCTAGTCACAGAACTCTACCGAATACAATGGCTAGCAAAAACACCGACAACAAGAACAATAATGGATTATTGACGAGTAGAACCAATTCTCCTTGGTCATCAATTGATTCCAAGAATAAGATTACTGGTCCAGTCTCTGAACCACAAGCTTTCCGTACATTATTTACCAACGGTGTGTGATTGTTTCCTTAGATTTATAGATGCTTCTGCGCCCCGCTTGCCCTCTGCTGACTGACGCTATTTGCATGTCAAAGCGATGATGGATGCAATGCATTCTGTTGATTTTTTTATTCCTGAACTGCATGTATGAATACTGGCATGAATCAGAATTTTGAGAGCATGCGACACATGCAATAATTTGCTGCTGACAGTGAAACGCTACGTTTTTTTCACTGTAGAGATGACGAACTATCCACATGTTTCAGGCTCGATTCCCAGCTGACGCAATCTTAAATTTCTTGCCTAACTTACTAGCTAAACTGTAAGCCCAGTAAAGAGGAAAGGGTGGGTGTAAAGCTGGCGATGATACCACTGTTACTAAAACTTTAAAATTTAAAGCCTTCAGCTGGCTTCCATATTCAATTGAAACATAATTCCTCTTACCAATAAAGCCTGACAACAGTAAATGACAACGATCGCATAACAGTATTACCCTCTTTAGTGATGTAATCGAAATGCAGTTACCAAGGGAGTGCATAAGTTTGGTTTGAAATGTTTTATTGCAGTTGCTTTAGCAATTTACTGTCCTATGTATATTTAATATTTTGAAGGGTTTATAAATCTCGAAGAAATGACCCGTATCCACAGGCGGTCGGGTAATTGCCCTTTGCGAATACTTGCTTCCTTTTAGACGCAAGTTTCTTGAGATATGTTCTGAAAACAGAGGATGGAAACCCTTCTTTCTGTCCTTCCAATGAATCTGTTCCCTCAAGTGCAGGGTACTAATCTAGTTGGCAATGACTTATAAAGCATATGATGCTGTATAGTATTACTACCTTAGCGTCAGAGAAGCATCTTTTTATTGCTACCTTCATTCTCTTGTCAATTTTTCTGTGATACTGTTTCTCCTCTAAAAATGGTTGATAAATGAACACTTTCTTCTTTTCAACCGTTGGATGTTTCATTTACCCGCCTTTTTCTTTGCTGTACTTTTGGATAAATCCCTTTGGATACCTATTCTCCGGTAGGTATATCTCAATAAGGCTTAATTCTTCTTCCATCTCGTTAGGCGAGCATAACTTCCTGGCTCTGTCGTACAGTGTCCCTACTGATCCACGCTTACAGTTTATAGGACAGAAGGTATTTTTTGTTGTTGTCCGGTCAAGGTTTCTTTTCTAAAGACTGACTTTTTGATCGTATTATCGATTCTTATTCTTACATTAAGATCCAGGAAATTGAACTCATCATCGTCATTATGATCATATTTCATGGTGAATTTAATGCTTGGGTAGATGTCATTGGTTGAATATGTCATGTGATCAGCATGTCAATACCCCCCGCAGAATGTTCAAATTAGTCTTCGTTTGAGACAGCTTGCTATCATTGTTACAGTAGCATTTTTGGATTTGTTGCTTTGCTGATAATAATAATATTTATGACAACATTTCAGTCTGTTTTCAAATATATTGTATGTGTGTCAGTTACAGTTATGCAAAAAAGTAAGTCTCACTGTCAACATAACGTTAGACTGTGTATACTTTGCCTATTCACGGAGTTCTATAATATCATTCTATAAATTTGATCAGAAAACGGGGGTAAACATTAATGCCGAATAAAATTATTATATTTATTAGTATTTCCTTGGGTTCCGAGTGGAACATAGGGCTTCAACAACACATCTACACTTTATTCTCTGCTCTCCTCTTCATCCGGCTAGCCCCACAATCGCCCATAAGCTTTTATCTCCTCCTTCCTCCAACTCACACAATCTCCTCCATGTAACCCTCGCACAAACAACTCACTCTTCGCTTCCCATTTGAATTCCACTCGAGCGATGGCCTGCATTGTGCACGATATTATTCGACAGCCTCCTTCCTCAGCATATGCCCAATCAATCCATTTTCATTTTTTCCTGCATATTTGTTGAGCTAATTCTTTCTAGCCGGCTGGCCGCCTGGCAATTTCATCTTCAACATAGAGATAGACAGTGAAAATGGCAGCTGTTGATAACAGTCTGTAACTGGCTGTTGGAAGTGCGCATGCGCAGTGCAAGTTTTTGACCCAAATAGAAGCATTAACTGACTTCACTAACATTTGTGTTGAAAATACGAATCTGGTTCTTGATGATGCTAACTTATTGCAGACGATTTCCAAACTGCTTTTAGGTTGATAAAGGTGTGCGCATCTTGCCTTTCCGATTCTGGCTGGCTGGTTTTCACATCTTCATTCGTTCCAACTGCCTGTGATTGAAACGATGCTATATAATTGAAGGCAGGAAGTGACCTCTTTCAGCCTCTTTCTCCAGTTCATGGTGATTGGTGGTGCTGCTTGTTGTTACTGTTGGTGGTTGTGGTTGGCTGGTTATCTTCATCACCTTCGTCTCCGCCTTCTGTATGTCCATTACCTGGATGAAGTCCTGTCTTCGCTGCCAGCCATCCGCTCCCATGTTATGTCCCACTGATATCCAATTCAGGATACCCAGGAAATTCGCGTTACGGAGCTAGTCGACTGACTATCTGGTCATTAAGTTAAAATCTAAATTGGTCCTACGCTAGTTTAGTAGTTCCTTCAGAAGTAGGCACACACTCGGGTTCGAACCCTGGGCCTTCCATTCAGCCAGTGGCAGGTGATCCAATGACCAGCCCATAAATTCCAACTTCTATGAATTCATGATTTTAGCACTACTAAGCTGTCTGGAGTTCTGGTGATTGGTCGTGACCGGTGAGATCAACTAAGTGGGGGGGTGTAAGGATAAATATCTCAGTGATACTGGCTGGTGGTCAGGTTGCAGTGGGTGAATGGTCTACGAACTCACCAGGTAACCTGAAGGCTTCGGATTCTAACCCCGATGGATGAGTACGGCTGAAAAGTCTCGAACTAGGACGACTGAAATACCTGTCCAGTAATCCTTGCTGGTTTCGCAATGATTCTCTAGCTCGATATTATTCCGTGTCAAAACTAACCCTTGAAATCTAACATTAGACAGGTAATCAAACTCGTGACTGCTCTCATATTCAACACTACTGATACTGTGGTACATCGTTGTTAAGAGCGTGTTATCGTCTTCCATTTCTCTTGAAATTTCAAAAATTTCTCACCTACACTTATGATCAATTAATCACAGAGTTTTTGTTTTAGGTAGTGAGTCTATTTTTCAGACTAAATCCCCTCCACCAAAACAATGAAATTATTTTCAACTAAAATATTTGGCTACTTATAAGTAGGCACACACGGTTCACAAAATTTATCAAACATCAAGATGTCGATATTTTATTAACGGTTTATTATTTCAAACTTTCAGATATTGTCAGAACTGATTGATTCCCTGCAACATCACTTCCAATTTGTCAGTTACCTTATGAGTAAATTTTATTTTGATAGAGTCTCACAGTGTTATACGGAAATATTTACTGATGACGTTTCGAGCACAATTTATTGCTCATAATCATATCAAGGTAATCACACGACTTCCTAAATTCATTTATATAGTTCCATTGTTTTTCACTTGATTTTCACTTGATTTGATTGGTAGTATTATTTTCCATATCTCGGGTATGAGTGATGATTCATTCCTATTGCATGTGTTGGGTGTAGATTCGATGAACAAAGATTCAGTAATCAACCTCTCTCTCCACCTACCTAGATTACTTTTTAGAATGTTAACCCTCTCCCACCCTAGTGTGTGGTTGTGTGTTAATGCATGCATTGCAATTGCCGAGCTTTTTTCTAAATTACTTATCTTCTCTGGGTAAGGTAAGAATGGTTGACCCAGAGAAGATAAGTAATTTAGAAAAAAGCTCGGCAATTGCAATGCATGCATTAACACACAACCACACACTAGGGTGGGAGAGGGTTAAAATTCTAAAAAGTAATCTAGGTAGGTGGAGAGAGAGGTTGATTACTGAATCTTTGTTCATCGAATCTACACCCAACACATGCAATAGGAATGAATCATCACTCATACCCGAGATATGGAAAATAATACTACCAATCAAATCAAGTGAAAATCAAGTGAAAAACAATGGAACTATATAAATGAATTTAGGAAGTCGTGTGATTACCTTGATATGATTATGAGCAATAAATTGTGCTCGAAACGTCATCAGTAAATATTACTGTATAACACTGTGAGACTCTATCAAAATAAAATTTACCCATAATGGAATTACATTCTACCACAATGCCCAAGTTTTATTCTTATATCATTGTCAGTTACCTTTTGTTTTACTGAAAAATTTATCTAACTCTGTGACCACTCTCTGAAATTCCAGTGACTCTTAGTTTTGTTATTATTCAGTTGAATTGAATGTTTTTGTGGTTCAAAGATAAAATGTCCTCCCGCCGCCTCGATTGAGATGCGGATTCAATTCTCAGTTGACGCATTGCAAAACACCGCCTAGATGATGACTACCCTATAAAGTAGGCTTGGAAAAGTGGGGAGGCTGTGTGTAAGTGAGGCTAGCACTCCCAACCCCTGTTTGAAAAATGAACCTCCTCTGGTTTAACTGGAGGTAATAATATCTTCCATATCTCTGGTATTTGCATTGAGTCATTTCTGTTGCATGTGTTGGGTGTGGACTCGGTGAACCAAGCAGGATTCCGTAATCAATATCCCTCTATCTACACCTACCTAGATTACTTTTAGGAATTTTGACTCTGTCCCACCCACACCATTGTGTCGTTGTGTTTTAATGCATGCAGTGCTCAGTTTTTTTCTTAATTACTGATCTTCGTGGGATCAATCATTCTAACACTAGCTAAATTCTCATGTTCTGACGGGCGATCTCACTACCTCCGATCTACTAGTCTGACTGACCTATGTAGGTAGTTGACCTAACTCACAGTCATTGCAAGGTATTTTGTAAATTATATTATTTTGTCTAATTGGATCTACCGGGTCTCTTAGCCTACAGAGATTGTCTCCGAGTGAGTTTGTAGGTTTGAATGCCACCCTAATTCCTGCTTTATTAAGAATTCTACGTATGGTCTCAGATGCCCCTCCCTCCTTCTATGGTAAAACTACTCTACGTGCCTTATATTCTCTGTTATTTATGTTTTCACTATTAGTGTTACGCATCATTTTCATTTTGTTTTTGACCTCTTTTGATATTCCTAATGAAGTGTATAAGATAGTGAGTTATCTAACACCGATGAGCCATTCTTCTATCTCTCTCATTTCATCATTTAGGTTTTTTGCTGTACTACTTAGTGATGCTGTTGCTCGGTTTGTTAGACAATGGATGAGATGAATTAAAGTCTGAGTATCTATTAGCAGAATGTGTTGAATTTTTATAAACGCTAGTGTACATACAGTTTACCTTCTTCTATTCGTTTTATTTTACAGTCTAACATCACAGCTAATTCTCCTTGTTTATTTTGCGATTCAAATGTGAATTTTATTCCCTCTACTAGTGAGTTTATATGTGTCAAGACGCTAGAGGGAGATATGTTGTGTTTTTAACACTGTGTGTGAAAGTGTCATCCACATATCTCCACCATATTTTTGGAGTAGGATTAGGTGAATGTATTAAGAGCCATATTTTCCCAACTGTCCAAAAATATATCTGCTATGACAAGGGATATTGGTGATGCATCCCATTGCTACACCTTCTGTTTGTCTATATATTTTGCCTTGGAATTTAAAGATAGTAGATGTGAGGGAGCATAACTGAATTCCTAAAATAATTTCTTCAATGGGCAGCTTTGTTCTATGAGTGAGTGAGTTCAGGATCTGCAGTTAGTTCTTTTTTAACTGCTTCTAAGGCGGACATATTGATTGGTATATTAGTATAAAGACTAGTTATATCAAAACTAACCATTGTTTCATCATTCTCTAGTTGAATGTCATTTAGTTTCTTTTTCATCTCATATGAATTAGTTAGTTAGTCTAGAGTTTGAACGATTTCTAATGGGGCATAATATTAGAGCTAAGTGTTTTGATAATTCATAAGTAGGGGTATTCCTGAAATCTACTATTGGTCGCATGGGGTAACCTGGTTTATGTATTTTTATAGTAAATTTAAATAATGTAAGTGTAGAACTCGGGCACTGTGGTGGAATGTAATTCCACACTAGAAACGTTTATTTTCAATATCACACACACACAGTGATGATGCAGTATTGACAACTGGAATGACAGACAGACAAACTGTCCAGTATAAATTATTGCCGCTCATAATCACATCAGCCAATTTTAGTCGCACATGGTTTCACAATTTGTCTTATAAGTATATATTTCTCCCTCTGTTCTGTCTCTCTTTACAACTTCCCTCGCGTGTTGTTTGCTGCCACTTTCCATATCTCCGGTATAGGGACGTTGCGTCATTCCGACTGCTGCACGTGTGCGGTGTTGAATCGATAAACAAAGCTTCAGTGATTCTCCTCTCTCTGTCTCTTCACCTAACTAACTATATTACTTTTTAATATTCTCACCCTGTCCCACCCCACCTATTGTGTGATTATATGCAAGTGAATGCAGTGCAATGCCTGGGTGAATCAGTCAAAGTCTAGCTAAATTTTATCTCCCGATAATCTAGTTGATCCCGATCTTCCAGGTTGACCTACGTAAATGACCTCACAGTCAGCATTAATTGGCGGCCTGCTTAAATCTTGGGCTACCAAAATTTCCATCCTATTACTTGTTATTTGGTAGATTATATTATTTTCCTAATTGGATCTATTGGATCCTTGAGCCGACAAAGTTTATCTTTGACAGAGTTGGTTGGTTGGTTGGTTGGTTTAAATGCCACCCCGACTAATTCCAGCCTAAACGAGAATCCTACATAAGGACTTTGACGTTCATTCTATATGCGGCAGTACTACAGCGCCTTTGAATTCTATATCACTTTCATTATTCTCGTCACTTTTATTGCTAATCTTAGTATTTCTACGGTTCTTCATATATTTCCGAATAAATTCTGGTGGGTAGTGTGTGTCATTCACTAGTAATATTTCTGATGAAGAGTCCCAAACTAGGACGAAACAGCTGTCCAGTACTCCCAGGTTTTCCAATGGCTCTCTAACTGATGTCAGCTCATGATGAAATCCTGTAACCAATCAAATCCCTACAAACCAACACTTGAAAATATTTCCTTTGTTTGTTTGATTTCATTTATAGACTCTTGGCCCGATTATACAGACATTTGACTAAACCTATCTACCTTTACCGAATCTGGATGGGATGAATTGAAGTCTAAGTATTTATTAGAGTGTGTGTGTGTGTGTGTCGGATTCCTATAAACACCGTCTTTATTTTTTTAAATTTAAAAAGGGTCAAAAGATATCCCCTCCCAAAATGACTTTTTAGCCTCTTTGGATTGGTCGGTAGAAGTAGACCAATCAGAGACGAGTGGAATGGACAACCATCCTTCTCCCATGTCTACCCACTACCTACCTACCTACCTACCCCTTTTTATCATCAGTAAACACAGATGCAATGTACACATACATAAAAATATTCTCAATATCGATTATCTCTCTACCTTGTATTTCACTAAAGACAAAAAACAAACAACTCCTTTTTTCTGTTTGTTGAAATGCTCTAACCATGTGTGTACGTGAGTATCGCTCGAAGAGATCCTTTTATCCTCCTGTGTCTGGATGTGTGTGTATGTGTGTCTATGTGCGTTTGTAGCCACTTACATGCGTAAAATATCGTGAATGTCGAGGTTGAGTGACTTTTATGTGTCTACTACAGGCGTAGGTGTGTTGTCGTGTATGTGTGTGAATGTGTGCGCGTATGTGTATATGTGTCTGTGCATAGGAGTTAGACACAAGATAAACATATATATACAACATTTCCATTCTTCAGTTATTGCTGTTGTTTCCTTTCCTGGGTGCGCACGTGTGCGCATGCGTACAAACGTGTGTGCGTATGTGTGAGTGATGAGTGAGTGGGTGAGTGCATGAATGAATGAGGAGAAACCAACCACGGTTTAAGAATTATAGCATAGGCTAAACACATAGATCGCATATTATATATATATATAAATAGTAGTCATAACATCCATGTAATTGAAAAATTTCAACTTGATCACTTACATATAAATGTGAAAAGTGAAAAATTATGTTTTATAGTTGAAAATAAATAAATGCAAAATATATGAAATTACCGGAACTGTGATATATATATAACGTGTATACATTACATAATAGTGGAGTTAAAAATATCCATATTGATTTCTCCTCTTGCTGTCCTCCTCTCATCTATTATGTAAACACATGTAAACGTAATTTACACACACTGAATGCAATACAGTCTAATCCACAGTGAGATGAATATGCCGTCTGATTTTCTCAACAGAATCTATCCACCTTTGATCAGAAACAATATTTTGATCATTTTGTATACTATAATTGTATTTACACGTTGTGCAACAATGAATTATCACTCGTCCTCCTTCTATACACCGCTAAGCATGCCAGCGATGCATTCTGATAACAATAATAATAATGGTTATGCCAATCAATGGCATTATCAGTCGGATAGATCGGATGATCAGATAGAGGATTATTGGCAGACTATTTCTTCGTCAAAAGGTACAGTAGAGTGTCTGTTTTTAAAAACAAATTTAATTGTTACTATGGTGATGATTCTATTTGACCGAAATATTTGACCTATGTATTTTATTATTATTATTGTTTCCTTTAATTCCTAGAGGAACATAGGGCTTCTTCAGTCGTGCACGTCTCCATTGCGTTCGGTTCTCTGCTAGAGTCTTCACCTGGCTCCAAGTCTGCCCACATGCTTTCATCATCTCCTCTTCACATGACCTCCTCCAAGTCACCCTCACACTGACGACCAACTCGCCGCTTCCCTTTCGGGTTCCACTCGAGCAATGGCTTGTCTAGTGATGTCACTTGATGGTTTCCTCAGAGTATGGCCAATCCATCTCCATTTCTTCCTGCCTATTTGTTTCACAATCGGTTCCTGCTGTGTTGGTTCGCTCCCAGAGATCTCTGTTGCTGATCTTTTCTGGCCGGCCATCTGATCTTGAAGTATTGAGCGAAGACAACTGTTAATGAAGGTCTGTAGTTTGTTTGAGATGCTCTTTATGACGCGCAGTGCAAGTCTCTGATCCGTATAGTAGCACTGACTGACTTCACATTGGAGTTGAAAATCCGGATCTTATTTTTGATGCTGAGTGCTGTTGGCCTCCACACAGACTTGACAGTAGTGAAAGCTTGTCTTGCTTTTCCGATTCTTGCTTTGATATCCTCGTCAGTTCCGTCCGCCTGTAGTTGAAACGATGCTTCCCAGGTAGGTAGGTAAAAGAGGTTGTTTCTTTCAGGTTCCATTTGACCTATGTAGTAGAGTATAATCCCATTATGGGCAAAACTTTTATTTTGATAAAGTCTTACACTGATTACGATGTTTCGAGCACAGTTTGGTGCTGCTTATCGAGGCACTACTCACACACAATTTCCTGACTTCGTTTGTATGATTCCACTATTTCTCATTTCTGGATTTTATCACTGGTGGTAGTAATAACTTCCGTATCTTTGGTACTAGGGATGATGAGTCATTCCTATTGCTTCTTCACACATATATAAGCTCACTAATAAAGGGAATAAAATTCACATTTGAATCGCAAAATAAACAAGGATAATTAACTATGGTGTTAGATTGTAAAATGAAACGAATAGAAGAAGGTAAACTGTATGTACACTAGCGTTTATAAAAAGTCAACACATTCTGCTAATAGATATTTAGACTTTAATTCATCTCATTCGTTGTCTAACAAACCGAGCAATAGCACTAAGTAGGACAACAAGAAACATAAATGATGAAATGAAACAGATGGAAGAATGGCTGGTTGGTGTTAGATAACTCACTATCCTATACAATTCATTAGGAATATCTAAAGAGGTCAAAAGCAAAATGAAAATAATGCGGAACTAATAATGAAAGCTAACATAATAAGAGATAATATAAGGCATCTACAGTAGTTATGCCATGTCAGGAGGGAGGGGACATCTGAGACCCTCCTTACGTATGATTCTTAATAAAGCAGGAATTAGGGTGGTGGCATTTAGACCTACAAACTCGCTCACTCAGATAGGAGTAGCTGTGTAGGTAGGCTGAAGGACCCTGTGCATTGACCCAATTAGACAAAATAATATAATTTACAAAATACCTTGCAATGACTGTGAGTTAGGTCAACTACCTACATAGGTCAGTCAGACTAGTAGATCAGGGGTAGTGAGATTGCCTTTCAGAACATAAGAATTTAGCTAATGTTAGAATGATTGATCCCACGAAGATCAGTAATTAAGAAAAAAAACTTAGCACTGCATTGCACTGCATGCATTAAAACACAACAACACAATGGTGTGGGTGGGACAGAGTCAAAATTCTAAGAAGTAATATAGGTAGGTCTAGATAGAGAGATATTGATTACTGAATCCTGGTTCATTGAGTCTACCTACACCCAACACATGCAACAGAAATGACTCAATGCAAATACCAGAGATATGGAAGATATTATTACCACTAGTCAGTCAGTCAGTCAAATCAGAGGAGGATAAATAATATTAAAATATATTCAATTCAATTCACATTATAACATTCTAATAAGTTATTTATTTATTTATTTATTTTACTATGAAAACATCTTATTTCCCTTCCCACCTTAATGTATTTTATTGGTGACACTAATATTATTACTTATTCAACCAAATGTCTAATCATCAATTTTTACTCATGTATATAAATGAAGCTAGAAAGTTGTGTGCGTCGTGCCTTGATATGATTATGAACAATAAATTTATCCACAATGGAATTATACTCTACCAGAGTGTACAAGTTCTATTCTTATCTGTGTGTTGACATATCAGCGCCAAGTTTACAGATGCTTTGACTATATCTGAAGGTGACTAGCAGTAGAATCCAAGGAAGATGTTCATTTTGTCTTACTATCCTAAATAATCTAGTGGGATAACTTTTTGGCATGTAGAACAATGAGTGTTGAGTGCGAGTCTGTATGAGAACATAATCACTCAGTTACTGGGGAGTGCAGTTACACCCGGTTAATGAGCATTTGATTCAACCGGTACTCACCATACACCAAATTACTTCTCACTTACCAAAAGTATGCCATTATACTCTATAGTATTTATCGAGGAATACTGATTTTTTTATTTCAAATAGCCAACATTATCCTTCTTAAAAAATGAACACATTAATTTGATACTAGGAAGGAGAGTAGTCAAGAAGTTCAGGAAATATTCGTCTTTTCTCCGATTTCATCCTGACAAGCAGCTGTACAATCACATTTATATTTGATTGATTTTCGCTCCCAGAGGAACATTTGGCTTCAAGCTAGAGCCTCGAATTTTGTAGTAGCAGTGGTGTTGTTGCTGTTTTTACGGGATGGGGATTGCTAGCCTCATGCTTAAATTCCTTCTTTAACGGGCTTATTGCCCGCTAAGTGAATTAAAGGTGTGGGTTGGCAGGGGATTGAATCCCGGACCACTTGCGCGGTTGGCCAGTGTTCTACCCACCAAGCGATACGATTCCCCATAATTTGTAGTCTCCTCCTCCCCCAACTCACACACTATCTCCTCCATGTCACGATGGCACTGACCACTCACTCGTCACTTCCCAGTCACCTCCCACTCGAGAGATGGATACCCTGCATTGCGCGTGATGCCGTTAGACAGCCTCAGCCTTCCTCAGCGTATGCCCAATCAATCCATCTCCATTTTCTCCTACATATTTGTTGAGCAATCGGTTCTTCGCTGGTTGGTTCGTTCATCGCCGGCCAGAGTTCCATGTTGCTAATTCTTTCTAGCCGCCCAACTATTTGATCTTTAGTATGGAGACAGTCATCGAAGTTCTCAGCTTCTAATAAAAGTCTGCAACAGGCTGTTGGAAATGCTTTTCCTGACCCACGCTCAGTGCGAGTTTCTGACCCATTTAGAAGCACTAACTGACTGACTGACTTCACTGACATTTGTGTTGAAAATCCGAATCTTCTTGTTTATGCTGCTGAATTATTGCAGAAGAATTCCAAACTGATTTCAGGTTGATGGAGTCGTTTCAATGTTTTCGTGAGTAGACTCGCTAATCGCACACACTCGACCCCCCTATTTACCCGGACCTCGGGGCCGGCTAGAAAACTAGCGAGCTAGTAAAGTAGGCGACGTTGGCGCGCTTACTTAGGTAGAATTATTACTTAATTCCGACTTTATGTCAAAGTTCGAAGGTGTGAATAGTGATCACGAGGGATTTAGAAACAAAATTACACAGGATTAAAAAGTGGTTGAACAATATATAAAATAGTTTTTTAAACGAAGATAGGGCGAGCAGGATGGGCATGGATGCGAACTGAAAGAATTTTTATGAGTGAATATGCAACTAAGTAGTCAGACCGAACTAGATCCACGGTAAATACAGAGAGTGGACTAGTTTCTTTTGAATGCATTGCTCTAGCTTTTCGATGCATATGGTGAGGGCTTCTGCAGTGCAAAACAAGCACAAAAACACACTACCTCTGTTAGACTTCTGTTTACTTTGTAAATGACTCTGAATGATGAGTCAGTTGAGATTCTGTAACAGGTGTACTGACGAGGTGTTCAGTTATGGTGCCTCCTCTTTGCAGCCATGTTGCGTAATCTCCTCTAACACGTTTTGATAGGACCTGCATAGAACGACCTATGTACCTAGCTCCATAATAGCAGGTGGAGTGGTCATATGCGGAAGTCTGTCCTTCACATTGCTTCGAAGCAGTGGGCAGCTGGAGAATATCACTCTTAGAGTCGTTGCAGGAAAAGTCTTCTTTAGGCGACTAGAGATTCTCCTCTTAAGGATATCTGCTGCTGGTTCTCCCCTGAAGTTCAGATTCAAATGTGGTGTTTTCTTTGGCACTGAAATGCATTCTTCCTCTTTTTGACTTTGCTTTCATGTTCTTCTCCACGAAACGAGCCAAGATACTTTTGACAGTTAGAAGCTCTTCTTCTAAGCAGTCAATGCTGCAAATTCTTCTGATACGGTAGGCCAGCGAGATGATGAGAGCTCTTTCTCGATTGACAGGTATCCAACTGTAGAAATTTTTCAGTTGGCCAATCCATGATTGCTTTCTGTGGATAGATCTTTTCAGAGCTCCATCATCTCTTCTTGTCAAATCGACGTCTTGAAATGGAATCTTTGATTCATTTTCAACTTTCATTGTGAATTTAATTGAAGGATGGCAGTTATTAAGTTCCCGTAAGATACAATTTAAATCAAAATCATCCCAGCAAACTAAGAGAACAAGAGAATGATGTGAGTTTTTTGGTAGGCCGCCAACTTGATGACGTTTCAGGCACAATTTATCGCTACTCATAATCAAATTGGATTGTATTCATACAGCCTGAGAAAGTTGTTTTATCTGGCTGTACCCCATATACCCTTTTTTAAAATGTAACTTTCCATATCTCTCTGGATTAGATGTTGTATCGTTTCGACTGTATGTGTGAATTATTGTGGATTCGATGAACAAAGATGCACTTATCAACCTCTCCTTCCCTCTATCTCTCTCTCCACCTAACTACATTACTTTTTAATATGTTTACTATTGTACGTAAATGAATGTGCACTCTAGCAGCTGAGGTTTCTTCCCCTAGATTATTTAATAACCAGGTCAAACATTCTGTCCAGGATAACCTGACTGACTCGACAGCAGAGGTGTTCTTTTACAGGGAGGGTGCTGTTCCTAGCTTCGCGCTTTGCTTCCCCTCTTTACTGGGTTTACCACAGGCTGAACAAGATTTACGACCACATTAGGCATGGTTGTCGAGTATTCAAATGCTAAACCATAGACTCACGGTAAATTATATAATTTTTCTTAAGTGAATATACACATACTTTTCAAGTATTGGTTTTGTGGGGATTTTTGTTTGATTGCATGGAGGATTTCATGATGAACATGAGTTGACATAAGTTAGAGAACCACTGGAAAACCAGCTGGGAGTACTGGACGGCTGTTCCGTCAGCCCATTTGGGGACTCTTCATCAGTACGCATCCACCCTACAAAACTAATACTCGAAAATTAATCGGATGCTCACTAGCGACTGAATCTATTCAGGCAGTGACCTGGGGTTCTAGTGGAAAACCGTGATCAATAGGGTACAGCAGGTTGAAGATGAGGCAGTAACTCATCGAAGAAGACATTGCGAAATGGTCGCGCTATGTCGTGATTTGGCAGAAGTTAGAATTCATGGACTGGCTGGCCATTGGATAGGGTGGGTCCCAGTGGCTGGTTAATGGTCTACGAGCTCGCTCGCTGGCCTTGTAACCAGAAGGTCCTGGGTTCGAACCCCGTGTTTTGGGTGAGTACTGCTGAAGAGTCCCAAACTGGGCTGACGAAACAGCTGTTCAGTACTCCCAGATGGTTTTCCAGTGGTTCTCTAACTGATGTCAGCTCATGATGAAATCCTCCATGCAATATACACATACGTCAAAGGTATAGGTATAGCCAGTGGCAGTGTATATCGTGAGTTGGTGGAGGTTAACAATTGTTGGCCATAGGATTCTATCATAGTGGTTGGATACTTAGTACACTAACCTTTTAATCTAGGGCTCGTGAGTTCAATCTCTGGTGGGATCAAGCATTCTACCAAAAAGAATCCTAAATTAATAGGACAGCACTCACCAAAGCATTGTAAACCCGACCTTTGATAGCCAGGCTAATGTCGTGACGACACCAGAGGTGGCTCAAGTTGATGTATGCCGCCCTAGCCTTTATCATGATACGGTTGAAAATCTCATCCGCCACCCCTCCAC
Organism: Trichobilharzia szidati; assembly: GCA_944472155.2. NCBI lineage: Eukaryota > Metazoa > Platyhelminthes > Trematoda > Strigeidida > Schistosomatidae > Trichobilharzia > Trichobilharzia szidati. Next base: position 22,151,067 of record OX235279.1, on the reverse strand, counting down.
CAGCACACTTCAAGCAGTTCACCTGTAGAAATAGTGAGTGCAGGTACAGGCTCCTGTCAATCTTGTAACAGTACTACTTTGCATTTAGACGGAGCAAAGCACATAACATACTTACAGACACTGTTCGCCAACTGATTAATTGAGATTTGGACAGCCTGCATGCTACTGCACAAACAACTACTAAATAAACAGCTAGTCAGGTGCCCCTTTGCATACACACACACACACTGACCTATATATTCAGGAAGAAAATTAGCATTTATGAACTTTCCAAAGCAATAAATTTATCATCATACACATAATGAAACATTTTCCCATCTATTTCTCAACTCTGCCCATGAAATGTAACATTTTATAACCTTAGTGTAACAATAATACCAACCTGACCAGATGACAATAGTTCAGACAAGTCTAAGCTTAGTCAAACTCCTATGGACTTTTAAAAAAGAAGAAATTCAGAACAGCGGGTAAAAGATGAATCGTCAGGCAAACTTTATCTTGCAATTTCCTCATTATATTTGCATGAAATTATGTGTACTACTGATTTGACTAAAATGAGTAGTTGTAGGCCAGTCATATCAACCAGTAGCGCTTGCTACTACTTACCTCAGTCAATCAATCAACCAATGAATCAGTAGTATATAGTTTTTGTGCAAAATTTTCTTGCCCTCTTGGTAATAAACATTTATGGTAGTCAAACAGGTCATACACTGTGTGTGTGATCTGAATAGTTTTGGTTTCCAGAGGAAACCGTGGGGCTGAAATCTCACCCTGAGTACATTCCAAATGATCAATCTGATTTCTCATTATATGGTTACATTCTTCCTTTTTGTCATTTCCAGCCTTGAAGCCTAAAAGTTGTCTTGTCAATATGAGAAAGAATCACAACACCAAAGGATATTTATTTCCATAAAACGACTTCCCCCCCCCACCACCAATAGTCTTCAAATGGTAAATAACGCTCATTTATGTAGGAAGAAAGCCCTAGTCTCTCTCTCTCTTTGTGAATTACACACTCAATTTTATTCAGCTTGTCGGCTGGTATAGCTAAAATAACCCAATGTGTCTGAATCCAAACGACTGGTTCTGTGTCTCATTCTCACTGAAAGCAAAAATTTACAAAGTGATGTGTCCAGACACCGACGAAAGCGGTAGCTTAAAGACAGTTGTTAGACACTATCGTTGTAAATCGATGTTCAAATATAGAACGATACTCTTTCATTGGCGTTAAATCTTTTATACCTAAATGAGAGACTATTACAATCATATTGTATCCAAGGTGAACATTTTTAACAAACGCAATATGCTATATGATATTGATTTATTGATTTGAGTAGTTGGATCCTGCATACATTAACCAGCAGTGCTCACACACCTAATAAGGTCGAAGGGATCTGACTAAATATTCGACGGCCGTTTCTCTCGTCTTGAGGCCAAGTTTAAAACAGCGATACACCTACCTGGTTTGTCTTAATTCAAAAAAACCGAATTAATTCAAACCACTCGAACTCTAGCTGGCTAGTTAAGTTGACAAACTGGCAATAAACTGGATCACACTAGCAGCCCTACAAAATGGATTAACTTTTAGAAAATTAGCAAATTGACAAAACTGGAAAACTTACAGGCTAAAACTGGCAACAAACTGGCTGAAACGGAGGCGAAGACAGGACTCCAGGTAAACAACAGAGAAGACAGAGGTGATGGAGATAACCAAAGAACCACCACCACAACAACGACCAGCACCAATCACCACCAACGGGAGATATTTAACAGAGGTTACTGCCTTCATTTATCTGGGCAACCAGCATCGTTTCAACTAGAGGCAGACGGATGGCACGGATGAAGATGTCAAAGCCAGAATCGGAAAGGCAAGATACGCACGCCTTCATCAACCTGCAGCCAGTTTGGAGATCTTCTGCGCTGACTCAGTATAAGGAACAGGATTCCCACTTTCAACATCAATGTCAATTTTTTCCTTCTATACGGATCAGAAACTTGCACTGCGTGTGAGTCACGAAAAGGATTTCCAACAGGCAACTGCAGACTTTCGTCAACAACTACCTTCGCTGACTACATACTGAAGATCAAGTGGCCAGAAAGAATAAGTGACAAGAAACTCTGCAGTGGAACGCACCAACCAAGAACCGATAGCCCAGCATACATGTAGAAGAAAACGGAGATGGACTGATTGGGCATACATACATCACGCGCCAGGCCCTCGAGTGGAATCCAAATGGAAAGTGGCGAATAGCTCATGCTAGGGTGACATGAAGGAGATCATGTGAGGAGGAGGAGATGAGAGATTATGGTCAATCATGGACCCAGATGAAGAGGACAGCAGAAAGTAGAAGAAAGCGTAGATGTGTTTTTGAAGCCCTATATGATCAACTCGGAACCCAAGGAAATAATGATAATAAATTAGCCAGTTCGAGGAGGTGAAATTTCAGCCCAGTTTTCTTTCAAAATTGAAACTAGTTATAGCTGATTCAAACCGGACGCACCTCACAGATGAAATCGCCGCCAAAATTAGCCAAATAACCATCCTGCTAGCAGGCACTACTGGTTGATGTGAGTACTATTCAATGACTGATATAAGTCAGTCATTATTGTTATCTTGACTACTATTTATTGGTATCAAACAGGTCCCATATTTTGACATCTGAATAATTTTGATTTCCCATGAAAATTGTGAGATGAAATTCATCTCCGAGCGTGGAGTTCTCTTACACGATCAATCAAAATGTGTGTAGATTGTGAATTCGACTCAATGTTAACAAAAATTGTTTGTTTATTACCATGGCTACCTTGTAATCTTGTCTTAAATTCATTCAAATTATGCTCTTCCCATGATTTTACACTTGGTGATGTATATGCGCATTTGTCCGTGCCAGTAAATGAGATGAGACAGCCTCGACAAAGTGAACACACTTTCCCAAATTAAAACTACCTAGAAATGCAAGGTTCTGTTTAGTTTTCTGACAGTGTCCACTAATAAGATCTAAGAAGCCCTTGTTGCCTGTGTTTTTTAGACACTAAATTCCAAAGGAAGACATGAGTTGCTTTCAAGTCATTGCAGATATGCCTTGCTGACTGCTAAGTGCTGACAAGCATTAAACGTAAGTTCAGACAGGGGTCCCTGACCACTGCATCTAACTATCTAATATGTATTCAGAGTGCGCCATGATGACAAGTCGTCCCGCATGGTGACCGCAATACAAACTACCTTTTCTGTGATAGACAGATGGATAGAGGTGCCAAATATGTTTGGTGTGCCTTCGTAGATTACACATGTGCCTTCGACTCTGTACCCAGGCCTCTTTTGGTAGACAAGCTTGCTGCATCACAGGCACAGTACTGGACTGCCAAGTGGATTTGCATTCTTATTTTTCTGATAAAAAGCAGTTCACTGTTTACAATGGGAAGTCCTCCACTGCCTCCTTCACTTACTCTAGCTAATGTGTTCCTAACTCAAGATGCTCTTCTCTCTTTCTCCTTCTCTGTTTTCCTTCTTCTTCTTCTTCGTCTTCTTCTTCTTCGTCTTCTTCTTCTTCTTCTTACATGACTTACTTGCCCCACTATCACAAAGCCAATTTTGTTAAGTATGCCGAAGACCCACCTGACTGTTTCTATGCCGGCGGTGACTTTTCAGTAAGACTGTTCCAAAATGAATAACTCTGTATTAGAAATTAGTCAGTGGTCCTCGTCAAATGGTCTTAAGCTTAATGCCTCCACAAATATCAGATGGTTAGTTTCACTTTCAGACTCAGGCGTGACTTACGTGGACTGGTCAGTTAGCCAAGGCTTCACTATCATAGACGCCACTATTATTATATACAATCTGAATGTGTTGATCGATAAAATATACACCTGGTAACTTGACACAGTCAATATCAAGGCTTCCTCTGACCGATTGCCTTCAACTATCTAATACCATCAAATCAATGTGCACATGATGACGAGCTACCTAGTGGCATGGTGGCCACATTGCAAACCTGACTAACTGACTGACTGATACAATTCAGTCTGCACCAAAGAAACGACTACGCACATCACACTAGTTACTCACTAGTATTCAATCAAAGGATAAACTTTATTTTGCTTATCTCCTAATCTCTTCATAAAGTGGCTTCCAATTGAAACTCAACTATCAACCATGTCACGTGCCCTCTAGTGATTGGCACTCTGATGTGTATATACTTCTTCTGTGGGTGCGTTTGTTCTGAGAATGTTTTAATTTATTCACTATGGTTAAGAAAACATGCCACAATCTTTCAATTTTCATTCAAAAATCTACCTGTGACAACTATCAAGCCACATCATGAATCTACTGTTGTCAGTGTGAACTTATGATCAACACAACTTTCGTCTTCAACAGCGATAGGTTGTCACGATTAAATGAATTAACTTCACCCTGAATGATGACTTTCTTCACCCCAGAGAAAGAGAGAGAGAGAGAAAGACAGTGAATAGTTGTCATAACTGGCATATTAACCTTTGAAATACAAAATAATTTAGATAGGACAACACATGATGATGATGGAAAGGCTAGTAGGAATCTTTTAAAAATGTTTTGGTCTAATGTGAATGATTTGAATGATAATCACAGTATAATTTGTTTGTAAAATTCATGTTCAACTTCTGTGTGTACGTGCGTGTGTAACTATGTGTGTGTGTGTGTTTGTGTTCAGTAGTATTCATGCGTGCATAGGAATTCCAGCCCAACCCACTTCTCTCCACTGCACAACACAGCCATACACACCTACAAAAATGCACACACATACACAAGGAAATGTAAATGGGTTTTTCTTGTCACTCTCCCCAATTCCCAAATATCCCTCTTACTGCTTTTTTGGTTTTGTGTGTATGTGTGTGCGTGTGTGAATGTCATACGTTCAACTTTGGGAATACAATTCGTATTATTCTGTTTAGATCAATAAAAGAGACAGGACAAAGGGTATTCGATGTACTGATAATGTATTGATTTCTGTTGTCGTTATTATTATTATTATCATTATCATAATCGTCAACTCTGGTAACACCTTCAATATCGTTGATAGTATTAGTATAAGTAATAGTAAGGTAGGGAGTAATGTGAGTGAATCAGCTTTAATTTACGCTGAAAGTACACACTAGCACACAATCACACACACACACGCACACGCAAACAGCATGCGTGACTATGAATGCTAGTCAGTCAGTATATGACAACACATCCAGTGAAGGTAAATGCATTACTGTTAATAATGATGATGGTGACAATAGTACATTGTGCCTGTAATTTGTGTAATCAATGATTATTCATTTTTTTAAAAACTTATATTTGTAAAATCTCAAAGAAACTGAGAAATGAGTACTTCCAGTGTTTCTTTCGCTAAACTGGTCCGAACTTCTTCGGGAAAATTAATCGAAATTAAAATAACAAAGTGCGTCGGGGGCATAGCGGTTAGCACGCTCGCCGACCATGCACATGGTCAGGGGTTCGATCCCCGGTCACCGACGCACTCCTTTACCTCGCTAAGCCAGTAATAAAGCTGGCAAGAGAGAAGGTTAGGCATGAGGCTAGCAACTCCATCCTGAAAAAACAAACACTGCTACAGAAACTTCAAGCCTTCTAGCTTGAAGCCCTATGTTCCACTGGGAACGTGAAGGAAAATAAAATAACTAATATTTTTATATATATACATATATCTTGTTTTTTTAAAATTGTATGAGCTGTGATCAAAATTTGACCTCAGACTTACAAATTTTAGTCTACTTTTGTTAAACACTGTGAACAGTGTGTACTTTTGCATCAGAATTTTAGTTTATATGTTTATACCTTTGTCACCTTATGTATTATTATTCCCTTGGGTTCCGAGTGGAACATAGGGCTTCAACAACACATATCCACTTTGTTCTATTTTCCACAGTCCTCTTCATCGGGATAGCCCCACGGTTCCCCATAAGCTATTATCTCCTCCATGTCACAATAGCACCGACCACCCACTCGTTGCTTCCCATTCACCTCCCACTCGAGCGATGGATGGTCTGTATTGCGCGCGATATCATTCGACAGCCTCAGCCTTCCTCAGCGTATGCCCAATCAATCCATCTCCCTTCTCTTCTGCATATTTACTGAACAATCGGCACTTCGTTGGTCCGTTCATTTTCAAGTATTGGTTTTCATTTTCATAGCTATACAACCCTATATATATATATATATATATATATATATATATATGGTTTTTAAGAAATTATATCCAATGAGGGAATTGAATCACAGGTGTGAATACATGAAGTGACAATAGTATGAAATAGAATTAAAATGTTTGTGACAATAATCATACTTAAATGTCAAGTGGAAAAACATTATGGGTAAATTTTCTTTTGATAAAGTCTCACAGTGTTCTACAGTAATATTTACTGATGACCTTTCGAGCACAATTTATTGCTCATAATCATATCAAGGTAATCACACGACTTCCTAAATTCATTTATACAGTTCCATTGTTTTTCACTTGATTTGATTGGTAGTATTATTTTCCATATCTCGGGTATGAGTGATGATTCATTCCTATTGCATGTGTTGGGTGTAGATTCGATGAACAAAGATTCAGTAATCAACCTCTCTCTCCACCTACTTAGATTACTTTTTAGAATTTTAACTCTCTCCCACCATGCTATTGTGTGGTTGTGTGCTAATGCATGCATTGCAATTGCTGAGCTTTTTTCTAAATTACTTATCTTCTCGGGTGGGGTCAACCATTCTTCCCTTAGCTAAATTCTTATGTTCTGACAATCTGACTACCACTGACCTACTAGTTTGACCTATGTAGTTGACCTAACTCACAGTCATTGCAAGGTATTTTGTAAATTATATTATTTTGTCTAATTGGGTCAACAGGGTCCTTTAACCTACAGAGCTTGTCTTACCTGAGTGAGTTTGTAGGTTTACATACCACCACCCTAATTCCTGCTTTATTAAGAATCCTACATAGTAGGGTCTCAATGTCTAGATGTCTTATATTCTCTCTTATTTATGTTATCATTACTAGTTTCACAAGTATTTTCATTTTGCTTTTGGCCTTTTCCGATCTTCCTAATGAATTTTATAGGGCAGTTATATGAAACGTCATCAGTAAACATTACTGTATAACACTGTGAGACTTTATCAAAACAAAATTTACCCATAATGGAATTACCCTCCACCACAGTGCACAAGTTTTATTCTTATATCAAGTGGAAAAACAATTAATGTCATATACAGACCGATTCAAAGGATGTATAGAATTTATAAAGGGTGTGAAATTTTTAGGATTTGTAGGTAAATAAAATAAAAATGAAAACACTACGTAACACTGTGTGAATTTTGATAACGTTGCAAAACAAAGTTTTGGATTCAGAATGACAAGTGGAACGAGTGAAATAATGCCGGGGACAATTCAAAGTGAGAATAGTAATAATAACAATTGACGTAATAAAGGAAGAGTATACAAATTGAATAAACAAAACGAAACGAAAAATAGGTAAAGCCAGCCAAAATATGAAATGGGGATTACCATACTTTAGCATTGAGGGATTAAGACCATGAAAGTTGGCGGAGATGGTTTGAACGAACTTTTTCTGTATACAGAGATCTGGCTTTTCTACTTCATTGGCCACAGCTAATTCAGCAGTACAGATGAGTCAGACACGCAGTGATTTGGGCAAATTGCTTTTCGCCTTGTAGACAGATGACGTTGAAAGTCGAGGTTGAAGAGATAGGGTGATCAGTATCGACCAGATGTTCAATGATCATGCTTCTCATTGCTCCACTTCCACCTCTTCGTAACTACCGACCTCTTGGACAAAACTCGACTCAAACGACCTATATACCTAGCTCCACATAAGCGGGTAAGTTGATAAACGTACACAGACCTGGTCTACTGCGGGATCTTGTCCTTCAGGTTATTGAACAGTAATGGTCGACTGGAAAATGCTAACCTCAACGATGAAGTAGGGAATGTCCTTCTCAGGGACTGTGAGATCCTTGTTTTAATGCTATGGGAAGCTAATTCACCTTTGAATTCCAAGATCATGTACAGTATTTTCTTGTTTACGGTTGGTAAGTCACATTTCATAGAATTCTAATGTATATTCATGTCTACAAAATGTGGTGGAAATGCCTCTTCTACTAGGATTTTTCTTAAAAGACTTAACTCTTCCTCCAGATATAATTTCTGAAAAAACCATATATATTTGTGAGATTGTACAGCTTGATAATAAATTCGTTGTTGAAAAGAATCTCTTCGCCGAACCACTTGTTTTGATTTCCTATAGGAATTCTAACAGTCAAGTTTAGAAAGGGGGTTTGAATCTCAGCAGGGACGTGAGCTGTTACTTTAAGAGATCGCAGATACACCTTACTGACTGACTGGTGAGTGCCGACTAGCACGAAACATAGGTCTAAAGCTTCCTTCCTGTGTCTGATTGCCTCCAATCACCCAGGTTTCAGATATCTCGTTGTAATCCACAAGACGAAGCGTTGTAAATCATGGATTTTTAAATACCCGCTATCTATGGAAATAATGCAGAAGAGAAGATTTGTAGCTCAAGTGCATGATATTGAATCATTTGTGTTTTCTGAGCTGGTTAATAGTTTGATTGCAAAGCTTTTCTTGTCTATCACTTTGACAACATCTTCAGCATAGTGGCTTAATATAAATTGAACTTATTTGAATTCTGCACATGAATTATGATGTAATTGTCTCCCTTCTGACAACCATTCTTCAGACTGGTTGTTAATTTACATCATTTTTATTGAAATTCCATACATTTATTCCCCTTAATGAATTAGAACAAAGCAAGAACAACAGTGGTTTTTGCAGAATAAAATGGTACCATCATTGTTTATTTCATTACCTTCTCGTCAGCTGCTTACAGGGCAAAGACATTACTAAATGTGTCTACAAAAACAATTTTAACATACTTGCACAGAGTTCATTTTAAACAAAAATCAATCGATCAGTATACGCATACACTAATAATATATATATATGCAATATTAAACACTATTCTGAACAACAGTAATCATACACAATGGAAACTTTTCAGCATTTCGCATTCGGATGAAAGAGAGATGAAAAATATCCAGTTACCAGAGCAAAGAAAGACTGATAACCGATTCTTTCTGAACACACAAATCAGGTTTTAGGCGCTTGATGGAAATGGCCTCAGCAAACTTGAAGATAAGTGGACTCTTTTGCCTATTAATAATCTTGAACGACTTTCGATGTCCACCTCATGACCGACCCGTGTCAAGGAGATGGCTGGCGATGGCACTGTTTAAAGCATTTGTTCCCTTTAGACGTAAGCTTTTTGGTACATGTTCAGAAAATCGTAGATATGCCCTTCTTCTTTCTGTCCTTCCAATGTAACTGCTCCCCCAGATACATGTAATTTGTATATACAGTTGAAGTTAACATGAGAAGGATATCTATCGATTTTTGATTGCACCAAAGAGGAAGTTGTTCGGTAGACGGGAACCAAATTAGCTAGCTGCAAGGCAGGCTCTTGCTAGTGATGTACTCAGCCTTCTGTTGATCATCGTTGCAATGTTTTCACCTTTATAATCAAGCTGAATGTAGATTGGCTTTTTACCCACTGTGGAAGTATGTTAAAATTGTTTCTGTAGATATATTTAATAATGTCTTTGCCCTGTAAGCAGCTGACGAGAAGGTAACGAAATAAGTAATGATGGTACCACTTTATTCTGCTGAAACTGTAGTTCTTGCTTTGTTCAAATTCATTTTTATTGACTTCGTATTCAAACTTGCTTGTCATACGATGATTTACTTTTTATTAGCTAATAAATCTCGTCTATAGTAATTAATGTGTGTTGGTTAATCGCTGGCTGATTCACTTGACTACCAACCAGGCTTCTAGATATTCCCTGACTGCATTCCTGGAGTTTTCTCTATTCAAAATTTCTAAATTATCCCACCAATCAAATTCGTGTCCGTAGTTACCTAGATGCATTGGTTGACATGAGAGAGTATATATATCATGTCCTTTTACAGCCAGTTTATGTTCTTGGATTCGGATTATAATGGGAAGTCTACTATAACCGATATAGTGTTTGTGACAATTCATGTAAATGGTATTAATTCTATCTTATTCTTCTGTTGGATGGGTTTTTCGGTTCGCACATTGTCGAATGAAGTGATTGTGTTGACTGGCTGGCTAACTGGCTTGTGTTCTATGTCTATTTCTGAAACGGTTTTAATATTCTAGCTGTTATTTCGGAGAGATATTCTTTATATACGGTAGGGGGACTATTCTTGTGGTCTTTGATATTGGTTTCTTGATAGTGTTATGACTGGAGTTACAACACTTTTCGATGAAACTGTGTGTTTGTATCCGTTCTTTTCGAAGACAGTTAGTAGGTATTTTTCCTGCATTCTCTTCAATACTGGAGTAGTGCTACAGTGCGTTTGGACTCATTGAAACAATGTCTGCACACACACATGTAAATTTACAACCAGTCACAACAGTGGTTCCCACGAGATAGATACAATTACATCATTCATGGCGAATTTAAGCGAGTTCATTCCATACTAAAACCTGCCCTAAAAAGTGGATTTTATCTAGATGGGTGATGACGAAAGCTTGAGAACACAGCTCATTCCATAGCTACTATCTTTCATCTTATTTTAGGAATAATAATAATAATAAATACTAAATGACTTGCAAGCAAAGTTATTGATTTTCAAGGGCATTTTATTTTCCTGCTGATTTGTTTATCTCCCTGTTGTACAGTCAAACCAAGGAGAGAGAGAGGCGTGAGAGAGAAAGATATAGATTAGACAATAACAATGAAAAAAACAGTGTTTTTCTTGTTTTTGTAAATTGTAAAAAATGTAAAGCCTAGGGAAGCAGAGGATAAAAGTTTATCTCTTATCAGCTGGGAAAAAATTCCAAACTACCATTTACTGCTGTTTTGTCTTCACGTTACTATGACACATCATCCACCGATTAAGGTGAACTACACACCCACACACACACACATCGCTAACCTTAGTCCACTTAAGTTAAAAATACATTTTTCGTGTGAAAAGATGCAAATCACGGTGGGGGCGGGGGGTAACAAAATATCAGGGCGTGGGGGACGGGAGAAGAAAACTATGCGATATGAAAATAGACTTTGTGTCACTAATGTATAATAGTGTAAAGTGCTTCGTTGGAGCGTGCGTGCGTGCGTGCGTGTGTGTGTCTGTGTGCAACGATTTTCAGATTAATGAGCATCTGGATATAAGAATAAAACTTCGGCACTGTGGTAGAGTGTAATTCCATTATGGGTAAGGTGACCTTGATATGATTATGAGCAATAAATTGTGCTCGAAACGTCATCAGTAAATAATACTGTATAACACTGTGAGACTTTATGAAAATAAAATTTACCCGTAATGAGCATTTCTTTCTGATTGATGATGTTGGGCCGAAACAGTCAGTCTCTGCAGTGATATGTCAACTCCAAGCATGGAGTCTTTGACTCTGGTCGTCTTGTCTTATTTGGGACTCTTTAGTTGTGGCGTTTGAAATGAGTCTCACTCAGAGCATCATCAATCCCTGGAGGATGCACATTAATCCACCTGACGAGTTCTAAAGAGGATGAATGTAAAAAATAGTCCATTATACTATCAAGCTTATCATATGAGTCGTGGACTTTTCAAAGACTGAAATGCTAAAAACAACTGATATTCCTACAAAGATTATAATATTATTATTATTACTATTCCCTGGGGTTCTGAGTGGAACATAGGGCTTCAATGGCACATCCACACTTTTTCCTGCTCTCTGCAATTGGTCACACGACAGCCCATAGTATCCTACCTCCTCTTCACATGATCTTCTCTGTGTCACTCTCAGAAGTCAAACTCAGCGTTTCTTATCCGGGTTCCACTGGAGCATTGGCTTGCAGCGCGATGTCCGATCCATTTATTGAGCAGTGAATTGTTGATTTGTTTCTTTCTACAGTTCTATGTTGCTAATCGTTTTTGACCCACCATCTGATCTTCCGTATGGAGCGTAGTGGACATCTGTTGATAAAAGTCTGTAGGTATCTATTGGAGATGCTTTTCGTGACACGCACTCCAAGTCTCTGACCCATATAGAAGAACTCACTGACTGACTGACTTTACATTGGTGTTGAAAATCCAAATTTTGTTATTTTTTCTGAGTACAGAATATTCCCAAACTGATTACAGGGTGATGAAGGTATGACTTGCCTTTCCGATCATAACTGGCTTGGCATCTTCATCCGCTCTGACTACCTGTGGTTGAAACAATGGTTCCTAGATAAGTGAGGTGAGTAACCTCTGTCGAATTTCTCCCGTTTACAGTGATTGGTGTCGGTTGTTGGTTAGTTATCTTCATCACCTCCACCTTCTCACTGTTCATCTGAAGTTCTGTCTTCGTTACTACCTCTTCTGTGAATCTGTTGGTTTTAGCCTGTAGGTCTTCGAGTCTGTATGAAATTGGACATAAATCATCTGCGACGTCCAGATCTTCTAGAGACATTGGCTAAAGAGGTGGAAGAACCACTGATGCAGTTGATAATGAGCCACACACACACACATTATGTATGAGGGCTAGCGGTAACACCTGAGACTGCCGAAATCTAGTTAGGTGGAGCACAGTTCGAACCTGCAATCTACTGGTCGGAAGTCGAGCATCTCAGGCAAAGATCTACAGCCCCTCCCACTAGAGCTAAATAACCACTGTCATGTTTGACACAGGATTGTGTGTCATGCAGGCGAAAAGCAAAGTTTCACACTAACTGATACATGTAGTGTTCCTCTCCCAGGTGCTTATACCAGCTTTAGTAGTCCCCAACTAGCCGTAGGGAATTCTCAGTAGAGGAATGTGCTTCAAGGAAGTGGAATTTGTATTCTTGACTGATTTAAAATTGCTTTTGAAAGTTGGAAATTAACCGGGATGAATTTCAGATGCTCCAGTTTGAAGTGTACTCTTCATTTTGAGGTTTCGAAAGCCTATCTATCGCCTCCTTCAACAGACATTAACTAGATTGCCACTAAAGAGAAGTGACCCTAGTTCTGTTGAGGTGATATCTAGTGTGTGATAAAACCTGCATTTTGAATATTATTATTATTATTCACCCTGATGACCTTATTTGTCCATGCATTTATTGAATGAATTTCAGGAACGTTTACTATAGAAAACATTTGACTAAGCATTTGTGTAAACATCTCAAGGAGAGTTTTCGTCCCACCCTCTCATCCCTATCTCTCCCTGTCTCTACTCAAGTTTGACCTTACAACACTTCGCTCTACTTCTACGATGAAATTCCTTATTTTTTTAAGTGTTCTGTACTCTACCTGTGTATTCAATACCGAACACGGATTTAGTTACACCACCACCACCGCTGCCCCACCCCCTCCCCAGAAAAGAAACAGGACTGCTTACACTATGTATGGAACAAAACACACCGAAATAGAGAGGAAAATGAAGTCTATGTACTTATCAAGTATTGTTGTAGCGCATCTCTTACTTTCGTTTCCTGTAAGCCTTGTGAATTTGTTTATATATATGTATATATTTATATGTTTGTGGTGTGTGCGTGTGTGGCAGGACACTTTGACTTCAACTAACTGAAAGCGTTAGAACTTCCAATTTTTAGTAAACAGGATACTGCTTTTTGGTTAAACATATCAGATTGGAAACATATAAACTATTTATTCCTATTAAGGTTAGTGATTTTTTGTTTCCTTCACGTCCCGAGTGGAACATAGGGCCTCAAGCTAGTGGCTTGAAGTTTCTGTAGCAGTGTTTAATTTTTACAGGATGGAGTTGCTAGCCTCATGCCCAACCATTCCTCTTTACCAGCTTTTATTTCTGTCTTAGAGAGGTAAAGGAGTGCGTCTGCCGGGGATCGAACCCCGGACCATGTGCATGGTCGGCGAGCGTCCTAACCGCTATACCACCGACGCATATCAGGTTAGTGATGATATTTCATTTATGATATCAATAAGGCAAGAACAACGGTGGAGGTTTGTGCAGAATAAGAAGATGCTAACATCATTACTTATTTCGTTGACTTCTCATCAGCTCCTAGCTGAGCACAGCCTAAATAATTAAAATATTATTATTAAGTTTATGTAAACAACAGTTTCAACATACTTGCAATTTTACTTGATGTCAGTTAGTGACAGGAGGTTCCAGACATAGTGAACAGTTCTCAGAAAATTATGCTTATATCGTTTTTACACAGGGCGTTCATGTTTACACAAAGTCAATGTATGCATATAATTGCAGCAGTAGTCAACAGAAGACTGAGTACGTCACTAGCCAGAGCTTATACTCCAGCTAAGTTGGTTCCCGTTTATCGCACAATATGCTCTTTGGTGTAATCAAAAGTTTCAATTCATGTATAATCCCCACCCAGGCATTAATGAAAACAAAACACGTAGATCAGCGAAGAGTCTCTTTTCGGCGAATTCATTTTCTTAGCTGTACAATCGCAAATATGTATATGTGTTATTTCGTCAAACAAAATACAATTGGTCATAGTTATTTTAACTAAACAGGTGAAGATTGGTAATTGGAGTTACGTAATACAAAATCAGTCAAGCAAAATTAGGTGTTATTGAAATTAGGGTAGTAACAAAGGTGATAAGTTGTCACAAACAGTTGTTAAAAGAAGTTATGTAATTCATTTAGGACGAAACAGCTGTCCAGTACTCCCAGGTTTTCCAATGGTTCTCTAACTAATGTCAGCTCATGATGAAAATCATTTAGAACTCTTACGTAATTTCGTATTATCTACTTTGTTCCTATGTGCATCCTGAGTAACACTCACTCATCAAACTATTCATATTATTACATAACTTCTTTTAACAACTGTTTCTGACAACTTATCACCTTTGTTACTACCCTAATTTCATTAACACTTAATTTTCTTGACTGATTTGCTATTACGTAACTCCAATTACCAATCTTCACCTGTTTAGTTAAAATAACTATGACCAGTTGTATTTTGTTTGACGAAATAACACATACATATTTGCGATTGTACAGCTAAGAAAATGAATTCGCCGAAAAGAGACTCTTTGCTGATCTACGTGTTTTGTTTTCGTTAATCAAAAGTCAACAGACACCCACCTTTCTCATGTTAACAACTCAAACTGTGTACACAAATTTGCGAGCATGTACCTGCAGGAGCAGTTACATTGAGAGAATAGAAAGAAGAAGGGCATACTCCCGATTTCCCGAACGTGCAACAAAAAGCCTACATCTTAAGGGAATAAATGTTTACAATAATGCTTTTATCACTCATCTCCTTGATACGGGTCATCAGGTGGAAATAACAAAATCCTGCAAAAAACTATCAATAGACAGAAGAACTCAATTCTCCTCCTCACGTTTGTCAAACGCCTGAAGCCCAATTTGTGTGTTCAGAAAGAAACAGTTATCATCAGTGTAACCTGACTCTGCATCCTGGTAACTGGATGTCTTCATCGTCTTTCTCTCTTTCATTTGGATGCGTTATCTTTGGCTTTAACCTCATCACCCGGTCCCCCGCCTTTGATGCAGTGTAATTTTGCTTGTCTCTTGTTCCGATGATTTGAGTTGAACTCAGTACATTGTTATCCAATTTATTAGTTACTCATCATCTTACACACTTCTCCTCTTTATCACGTAACTGCTTTACCATTGTATGCATACATTTACTTTGTCTGTCTAAAGTTAAACTCCCTGCGTGAAAACTATATAAGTGTAATTTGCTGAGAAATGTTCACTAAGTCCGGAACCTCCTGTCACTAACTGACATCATGTAAAATTTACAAGTATGTTAAAATTGTTTGTGTACGTAAACTTAATAATAATTTCTTTGGACTGTGCTCACCTGAGCTAATGAGAAGTCAAGGAAGTAAACAGTAGTGGTACCCTCTTCTTATTCTGCACAAAACTCCACCATTGTTCTTCCTTTATTCAAACTCACATAGGACTATAGTTCAACTTTTGTTGCGTATCTAAGATCACATATTTTTTATTTGAGGTTCTCTGTTGATTCTCCATCACAAATGTATGTGTTTAGCGTGTTCCTCGCATTTTCGCCTCAATTCTGATTTCACCGGTAGAATGAATGGCTATCAACCATAGATAGACATAGAGTCCGGAATTCGACACCTGATCGACTCACGCCTTTTAACTTCACCTAGACGCTAGCCAACTAGGAAAGGAGGGAGGTTTTCACGTGAGATTAGTGCGGTCCTGTAGCCTGAAACCCTACGTTTCCCTGTGGAATAGAGGTCATGAGTTAAAAAAGAACAACCCCGCGTTTTCACTGGGTTGAAGCAGTTTCCCTTGTCTAACATGCAGTTGTGTAAGCCAGTAATTTGATAATTCTGATATTTTCTATGTGATTAGATCAATGAGTTCAGCATCTGTGCTAGGTATGATCTGTGAAGTACACTGTCTGTGTCAATGAACACCTTACAAAAATAATGAAGAAATGTTCAGAGAAACTTCCTGTTATTCATCTGAAATTATTATTGGTTTATTGGTGATTTTATCTGTCGGAAATTTCTTAAGTATGTTGCCAGTTATGACAGGTATTCTGGTATTTACGGCCCAGCCCTAGACTACTTGTCCATGATATCAACAGTCTGAGTGAGGTGATAGCGAAGTCGATGACCAATGAAACTACTGAAAAATTAATACAGTCATTAATTGAAGAAGTTTTTAATTTTCAATAAGACTTACCACTGAGCAGTGATCAAGCAAGGAACCAGCGAATTCTTCAATGTCCCACTAATTTTAAACTTAGATATTTGAAAACTGGGTTTTTTTACTCTCAACAAAGCTAACAACTAATCACTGAGATCGGTGGTAAAAGTAAGTCCATAGTTCAGTCGCGCATGAAATGGTACTATTCAGTCGTTGTCTTCCAAATATCCAACACGTTTACCTCAGTTCATCAAATAACACCTGCCTAATCTCCTCCCCTACCCCCGCGCCAATCGTCATTGTATTGTACTAGATCCCTGACAGCATTAAAATGCTCTAAATCATATCAGATTACACTTGATATCAAGTTATTATTTAGCTGAGTTCTTCCCTCCTCCCACCAACCCCCGCCTATTCCTGGAAGCTTTAAAGTTTCACAGTAGTGTGTTGGAACTGTGCCTTATAATCGCACACACACGCCCCTGCCCACTAAATCTTCCCTCTTCCCTTCGACTTACTCTTGGCTAGTACTAATCAAGCGAGTGTCTGTCAGCGGCTGAGCCTGAACCAGCCTTCTATTACAGCTGACTCACTGGCGTACTGAGTCGTTTAGTTTTAATAAAATATAAAAAAATAGCTTTTAACCAGTTATTATCTTTTTCCATGGGAGCGCATACATCTGTCAGTTAGTTATGCAGAACGAGAATAATAATAATAATATTGACAACAATGGGACGCTTAACACAATAGACAATGTTTACATAGATAAGGAAGTGGAACAATCTCACTAATTATTTTTCTCTGGGTAATAATGATGTTGTTGTTCTTGTTGATGATTGGTGAATCTAGTTACTGGAGCGAATAAAGTAGCGTTCTCATTGTTTCCACAGTCATATTCTTATTTTCACTAACGGATAATTGCATACATACATTTCAGTAGTTATCCTTTGTTTTAGTTCATGTGTGTGTGCGTGTGCGTGAGTGTATGTGTGTGTTTGTGTGCGTGCATGTCTGTGTTTATTACTGCAATTAAGCTGACTTTATTTATTTATAAAACTGTGTGAATGTGGAGTAGTTGAGATTATCTGAAATTAGTAACCGGAATAGATAGGGAAATCGTCCCTTGCTTTCTGAGTTGTCATTTTTTACAGCGTAGGGCCTGGGATCATCACCGTCATCCCCGACTTTCCTCTTTTTTTGAGGTTTAGGGGTGCGTCGACAGGGTATCGAACCACCTGGCGGTGGCTTGTGAGCACTCTCTGACCCGTTACACAGGCGAAGTTAAACTTTAAGCACCACTGACTACCAATGGAGTGTGCGACCGCACCAATGACCTTGAGACGCTCACTGAGAAAGTGAGTGAAACCTGGCAAATAATGTTGTCATCATCAATAAAATATGCTCATTGAAGTGTTACACTATTAAATGGGATTTCTGGCACGTTCAGCTTAGGTTTGAGAAAGATTAAGTTACTCTTTAAGCCAGGGACAAGTTAGGTTTAGGTTAACATAATAAAGGTGACATTAGGTTTGGTTCGAGTTAGATTACAGTTAGCGTTAGGGATATTTTCACGTTAGGGTTACTTAGGTTCAGGAAACATTCGGGTTATTGTTAGGTTTAGAAGACCTAAATAATTACATGCATAGAATGTGGTTAAATTACTCTGTTGATGATATAAGAATAGAACTTGTGCACTGTGGTAGAGTATAATTCCATTGTGGTTAAAATTTATTTTGATAAAGTCTCACACTGTTGTTATACAGTGTTAATATTTACTGATGACAACGTTTCGAGCACAATTTATTGCTCAGGAAATATTATGTATTACACTATGAAACTTTATCAAAATAAATTTTGCCCACAATGGAATTACACTACTCCGTTGATACTCCAACCTAAAACTGAGAACTATTTTTATCACATGTGAGAGCAAGGTATTCTCTGTAACACTTTTATAAAGTTTTTATGCAATTTTTTCATAAATGTGTGTATTCCATACACAAAAATGCCTCCTTCACGTGATTGATGCGTTCGAGGTCATTTGCTGATTGGTGGTCAATGGTGCTTAAAGTTTAACACACAAGAGGTGGCTCTTGTGACCCACTTTGGCGTTTTAAACTATGGCGACGGGGTTCGAGTCCCAGTGGTGAATACCATCATTCATTCACTGGGGGATGCAGGCACATTCTACAGATGAAGAGTTCCAAATAAGCTGAAATGTGTATCTTGGATTACACCACATTGAGTCATAGCTAACCGCATTACTTCAAATCTCCCTTCTTCACAGAAAATACTGTGCATATTAATACGCAGTAGTGTATGAGACCGTCTACAGGTCGTACCATTCACTGTCAAACAACACCTCCACTTCCTTCTATTTCCTGCTGTCCTCTTCATTTGGCTAGCTTGACGATTCCTCATAATCTCTCATTTCCTCCTCCCTCCAACTCACACTACCTCTTCCATGTCACCCTCACACCCAACACCCACTCGTCACTCTCCATTCACCTCCCATTCGACAGATGGATGGCCTGTATTGCGCGTGATGCCATTCGACGACCTCCTTCCTCAGCGTATACCCGAACAATCCATCTGCATTTTCACCCACATATTTGTTGAGCGATCGGCTCTTCGTTGGTTTGTTCATCTCCGGCCAGAGTTTCTTGTTGCTAATTTTTTCTGACCGACCAGCCATTTGATCTTCAGTATAAGGACAGCCAGTGAAGGTGGTACCTGTTGATAAAAGTCTGAAGGGGCCTGTCGGAAATGCTTCTCGTTAGGCACTGGTCATATTTCTGACCCATACAGAGGCACCTACTGACTGACTGACTTCACATTTGTGTTGAAAACACGAATCTTGTAGTTTATGCCGAGTTATTGCAGAAGACTTTCAAACTGATTTCGGAGTTATGAAGGCGTATCTTGGCTTTACGATTCAGCCTGGTTGGTTTTCACATTTCATCCGTTCCGACTACCTGTGGCTGAGACGATGCTGCAGCCTAGATCCGTGAAGGAAGTAACCTCCTTCAAGCCTCTCTCGTTGATAGTGATTCCAGCTGGTTGCTATTGCTGTTAAATGCATTACCATAATTCGCCGCTAACTCCCTCTCCCAAGCCTACATTGAATGGTGTTGTGCATATACATTCCCATGAGTGCTACACAAACATGAATGAAGATTTCGCTTGCCTCAAATCCCAACAGTGATGTAACGGGCACTTTTTTTATACGTATATTTTAATCAGCCATCTGGACAAGACAAATTGTCCTTTTCACTGTAAGTAACGTCTGTTGAAAGCTATTAGGTGAACACCTCACAGAAACTGGCCGGGCGCAATTTTGAATATGTCGAGGAAATACACGCGGAAGCAGATTTGTTTTAAGGTGCAGAGAGGAGGGCGGGATTACATAGCTTTCCCAGTTATCATTTCAAAAAAATTTAAAACTGTCAGTCAATTGTTGTCTGCTTTTTTGCACTTAACACTTTCCCCTTCCCTCCCCTCATTCATTCATCATCTTACCGGCTAACAGACTGTTCAGTTCACTGTGTATATTGTACATGCCTATGTATATTTGAAAGGTAGGTGGTGGAAAGTGGATTTTGTGATCTATCACTCGCTGATCATCACCTAAACAATCTTAACTGCCTCATCTCTGTGATAACCGATGAAAGGTAGCATGAATGTGGAAAGGAAACGCTTATTTCCATGTGAATCAACTGCTGACCATCAGTCACCACATGTTGGAAATTTCGCTTCAACCGCTTATACTGTACACAGATCGGTGTAAATATTCGCTTTCTTCAGTTGTGTTATTTTGATTTTGAGATGTGGATATTTATGTAATTTGGAACAGGAATTCTTAAGCGAAGAGCTACAACGGAGTTACTAGGGTTTATTTCACCGTCTCTTATATTTTCGCCTTTACTCAATCTCCTCCATGTCATTTGACGGAACCATACCCAACTTGTTGTCTCCATTTCAGGTTCCACTGGAGCTATGGCTTGGCACACAATGTTGTTCGATGCTTTCCTTAGCGAGTGTCCTACCCATCTCTGTTTTCTTTGGAATATTTTCTGAACAATAGGTTCTTGGATTGACTCGTCCACAGAGTTCTTTGTTGCCAATTCTTTCCACTGGCCAGTTGACCTTCATTACGGTACAGGAGAAGGTAGTAGCTGTTAATAAAAGTCTCAAGTAGTCTGTCCGAAATACCTCTGGCGGTGAGTACGCCAAATGACTCAACACTTGTGTTGAAAATTCGAATTTTATTCTTAATGCTGTGGAGTGCAGAAGATTTCCAAACTGATTTTAGAGTGATGAGGGTCTGACTTTCCCTACCAATCCTCACTGGTTTTGACAACCTCGTCTGTACGATTTGCGTATAGTTGAAAGGATGCTACCTAAATAAGTGAAGGAAGTGATTGATGCTTGTTGATGTTCATCGTCTTCTCTATGTTCACTTGAAGTCCTTCCTGTCTTTGCTACTTCTTCTGCCTACAAGTCTTTGAATTCATGTGGAATTAGACATAAATCTAATTGAATTTTTAGATTTTCCCATCCGGCGATTGATTGGACCGAAGTGCTCGGTCTCAGGTTGACATTTCGGCTTCTTATGCATATGCTTCGACGATGTCTGGGCATGCAATTAGAAGTTAATTGGTGGATGGTGAGTAGCAGTGGAATCCACCAGGATAAGTATTTCGTCCCATTTGGGACTCGTCAGTTGGCTGGATGTACCTGCATTCCTCACTGGGTTCGAGCCTTGGTGGGAACATCATCACTCACTGCGGAAATCAGGTACATCCAGCTGAAAAGTCCCAGATAGGACAAAATGGATTCCTATCTTCTCGCTTCCTGTACACAGTTTCCCGCATATTCCAGTCCACCACCATTAGGAATATCATTGTTAGTGATAGTAGGCAGTCTTTTATAGTCCGTTTACGAATGTAGACATTTCTTCTGGTGTGATGCATCCAAACTCATTATCTCAGTAATCAGTAGGCCTTTACAACTGGGGTTTGTTTTTACAGTGACAAAACAAATGGTTGACCGAACGTATAGATAAATAAATACATAAATTCTTAAGATTCTTTGCATGAACAAGGAGTACAAGACACCTGCTTCTGTCATCCCAGTTTGAAACTCTTTAGAAGATCCTACCTCCAGGAATTGACACCTAGACCTTGCCAACTTGCGATAATGATATAGATCGGCCATCAGCCAGTGGCATTGCTGGTGAGTATTTATCGTCAACTTTCAACCAGTTCAACAGTCGTAAACAAGAGTGACAGAAACAACTGTCGAGTACGCCTCACTGATCTTTGAATGGTCCGCCAAATCAAATCCCCATGGCGACTGTGTTCAACGGTTCCACTTCTCTGTGTTCTTTGTCAAAACTCACTTTTTCTCTCTTTTCTGGTAATTTCATCCCACATTTAACACAAACACTCTGAAATTGGATATTTTTTTTCTCCATGAAGGAAGGTGATTCAATCATTCAGCATTCCACAAAAAACAACAAATCTTTTGGATTGTTTACTTATTTATTTGTCTATGTGTGTGTGTGTTTGTGAGTGTGTAAGTACACAGGAGAAAGGGTAAACATTATTTACCCTTAAGGAGACAAATTTTCTGTCTCATTTGTTCAAAATATGAGTCATTCCCAGACCCCCCACCACCTGGGTTTTGTTTACTTTCAGTGCTTCAATCATTTGCTTGCTCCTATTACTCCTCATTAATTTAATTCATATATGTATATATATATCCTTGTTAATTTGGATTAAGAGGGGAACATCTTCGACCAAAATACAAAGTGAAGAGAGAGAGGGAGAGAGACACAGACTGGTAGAGTCATCCTTCCTACAGGCTAATTTTAATGTTGAAAGTGGGATATTGATTCATTTTCACTGAGAGTTAATTAAAGAATAGGATAGCATTTATCTCTATCGCTATCCTATCTTATCTTGTATTTTTCATATCTCTTCATGATTTCACCCTCATACTGATGATATACATTGATATTCAAGTGTTGGTTTGTAGGGATTTGATTGGTTACGGGATTTTCATCATGAGCTGACATTAGTTAGAGAACCATTGGAAAACCTGGGAGTAGTGGACAGCTGTTTCGTCCTAGTTCGGATGATGATGAAAATCCTGTAACCAATCAAATCCCTACAAACCAACACTTGAATATCGATGAGATGCTCACTAGCGACTTGCCCTATTCAGGTAGGTAGTTACCTGAGGTTCTAGTGAGAAGTCATGACCAGTAGGGTGCAGCAGGTCAGGTGTGAGGACAAATACTCGCCGAAGACATTGGCTAGGGGTCGCGCTATGTCGTGAATTGGCAGAAGTTAGAATTCATGGGCCATTGGATCGGGTCCCAGTGGCTTAATTTTATACGAGCTCTCCTTGTAACCAGAAGGTCCTGGGTTCAAATCCCGGTGGGCGCGTACTGATGAAGAGTCCCAAACTGGGTTGACGAAACAGCTGTCCAGTACTCCCAGGTTTTCCAATAGTTCTCTAACTAATGTCAGCTCATGATGAAAATCCTGTAACTGATATACACTGACTTTGTTTATCAAGATTTTGAATTCAAGGGCGGTTATGTGAATCAGAGATTATATATATATATATATATATATTGCACTTCATATTATTATT
This sequence comes from Trichobilharzia szidati, assembly GCA_944472155.2. Lineage (NCBI taxonomy): Eukaryota > Metazoa > Platyhelminthes > Trematoda > Strigeidida > Schistosomatidae > Trichobilharzia > Trichobilharzia szidati. Next base: position 22,127,697 of record OX235279.1, on the reverse strand, counting down.
ATTATTATTATTATTATTTCATGCATTCACACCTATGTTTCAATTCCCTCACCGGATATAACTTCTTAAAAACCATATATATACGATTGTACAGCTTGATGATAAATTCGTTGAAAAGAGTCTCTTCGCTGAATCATTTGTTTTGATTTTCTATATGTTACACTGGGAATTTTCCATGATATATATATATTCCTTCACGTTCTCAGTGGAATATAGGGCTTCAAGCTAGAGGCTTGAAGCTTCGGTAGCACTGATGTTTATTTTTAAGGGATGGGGCTGCTCCCCCTAACCTTCGCTCTTTACCAGTCTTATTACTGGTTTAGCGAGGCAAAGGGGTGCGTCGGCGAGCATTCTACCCCACTGTACCACCAAAGCACACATGCAAAAATGTATATATGATTGGTTTCAACGTGGAATTCTGCACAGATGTGCAACAGTTCCAGTAGCCACACTCCTTCCTTGTAGCACACAAGACAACGGAAGACATTAAAGCGAGATAATAAACAGAAATGTGAGTGAGGCAAAAAGAATAGTAATATGGAAAAACAGCAGATTTTTATTGGATATTATAAAGCACAAAGAGTGAATGCGTCTTCACCAGCCAGCCATCATCAACAACGATTTTCAACCAGCCATATCACCAATTCCCTCTAGTCTTCATTGCTTCCTACCATCTCGAGGACCCCAACCAGACAGTCAGTCAGGAAGTCTACACCTCCCGACGTGGCTGACTGTCGACCAAAGGACTGCTCAACAGTCCGCCCCATCCTCCTTTGTGGTTGGCTGGCTAGCGGGCTGTGAAACATGGTCATTGGAAGCGGAAGTTGTGTTTGATCGTGGTGTCTGCGTTCTATCTCCCATGTTAAGTGGTATAACAAGGTGAGAAATACTGAAGTGAGGTATCGGTCGGTGGAGTGCTATATAAGTAGGAGGAGGAGGGGAATTCAATCGATGATGTGGTTGTGAAGCAGTTACACCAATTGAGATGAATGGTTAGGACATGTGTTGCGCATGCATGCCTGCCTAGCCATCGCCCTCGTCGATCCGCAGGAATGTTAGCTGACTGACATATGATGGATCGATTAGGTTGGAGAAGAGTAAGCTAGTGGGGGGTGGTCAAACGAAAGATTGGCTTCATTATCAGTCAATGAAATCCACCAATCATCCAGCCAGCCATATCGGGAGGTGTAGACTTCCTGACTGACTGTCTGGTTGGGGTCCTCGAGATGGTAAGAAGCAATGCAGACTGGAGGGAATTGGTGACATGGCTAGTTGAAAATCGGTGTTGATGATGACTGGCTGATGAAGATGCATTCACCCCTTGTGATTCATAACATCCAATAAAAATCTACTGTTTTTCCATATTACTATTCTTTTTGCCTCACTTACATTTCTCTTTATTATCTCTCTTTTGTTGAACCCCTCTTTACGGTTTTCTCTTGTTTGTGTGGTACATGGAGGGAATGTGGCAACTAGAACTGTTGCACACCAGTCCAAAGTTCTACGGTGAAATCAGTCCTTACTTCTGAGAGTAAAGTAAACACTCTGGTTAAAATATGAGTCAGGTATTTCATGCCACTTATCCACACAGGAATGCAATATCGTCTGTGGCTTCCGGGGTAGAATGACTGCCATGGTTGGATTCTAGGTGGGCTATCAACTAGCTTATATTAAGCTCGATGAAAGCAGAAAGTTTTTGGGTGTTAGATTCATGAGCTCACCCTCTGTGAAAGCAAAATCACACTTACTGAACCTGAAGCCAAATGTACCTCTCGGATTCTAGGGAGTGAAGAAGTAAGTAATATTGCTTAATCATTAGTACATAGTGTAAGTATCTTTCATAATCGCCAGCCTATTATAGTGTCAATCACATGATCAGTTGACAGAATATATACCCGTGTATCTAAGATGAATGCAGACACAGTACTTAGATGACATAACCTTTAAATCCGAAGACCATCAAGCCACTGGGACCCGATTCACTGGCCAGTGCATGAATTCTAACTTCTACCGATTCGTGATTTAGCACGACTGGCACCAACCAATGTCGTCGGTGGCACATCCATCTCCACACTTGACTGGATGGACCTCTCACTAGAACTGACTCCAGGAAACTCCATCCTGTAGCTAGTTGTCACTAGCGAGCATCAAATTAATTTTCTATAGTTTTTTTGTAAGGATTAGATTTGTTTTCAAGAGGTTGACCACGGATTGATATTCAGTTAGAGAACCACTGAAAACCTTTTTAGTTTTAAGTACTGTGACCACTGGAATTTGTTGGCCAAATAACCAACAGGATAATTAAGCCTACAATACTATCCAACAGGCACAAGCACACATACACACTCCTCTTATGATTGCTTTTATCTTTTTTTGATTTTTGATAAATAAATATATAAGAAGTGGAGAGACAGAGAGAAAAGTTGATTACTCTTCAGTTATAGTCTAATTATTCACAAAAAAAATACACAATAAACCATCGATAGGAGTGAAATTCTTTAATTCCCATGAGACCGCATACCTAATATAATAATAGTAGTAATAATAATAATCAATTTTACTTTTGCCTTTATTTACCCCTCGCCCCTCACTCACTCACTGCACCTCACCCCATCCCACTGTACTCTGTTCTGAGCAATAGACTAATGCAGTTGTATGCCCTCATTCACGCACACACACACACATACACACACATAAACACACAGATAGGCAAATACACATCTAAAGTTTATAAATTGGTCAGTTCACTATAAAAACTTCACTACCACTTTTCTATTACCAGTAGAAATAACAGTTACTTATTTTTCTGTAAAAAAATCTCAGGGTTTTTTTCTTTGTACTACTACAGAGTCCCACTGGTGGGTAACTAGGCGGGGGGGGGGGCGTAGGGAAGGGCGAGAAATCAGACAAAAATCGTTTTATACTCTTTTATTACTAGTAAGTAAGTTGTGAAAGTATAATAATTCATTTCAGCATTAACAAGTGGATCGGTTAGGAAAAATTTAGAAACTTCCTTCATACATTTATTCCCTTTTTCTGAATTTGAATAAACCGAGAACAACAGCAACAACAGTAGAGGTTTGTTCAGAAAAGGACGGCTTCTCATCATCTGCTGCTTATAGCCTAAAGAAATTATTATTATTAAGATTATGTACACCGACAATTTTAACATACTTGAAAAATTTTACATGAATTCCGACAGATAAAATCACCAATAAACCAATTAATAATTTCAGATGAATAACAGGAAGTGTCTCTGAACATTTCTTCATTATTTTTGTAAGGTGTTCATTGACACAGACAGTGCACTTCACAGATCATACCTAGCAAAGATGCTCAACTCATTGATCTAATCACACAGAAAATATCAGAATTATCAGATAACTGTCTCATAACTAACTGCATATTAGACAATTGAAACTACTTCAACCCAGTGAAAACGCGGGGTTGTTTTTGTTACTCATGCCTTCTGTTCCGCAGGGAAACGTAGGATTTCAGGCTACAGGACCGCACTAACCTCACGTGAAAACCTCCCTCCTTTCCTAGTTGGCTAGAGTCTAGGTGAAGTTAAAAGGAGTGAGTCGGTCAGGTGTCGAATTCCGGACTCTATGTGTATGGTTGATAGTCATTCATTCTACCGGTGAAACCAGAATTGAGGCGAAAATAGGAGGAACACACTGAACACATACATTTGTGATGGAGGATCAACAGAGAACCTCAAATAAAAACATGTGATCTTAAGGACGAAACAAAAGTGGAACTATAATCCTGTGTGAATTTGAATAAAGCAAGAAGAACAGTGGAGGTTTGTGCAGAATAAGAAGATGGTACCATCACTGTTTAGTTCCTTGACTTCTCATCAGCTCAGCTGAGTACAGGCTAAAGAAATAATTATTATTAATTTTTTTTTACAGAAAAGTTTCAACATACTTGCAAATTTTACATGATATCAGTTAGTGACAGGAGACTACAAACTTAATGAACAGTGCTCAGAAAATTACACTGATATGGTTTTTACACAGGGAGTTCAAGTTTAGACAAACAAAGTAAATGTATGCATACAATGGTAAAGGAGTTACTTGATAAAGATGAGAGGTGCATGAGATGATGGATGGGTAACTAATAAACTGTGTGACAATTCACTGAGTTCAGCTCAAATCACAGAAACAAGAGACAAGCAAAATCACACCATATCAAACTGGGGAGGGTGAGATTAAAGCGAAGAATTATGTAATCTAATGAAAGAGATAGAGAGAGACAGTGAAGAAATCCAGTCACCAGGCAGAAGGGCAAGGAAACACTGATGATAACTGCTTCTTTCTCAAAACATAAATTGGGTTTCAGGCGTTTGACAAACGTGAGGAGGAGAATTGAGTTCTTCTGTCTATTGATAGTATTTTTGCAGGATTTTGTTATTTACACCTCATGACTCGTATCAAGGAGATGACTGATAGCAGCATTATTGTAAACATTTGTTCCCTTGAGATGTAGGCTTTTTGTTGCATGTTCGGGAAATCGGTGTTATGCTCTTCTTCTTTCTGTTCTTTAAATGTAACTGCTCGTGCAGGTACATGCTCACAAATTTGTGTACACAGTTGGAGTTGTTAACATGAGAAAGGTGGGTGTCTCTTGACCTTTGATTGCACCAAGGAGCATGTTGTCCGATAGCTCAATTCAGTATTGTTCTTCTTCTAAATTTCTAAATGGTGATATATATATATATATAGCGAACAAACCGACACTTGAATATCAATCTAATGCTCACTAGTCCTAGCCCTATCCAAGCAGGTAGTTACCTGGATTCTAGTGACAAGTCATCACCAGTGGGCTACAGCAGGTCGGGCGTGAGGACGAATACTTACCACCGATGACACTGGCTAGTGGCCGCACTACATCGTGAATTGGCAGAAGTTGGATTTCATGGGCTGGCCATTGGATTGGCGGGTCCCAGTGACTGTCTGCTTGATAGACTACGAGGGCTCTGGCCTTTTAACTGGAAGATTCTTGGTTCGAATCCAAGTGAATTTGTACTGTTGAAGAGTTTGAAATTAGGACAATAGAAACTATTGTCCAGTATTCCCAGGAGGCTTTCCAATGGTTCTCTGACCGATGTCAGTTCACGATGAAATCCCGTGACCAATCAAATGCTTGCAAACCATAGCTGGACAGATACCTTGTTCGCTTAGTTTGGGACTCTTCATCTGTACGCACCCACTGCCAGGGTTCGAACCAGTACGTTCCGGTTACAAGGCGAGCTTGTAGACCATTTTAACCACTGGGATCGGTCGAACCCAATGGTCAGCGCATGAATCCCAACTTCTGCCAATTCGTGATATTGCCTTACTCTTCATCACTATGCATGTATTCAACAATAGGTACAAATCACTTATCAAAAGCAACTAATCACTTGTATCCTAAACTCTTCTATAAACACACACAATTTTTGTCCTTATTTGGGTATAGTATTTATTTTTAATTGTTCAGAAATCGATGACCTGGTTTTGTCCACTTAGTATTTAACAAAAAATCCAAATGTTCATCCCACTACACTACACTACACTATACAAAATTGGTCATAATTACAGTTCTGAATAGTGTACAGAAACAATGCCTCAGATTAGATTACATTAGATTAGATCTTGTCACCATGACAATCAATAAAATGCAAAGTACACACAGAGTGCAACATTGTTTCCTTTTTTTACTAAATGTATTAAATACGAATAATACCCCTGATATAAGTAGTTTCGATTTGTAGTTAGTGTTTTAAAAAAGGTTTTAAAGAACAATCAATTTAGCAAAAATATTTTTGGATTTTAGTCGTTCTCTCCAAGTCGAATTCACCAGTTCGCTCAAGTATATATCTATTATTATTATTGTTCCTTTGGGTTCCTAGTGGAACATAGGGCTTCAACTGCACGTCTCCACTTGCTTCTGTCTTCTGCCGTACTTTTCACCTGCATCCATGTTAGTCCATACTGTTTCAGTTCCTGTTCACACGATCTCCTCCATGTCACCCTTGGACGTCCCACTCACCGCTTCCCTTTCGGGTTCCACTCGAGCGATGGCCTGACGCGTGATGTCACCCAACGGCCTCCTCAGCGAGTGTCCAATCCATCTCCACTTTCTCCTGCATATTTGTTGGGCGATTGGTTCTTGTTTCGTTTGTTTGTTCCCATAGTTTCTTGTTGGTGATTCTTTCCGGCCATCTGATCTTCAGTATAGAGCGAAGACAGTTGTTGTAGCCACGTGATATTCTTTGTGACCCGCCAAGTTTCTGATCCGTATAGAAGAACTGACTGACTTGACGTTTGTATTGAGAATCCGAATTTTGTTGTTGATGCTGAGTGACGAAGATTTCCAGATTGGTTTCAGGTTGATGAATGTGTTTCTCGCCTTCCCGATTCAAGTATGTATCTAGTCAGCCGAAAATAGGGTGATACGGATCTCTGAGCTCGGTCAGACCGGGTACACAGTTGATGAGATCAGGCCCAAAACGAGTGAAACAGCTGTCCAGGTGTTTTTGCATCACCTAGATAATCTGGCTAGCTGGCAAGTATTACCGTCTGATATGAATGGCAGTCAACTAGTCATCTCAGATAATCAGCAGTATAGAGTTTTACACATTTATATTTTGCTCTCTCTAGGTTAACATGTTTGGTATCAAATAGATCGCATACTGTGTAAGTGTGTGTGGTCTGAACGGTTTTGCTCTCCAAAAGAAAATGTGGCGTGAAATTTCACCTCCTTCAACTGTGTACACATTGCAAATTAATTCATCGAATTGTGAATCTGGGTCGTGTTCTGATTCAATTTCCTTCAGAATAGGGAACTGAATTCAGCAACTAACGAATCAGTAGCATCTAGAAATCGACATGAGTTAGTTATATGCAGCTAGACTACAAATTCAGACAATCTCCATTCATTAATTATAAGAGCTCATTTTGCATTTCCCCAATGAATGATGAAAAACAAAAAAGGATATTGTCGTTCCCAATGACTCTTCACTATTTAACTCCTCTAATAGCTTCATCAGAGTGGTAATATTAAACCAGAAGAATTTACAAAATCTCAGCTTATATATATATATATATATATATATATATATATAACAACTTAATCATTCATCAGCATGCGGGGTAATTCTTTTCACGTAGTCAAGTTGGCCAATTGGTAAAGATAAAAAAAAGCAAGTGTAGATTGTTGGATTTGATAAGCGTATAAAATTATACAAAAGCAGCATATGTTTACTTAATGAAAACATATGGCAAAGAAAGCCGAAAAGGACTACTCACTGTCTGTAAACACGAAGCCACTTTATATACGACTACAATTCATGGGCGATATACCAAGCGAGTTAATTACGAAAAAATTAGGAAAATCAGTTCAAAGAACTTTTAATGCTGGCCAATTACACGTATTATTCTCTCTCTACACGACCGATGGTGCTACCTCGACTGAAAGATGAAGTACCTAGACTAGCCACTTCAAATTGTATCTATCAATTCAACTGCACTTGTGGTGGAGCGAGTTATATTGGCCGTTGCTCTAGGAACTTGATTTTTCTTGCTCGAGAGTATATCCCACTATGGCTAAGTAAAGGTGTAGTTAAAACTATTAACAGCTCGATATTAGACCATCTGGTGCAAACCAGTTACAAAGCCATCGTAGAAGAATCCTTCTCTATAATATATCAGGTGCCTAACAAATTGCCAAAAACGTCGAAGCACCGCTTGCTCCAAACAGCAGAGGCTATTACAATTCGCCTGAAACAACCAGTGCTCTGTGTTCAAAAGAAACAAGTCCAGCCCCTACTACTGCCCTGGTCCTCAGCAGAAATTATAAACTCATGATTTACACTATTATCTTCCAGCTTAATTTATGTTGATGCTGTTCAGCTGTAATCTATCAACATTATTGATTTGATGTTATTTAAACATTAATGTCGTTCATAAGACTAATTCATTCATTCACTATTTTGGATGGATATTTAACTGTAGAGCCTGATGATGAATTTATCGAAAAGAGTACTCTTTGTTCCGTGTCAATTCTTTTGAAAATTTTAATGGGCATTTTTTATCACTTAATGAAATTGCTTATCACATTCGTGTTGATTTTGCCATTTCGTGCGAGAAACCGGGGGTGTTGTTTTGTAACCAGGTCAAATTCTCTTCTAGTCCATCATTCCTATTCTGTTCAGACAATTTGGATTCCATTTGATATGAAGTGCTTCTCATGATATTAGATGTTGTTTGTGATTTAGGAAATTTTTTCTGGGTGATGATTTCAATATTGTCAAAATCAATTTTGTGACCTGATTCTATAGAGTAGCGTGTCGTGTAGACGACCTATGGCTGATGATTTTTCAAGCTTTTCTAGTTCTTTAACTGGATTTATTTCTCGGTGATCGAACAGATGCTCCACGGTGTTCATTTCTTCTGATTACCTTGATTTCTCTCTGGAGATGTCTGTCCGATGTGTATCAGTCCATGACATTGCAAACATTTTATTTTGTAGACACAGTTTAAATTTGTGAGTCTGATATTTTGAAGAAAATTCTGATGTTGTGCTTTTTGAGTACTCTTCTGATGATATCGTCTGACATTTCTGATCCATATGGAATGACAACAGCTAAAGTGCATACCTTCAGAATATGTTTACAACCAAATATAATGTTGGTGTTGATTCTGTCAATGTTCTTTGAGTAGTTATTTTTCTTGAGAGTCTCAGTATTGTTTGACATTTCTTCTTCTTTTTCCTTCTTAACGGTTAACATCAAAGAGTGTAGTTGTCTAACAACGTCTGATAGCGTAAAAATTACCCCATACTGATGAACAATGATTAAGTTGTTATATAATATAAGCTGAGATTTTGTAAATTCTTCTGGTTTAATATTACTACTTTGATAAAGCTATTAGCAGCAGCATTAAATAGCGAAAACGACAATATCCTTTTTTGTTTTTCATGCATTCATTGGGAAATACAATGATGCTGAACATCATATACCCAATGCCCCAATTTTTTCAAACTGTTAAAAGTGAACTTGGTATGGAGGAAATATGGAACAGTCTCCATATTTACTATTTTTAAAATCTTACAGGTAGGGGGTACAAGGGGGATTTCGTTTCTTAAAATTGTGGCGATAAAATCTAGAAGTGCGGTGTGCGTGTTTTATGTACAAACAATTTTCACACTAACTCCAAGTAGTTATATATGTTATCAGATTTTTCGACCAGGAATTACTGACCTTTGACCTTCTATTATTAGATTCTAGCTGTCTAGCAGTGTAATTATGTCTTCATGCTGAGTTTATTCTTATAATTCATGCTAAGGCTAACAGTCTACCATACACTTGTGTTTCTACATGTTTGCTGAAATGAAACACTTAGATAACGTCATAATTTCATTTTTTTTTCTCATCTGAAGAAGCGCTTCTTTCAAGAGTTACTGTCTGATTTTTATCAGTAGGGCAGGAATGCAAAAGTTCGAATAATACTAACATTCGAAGAGTGTTTGTGATTTACACGAATGCTTTTTGATTTTTAAGGGAAAACTAGTTGCCAGGCTGTTTTTGCTTACATAATCACTTCCTTATCTCTGAATAAAAATCATACCATTGATGTTAGTTAGACATGTCTAGAATATTGTTGCAAAAGCAGCTAAGTGTTTCTGGTTGCAGTAACCTTGTTCGTTTCAGATTGGCAGAAATGAAGTCAGACTGTAAAAGCAAATAAATTTATCGGGGGCTTTGATTATTTTAACCTCAATGAATGAAAACTTCTAGCAGAAAGTTGATTAATGTTTCAGCTTTAATCAGCGATTGATGCCAGTTAGAGGAGAATCATGTGTAACAAGTAGGGAGTGCTAGACAGAGCAAGCTTGTTGACCATTCAGCCACAGAGATGGAATCCACTGGCCAGCTCATGAATTCTAACTTCTGCTAGTTCTCGAGTTTTAGCTCCATCACTAGCCAATGATGGCAGTGGCGAGTGTTTGTCCTCACACTCGACGTGGTCACGGCTTCCCACTAGAAAACTTAGTATTCTTGGCTCATTGAATCCCATCTCAGTCAATGAACTCGTCTCTTCACCTGAAATTCCTTGGTTCGACACCTGAATATGGATGGGGTTGTGGGTTGTCTTCTGTGTGTCGTCCTAGACTAGGACAACATAAATGGTCGTCTAGTACTCTGTGATTTTCACTGGTTCTCTTTCCTGGGTTACCAAAAAAGGACTATACCATCGTGAGAAGGATGTTGAAGGTAGCTAGTAGGACTAGTCGTGTAAAACTCAGTCAGCTCGTCACTACATTAGTAGAAAGGCATCCAATACATGTAAAAAACCCCAACACCCCCTCTATTCCCAACTCTCTCCTTGTATCTCATCAGGTAGAACCAGAAATCAGTACAAGATAATATATGCTCGTCCAACCAAGTACAGGAACTCAACGATACCATATCTGGCCCGTGTTATTAGTGACAGAGACAATGTCAAGCGCGAAATCTATGACTTGCTTTGTTGTTAATAACATAATTTTAGGCTCTTCTATTTCTCTCTTATTTGTATTTCTATAGTGAACACCTTCCTAAATACACTTAGCTACCTAAATTATTAACATTGACTTACCTTTTTGTACTTTACTCTATTCCTTCTTTTGTGTATCTACTGGTTCCGACTATATTAGTACTATGAGTATTACAAAATTATCCTGTCATTAACCATCATGTAATTATTAGTTTTGTGGTTGCTTTTTCTTATTTTCTATACTTTTCGGCAATATTAAACTGACAATCATTGGTTGTGAACGCCATAGTCACCGCCTTGAAAATTTTGTATTATGCAGGATTACTCACACTACCACTACAAACACCGCATTAGAGCTGACAATGAAAACCCTAAAATGTTATTTTATGATTGTTTAGTGTTGTTCAATCAAATTAACTGATCATCTTAGCGATAAACATTCTTAAATATCATTTCATAACTTCTTGTACGACTATAGCCTTACTGTCACCATGCATAAACATATCATAGCTTCTACTACCCAATACTGGGTTATTATTATAGGCTGTTTATTTTCCTTTCTACTTCTTGGTATTTTTTGGCATTTTTTAAAATTTATTTAGTGTTTTTCCTGTTTTTTTGCTGTCGGTGTATTTAAATTTTTTTTTTCGTTTTTTTGATACTCCTTTTAAATGTTTGGTAAAATTATATGCAAATATTGTAGATATGTGCTGAAAATTCCACACTGTACCACTAGTACTGTTTCTGAAATAAAGCAAATTATTATATAATATCAATCCGAAGCAGATCAAACTTCAAATAGATTAAATCTCTTCACTTCCCTTAGTATTCCTGGGGAACTAAACTGACACCTTATTAATCTAACCCTTCGAAGAGTTTAATTCCAAGTCTATACAAATGGAAGGTATATAACCCCTGCATTGTGCTTGTTATTTCTGTTACACCACTCATAACCCCTTCAATCTATTCATTTATTCCTCTTTGAAATAATAGAAAAGATATGCAGCTCAACTGTGGGGATATTTTCGACTTTGTTGGATCTGTCTGAGTTGGATAATTCAGTCGTGATGCTTTGGTTGTCTCCCTTCTTCAACAAAATCTTCAATGGAAAATTTAAATAGGACGTGTCTATGATATTAAAGTTTTACGCTGAAGATGTTGTCTAGACTGGCGATGAAAGCTTCGCATTTAAACCACTCAGCTCAGAGAACGCAACCACATCATAAATTATCTCCCTTTCACTATTGTTGACAATATTCCGTTCTATCTATCTTTTGATTGGTTCAAGGATTTCATCATAATCTGATATCAGTTAGAGAAACATTGGAAAACCTGGGAATGCTGAACCAGTAGGGTAAAGCAGGTTGAAGATGAGGCAGTAACTCATCGAAGAAGACATTGCGAAATGGTCATACTATGTCATGAATTGGCAGAAGTTAGAATTCATGGACTGGCTGGCCATTGGATAGGGCGGGTCCCAGTGGCTGGTTAATGGTCTACGAGCTCTCTGGCCTTCTAACCAGAAGGTCCTGGGTTCGAACTCTGGAGGTGATGTGGGTGCGCGCTGCTGAAGGGTCCCAAACTAGGCTGACGGAACAGCTGTCCAGTACTCCCAGGTTTTCCAGTGGTTCTCTAACTGATGTCAGGTCATGATGAAACCCTCCAACCAATCAAACACAATCTCTACAAAACCGACACTTGAAGATTAGTCCATCTTTTCCTGTGTTCATAAAAGATTTATCCAGTGTTGGTTATCTTCAGGCATTTAATATAACTGACAGCCTTCCAAGATGTATTCGGTAACTCTGTTTCAATAACATTATTCCATAAAATCAAGGATCAACTTCGTAGAAATTTAGGCGACTTTATCAAGTCGAGTGTCGATGAAGATTGAGCTTTATCCATAAGCTGAAGAGCATGTTCTTCAAATCGCTGGATGAATGTTAGAGCACCAGTTTCATAATCCAACTATCTTAAATTTGACCCATTGTGGTGTCGTGGATGTTCACCATATTCCCCCTAGAGACTTTTCCAGCAAAATTAAACTATAGCGATCCATGGAATGCAAACGCGCGAGTGACCAGTCAGAAATTTACAAAAGAAATACAGATAATTCAGCTTTCCTCAAGAACCCTCGAAAGAAATAGTGTGGGTTCAAGCAAGCAGGTCAACAAAATCATCACAATCATTGACCCTATGATGAAAAACATTCATATCTGATAGCCATTTGTATCCCACCCACTTGTCTGTATGAATAATAGAGCCAGAAATGATTAACTTTTGTGCAATAGGTAGAAGGTTATTGGCACTACGCTTAGTTGTTACCACCACAATTCGTTTCTGAATTTTCTGTCGTGAATTCTCATTATTCTATCACTATTATTATTCCCCTGGGGTTCCGAGTGGAACACACAGCTTCAACGACACACCTACACTTTTCTGTTGTCGCCTTCAGCTGGCCAACCCCACGACTCCCCATAATCTCTCACAACCTCATCCCTCCAACTCACATCATCTCCATATCATCCTCGCAATGACCAGCTGCTCGTCAATTCCATTCACCTCCCACTCGAGCAATGGCCTGCATTGAGCGCGATGTCAAAGTATACCCAACCAATTCATCTCCATTCTCTTCTGTATATTTATTGAGCAGTCGGCTCGTCGTTGGTTCGTCTGCTCATCGCCAGCCAGAGTTCCATCTTGCTAATTGTTTCTGGCCGGCCAGCTGGCAGCCTGGCCATTTGGTCTTCAGTATGGAGACAGTCAGCCAGCAAAGGTGGCAACTGTTGATAACGATCTGCAGGTGGCCGTTGGAAAAGCTTTTCGTGATGCGCGCGCAGTGCAAGATTCTCACCCAAATAAAAGCATTCACTAGCTGACTGACTGACTGACTTCAGGGACATTTGTGCTGAGAATCCGAATCTTCTTCTCTATGCTGCTGAGTTGTTGCAGAAGATTTCCAAACTGGTATCAGGTTGATGAAGGCGCATCTTGTCTTTCCGATTCTGGCCGGCTGGTTGGCTGATTTTCACATCTTCATCCGCTCCTACGACTGCCTGTGGTTGAAAGGATGCTGCAGCCTAGGCTGGATGAGTGAAGGCAGGAAGTGACCTCTCTCCAATTGGAATATAGGACGTCTTCAAGCTCTAAACTTTGAAGCACCTTCAGTAACAGTGACGGTTCTTTTCAACAGGGTGAGTTTGTTAGCCTCATGCCGTAATCTTCCCTCTTAACCAGGCTTACTACCGGCTGAATGGGTTGGTTGGGAAACGAACCAAGAGTGTTCTACCCCTGAACCATAAACAAACTGACTATAAAGCAATAGTGCTAAGTTTTTCTAGGCTAGATTTCTGGATCACAGATGGTATTCTTCATATTATGATCAATTTTTTTAAAGCTTATAACATACATGTTATGTAAAAATCTTCGCTAACCCTTTTGTTCTTCCTTCTCGTTACAGTTCCAATGAAACCTAGGAAATTACACCTTGTCGGCATACATAAAAGATCACGGCTAACAACATCACGTTCAGATCAGTCTGTTGCACGTGGAATCATCGATCTACCCTATCTGTGTGTTGAATTAGCCTGGGATCCACCTGAAGGATTGCATACAACTCGACAAGTTAGCTATCAAGTGTTTGCCCGACTAATTGGTCCACAAGATTTGGTGAATGAATTAACCGATACTACACTGGGTTCAAGTGAACCATATGGAGCAGGTCTAGATCGTGATAATAGTGGTCATCCATTGTTACACAGAAGACTGTTGGCTAACGTGACTGGAAATACATTCAGGTCGTCAGAAAGTGATAACATTGGTGAGTGAAATTATATGCAACTTGAAAAATTACTGTTATAAGAATAAAACTTGTGCACTGTGGTGGAGTATAATTCCATTATGGTTAATATTTATTTTGATAAAGTTTCACAATGGTGTTATATAGTAATATTTACTGATGACCGCGTTACGAGCACAATTTATTTATTATTGAGCAATAAGTTGTGTTCGAAACGTGGTCATCAGTAAATATTACTTACTGTATAACACTGTGAGACTTTATCAAAACAGATTTTACCCATAATGAAAAATTACTGTTTTTAATCAGTTTACCTCGTCGAATTTACGAAAATCACCCTGCATAGTGAGTGGTTAAGCAAAGGACAAACAAAGTCTATTCGCAGCGCTATTCTATCTCATCTTGTGGATACAGAACACAAGACTGATTGATATTAACCATGCTTTCAGGGTAATTTACAGCATACCTACAAACCTCAATTTCGCCTTAAGAGTTTGACTGCTAAATATTCCTGAGGCTGGCTGGCGACTGGATCCAGATTAACAAGCCTAATTTGTGCATCCAAAAGAAGTTGGTTGGTTCAGACATTTTCCTTACCGCTTGGCTATCCAGGTTTGAATGATCCTGAATTTTAGTTGATATTCTATTTGCTATTATATCTTTATTATAATAATAATTATTATTACTATTATTACTTGAGCATCTTTAATGAACTGTGGTGATTCCATTGTGATCTTACTTTGCAAATCGACATTATTTAAAAAGCACTCTTATACTGTTATTGACTACTAATTTAGAATATTCTATGTATATAAACTTGCAGATATAATTGTAGAGCCAGAGGAGGAGGAATTTATCGAAACGAATATCACTTTGCTCGATTATTTCGTGTTTTATAAAGAAAGTATTTAGAAAAAACGAAAAAAAATTGAGCAAAGAATATTCTTTTCGATAATTTCCTTTTCTGGCTATTCTAGAGTAATAATCGTCATTAACAATATTGGTGTGCTTTTTAAATACTATCAACGAAATCACAGTTCAAGGAAGACGTTTAAGTTATAATAATAAGCATAAAAATGTAATAGTCAATAGATTCTCAAATAAAATTAAGGGAATCTCTACAACAACAAATTTAGAGTCATTAAAATTTTGATGGCCACTGTGAGGAGAGTGTCTGAACCAACTTCTTCTTCTGGATACATAAGTTAGGCTTCCTGATGTAGATTCCAACAGCCTCAACAATATGTAGTACATGAACTCTTAAGGTAAACTTAAGATTAGTTGGTATGCAGTAAATGACTTTGAAAGTCGCCTTGTTTACATCAATTTTTTGTTCTGTATCCACGAGATGAGAGAGTATAGAACTATGAATGGACTTTGTTTCACCCTTACTTAACCACTGTGCAGGATGGTGTTCGGAAATCTGACGATAAACACGCCTATGAAACTAGCTGGCTTCACAGGAACACATAGAAGAGGCAGAATTACGCAGTTTGTCTTTAACTCTGCATTCCTTAGGCGTTGTGTTAATATCTCACTGATGTTATCATCACCGAGGAACTGAAGACATAAGAACAAGGCCTACCTTTTTCGGGACTGTTGGTTGGTACTTTGGCTTGCCTGCCTTGACTTTTGATTCCCCAAATCTATCTGAGGCGTACGGGTCGGCAGCATGAAAGAGCTTGACGACTGCTCTGTTGACGGAGGTTCCTTCTCTTCTAGCTCTGTAGGTGGGCATTGATCATCAGTAGACTTCAGACTCTTGACATCTCGTTTCGACCTAAACAAGGTTCGCAGACTCACCATACTCTGTAATAGACAATACAGTCAAGCACACGAATCCAGGTGCACACAGCGAATATGAAGACTGAGGTGATGAAGATAACATGATAACGAACCAAACACCACCAAAAGAAACAGCATTACCACCACCACAACAACAACCATCAGAAATCACCATCAACGGGAGAAAAAGGTTGAAAGAGATCACTTTCTGACTTCACTTATATAGCCCATGTTGGTGAATTGTTTCAACCACAGGTGGGGGCATGGATAAAGACATCGAAACCAGCAGGAATGCGAAAAGCAAGATACACCTTGATCAACCTGAAACCAGTTTGGAAATCTTCTGCACTCCACCTCAGTTGGCGAATGCTTCTATATGGGTCAAAAATTTGCGCTACGCGTACGTGACGAAAAGAATTACTGCAGACCTTTATCAGCATTTGTCTCCATATTGACGATCAAATGGCCAGTCAGCCGGCAAACCGACTAGAAAGAATTAGCAACAAGAAACTCTGGCAGGCGATGAACAAACCAACCAACGAAGAGTCAACTGCTCAAAAAAATATGCAGAAGGGAATGTAAATGGGTTGATTGGGCATACACTGAGGAAGACTGAGGCCGTCGAATAACGCCGCATGCGACGCAGGTCATCTATCTCTCAAGCGGCAGGTGAATGGGAAGTGGCGAGTGAGTAGTCGGTGTGAGGGTCACATGTAGGAGATGGTGCGAGTTGGAGGAGGGGAGGACGATTGCTTATTGGCAACGGTGAGGTCAGTCAGCTGCAGAGGACAAGAGAAAATGTGCCGCTGAAGCAGTATGTTCCACCCGGAAACCAATGGAATAATAATAATAATAGGTATAAAGCACACTACAGCAAACTATAACTGAGAAGCAGAATCCAGATGTCTGTTGAAATACTTTTATCAATAATAGCAGTCTTGGCACAAGGGAGACACTAAAGTTCATATGAAGAAGAAAATTAGCTAGGCTGGCTGTTGTTGTTCATCGGCCCCTGTTTTTGGAACTAGCGCCTTCCTTTTTATGATTTGGACAACTATAAACATTTTGTAATGTAATATATACATTTATATATATGTTCATTATTTTTGTTTTTACATTTTCTTGAAATCTGTAGGTTACGGATTGACCTATCTGTTTGAAGTTGTACTAATGAACACAAGTTCTACAGGTCTTACAGCTCAGCTAGAAGTGACAACACCCGATGCACGTAAGTCATTAACTAACTCAATACCTTTTACAATTTACTGGTACGTGGGTGTCAGTGAGTCAATGGTTGACGAACACCTAAGCCTCGGCTTGTTTACTACTGGAACTCTTCGTCATTACTCGCCCACTCCACTGGGGTTCGAACCCAGGACCTTCTGGTTACAAGGCCAGAGAGCGAGCTCGTAGACCATTAACCAGCCACTGGGACCCGTCCTATCCAATGGCCAGCCAGTCCATGAATTCTAACTTCTGCCAATTCGTGACCAATTCGTAATGTCTTTTTCGATGAGTTAATGCCTCACTCTCAAGCTGCTACGCCCTACTGGTCACGGCTTCCCACTAGAACCTCAGGTTAACTGCCTGAATAGGGCCAGTCACTAGTGAGCATCAAATCAAGTATTTGTATTAGTTTTGTAGGGATTTCGCTATGTTCACACAGATTCTCAACTTTTATAAAGTCAAATAGCTAGTCAGTAGGTGTCTATTAACTATTATAATTACTGTTATTACCACTGTCACAAGAATTACGTATCTGGTGTTACGATAGATCATGTTCACTGTAAACATTTTAATGACTGAAAAGACTTCTTCTTGTTCGGCATGCAGAGTTCATGATTTAACGTGTGATGAATTGCCATTGCTTCTGCCCATTTTGAAGAAGTTTCACTCTTACTCTTTTAGCAAGAAACCCGTGTATTCTGTAGATAACTTTGAAGTTGTTTTGTGGGTGGGTTTGCTAAGTGTCTTGATTCGATCATGTGTTCCAGAATAGAGCTTCGGGGGGGGGGGACCTATTTTCTCCTTTATAAAACCATGACTATGGGTAAGTGTTCGATGATACGTTTGGATAGCAAACGCTGAGTACGGCCAACATACCTAGCTACACAGGTGGAGCAGGTGAATCGGTAGATGAGGCCGGCCAACAGTCTTCGCTTATAGAGAAAGTTATTCGAAGTTCAGCTGCGAAGAATATTTTCTTCAGTGAGTGGGACAGGAAGTTTCTCATTATTCCTGCCAATGAGTCTCCGTTGAATTGTAGAATCAAGTAGAGACGATTTTTGAGAGCAGAAAGTGTGGGCGGTTTATATGTGGTTTAGGTTTCATAAATTTTGTGGTGAAACGTTCTCGGTAGCCACTGTCAAGGAGGATTCTCTTCAGACTGTTTAGCTCTTCCTCGATAGTATCAGGGCTGCAAATTCTGAGGATCCTGTGGTTCAGTGAATGGATCAGGTTTCGTTTCGTTTATCGTGGCAGCCAACTGTGAAAGTTTGTAAGTTGTCCGTTCCACTTCGTGTTGTTCATGTCTTGTTAATTGGACGTCCAGAAAAGATATTTTTGTGTCAGATTCCTTGTCTAATGTGAAATGAACTGCTGGAAGGCAGCTGCTGAAGAAGTTCAGGATGTTCCCCGAATTCTCCTCATTGTTGGAGATAATCAGAGTGTCGTCGACGTATCTCTCGTAAAACCCAAAGTTGTCAATCATTTTCTTTAGATTTATGATGTTTTCTAGTCTTGACATGAAAAAATCTGTAAGCAACGGGCCAAGTAGTTAGCCCATAGCTATATCATCCTTTTGTTGATATATTTCGTTACTGAAAAAGAATCGGACGTTTAGGGTACATTTCAGCGGGAGTTCCTTTAAATATTCAGTGGGTATACCAATGTTCATCCCCTTTGAATCAATATTTTCACATATATAGCATATTATTTCAGTTAGTGAGACGTTCGTAAACAATGATACCACATTCCATTATGGGTAAAATTTGTTTTGATAAAGTCTCACAGTGTTATACAGTAATGTTTACTGATGACGTTTCAAATAACTACCCTATAAAATTCATTAGGAAGATTGGAAAAGGCCAAAAGCAAAATAAAAATACTTGTGAAACTAGTAATGATAACATAAATAAGAGAGAATATAAGACATCTGAGACCCTACGTAGTATTCTTAATAAAGCAGGAATTAGGTGGTGGCATTCAAACCTACAAACTCACTCAGGGACAAGCTCTGTAGGTTAAAGGACCCTGTCGTTGACCCAATTAGACAAAATAATATAATTTACAAAATACCCTGCAATGACTGTGAGTTAGGTCAACTACATAGGTCAAACTAGTAGATCAGGGGGTAGTCAGATTGTCGGAACATAAGAATTTAGCTAAGGTAAGAATGGTTGACCCCACGAAGATCAGTAATTTAGAAAAAAGCTCAGCAACTGCACTGCATGCATTAACACACAACCACACAATAGCATGGTGGGAGAGGGTTAAAATTCTAAAAAGTAATCTATGTAGGTGGAGGAGAGAGGTTGATTACTGAATCCTTGTTCATCGAGTCTAGGAAAGACTCATCACTCATACCGGAAATATGGAAAATACTACTACTAATCAAATCAAGCGATGGAAAATAATGGAATTATATAAACGAAGTTAGAAAGTTGTGTGAGTAGTACCTTGATATGATTATGAGCTGTAATAAATTGTGCTCGAAACGTGGTCATCAGTAAACATTACTGTATAACACTGTGAGACTTTATCAAAACAAATTTTACCCCATAATGGAATTATACTCTACCCAACCACAGTGCACAAGATTTATTCTTATATCAGTGATACGACATCTAGTGAGAACATGGTTTGATTAGAAACACTGACCTTTTCTCTACAGCCTGCCTGTAGTTGTAACGAGATGCCGCCTAGCTAAATAAATGAAACAGCAGCCTTCCTCTAGATTTTAAAATACGGATGAAGTAGGCTACTGGATAATAAGGGAGTTTCATAGACCATGTCCTCTCTCTCAATAAGAGTCAGTTGGGAGAGAAAACATTCTGAAATCCTTTCTACTAATTACCTAAAACAAAAAAACCCACTTACAATCATCATAATAAGTAATGCAAGAATATCTCTAAAATTTATTCTTCAACTGCCTAGTACTGACTAGCAACCGACTACATATGTATGCTCAACGTATAAGCGTGTGTGCATTGTTCTGAAAGAGTTAATTAAAAAGACAAGAAGTAGGAAGTCGCGTCAGTTACCAAGTACTATTCACTTGCATAACATAATTATACACTGTGAATATTCAGTCTGTAGCACAGAGTTACCATGGTGATGAAAACAGTATACCTGGAATGAATATTTCCCCCCACAATTTTTTTGTCTGCCTAAGCAATTAACTTCATCCTTATGTCTCACGTACTCCCGCCCCGTCCACCCCACCGCCCAAGAAATAATTAAATAGCTAAATTATGTTTTAAATAGGCAAGATGTCTGTGTTGGTGTTTCTTTTCGTGTATTAGTAAATTAAGGCTGGGTAGAAGTCGTGACGCCATCTGATTTGTTATAGACATTATTATTTTTTGGTCACATCTCTATTGTTTTACTAATTTAGTCTGGTTATGGTTGGTGTATTGTAATAAACTTGAATTTTTAGCACGACTTAATAATTTGCTGTGCAAGAACTGACTGGCGTGGGATAATGCTCTTGTCCACCCACGACAAGTAAAATACTAAGTCGCATCATCCTGGAGAGAGCATGCATAAACGATGCACTGGATATATAGAACTCCGCCAGCCCAACCGAAACAAGCTGGCTCGAATCAGGAAAGGCAAATCATTTGCTGATCAAATTGCAAATATGCGCATCGTCATCACAGAACAAATCATAGAATAATGGCAGTCAAATCTCACTCTACCTCAATTTTATAGACTTCGAATAGGCCTTCGACAGACAGCTTTGTCCGAGAAGTAATTTAGAAACTGCTTCAACACTATGGAGTGCAGTGCCTCGAATATCCATCAAACTCATTCACTCACAGCTGGCCACTTGACAACGGAACGTGTTAGTAAGACAAGATGTCTGGTCAGCTGCCTATTATCACCAAACGACGATATTCCTAATTGTGGTGCAACAGGTCACGCGCCTCAGACTTTGCGTTGTCAGTGAGTAAATGAGAAGACAGGAACACGCTGCACCGACCAATGAGAAGACTGTAAGATATCTATATTTCGCGTGTGGATGATTTATGCCGATAAATGTCACACAAACAGAAACACAAAATGGAAGACTTGCAGGCAGGCAGGAAGGCGAAAACTGGCAACAAACTGGCTGAACTGCCTGGTTGGCTGCGTGGCTGTCAATGAAGACACGACTAACTTCATCCAGGGGATGAACATAGAAGGTGGGGACGGAGGTGGTGAAGATAACAAGATAACCCACCAGACACCAACAGAAACAGAAAACCACCACTACCAACAACACACCTAAATCAATTAGTGGAAAAAGGCTGATAGAGGTCACTTCCTTCTTTTACTTGTTCAGCCTAGGCAACAGCATCGTTTCAATCACACTCAGTCGAATCCGATGCAGCTGTGAAAACCAACCAGTCAGAATACGAAAGGCAAGGTACGCACGCCCTCATCAACCTGAAATCAGTTTGGAAGTCGTCTGCCCTTCACCTTCGTATGAAGAACAATTTAAAGATATCCAACACAAATGTTAGTGAATCATAGTCAGTCAGTCAGTCAATTAGCGAGTGTTTCTAT
The DNA here is from genome assembly GCA_944472155.2 of Trichobilharzia szidati. Classification (NCBI taxonomy): domain Eukaryota; kingdom Metazoa; phylum Platyhelminthes; class Trematoda; order Strigeidida; family Schistosomatidae; genus Trichobilharzia; species Trichobilharzia szidati. Next base: position 22,105,821 of record OX235279.1, on the reverse strand, counting down.
CTGGCTCAGAAAATTGCACTGTGCATGCCTTACGAAAAGCATTTTCATAAGCCACTTGCAGATTGTTATCAACAGCTGCCAACTTGGATGACTGGCTCCATACTGAAGATCAAATGGCCAGGCGGCCAGCTGGCCGGCCAGAAAGAATTAGCAAGATGGAACTCTGGCTGGCGATGAGCGAACGAACCAGCGAAGAGTCGATCACCCAACAAATATGTAGGAGAAAATGGAGATGGACTGATCGGACATACGTTGATGAAGGCTGAGGCTGTCGACCGACATCGCACACAATGCAGGCCATCAGTCGAGTAGGAGGTGACATGAAGGAGATGGTGTGGATTGAGGGGAGTGTGAGCAGTATACTTACTAACGTCTCTGGATTAGTTTTCTGTGCTTCTGGGTGAAAATTACGACTGGACTTGCTGCTCTCCTGACTGGTTTTTAGTAATTTTCTTTATGGGTTTCAAGACTTCTACTTTCGTTGGATTACTGCTATTCCTCACCGGAGTTTTATGTCTGTTGTTGTTGGTTATGGTGGTCGACTAAAGAGTTCTTTGAAATGGACAACCCAGAATTTCCTTTGTTCCTCTCTTTCCTAAATAATTAGGTCCCCCTAACTACTTTTCATCATTTCTAGTCTGCGTTGATCTTTTGGACTGCTAGGCAGAATATTCAGGCCCACTTCGTAAACCTGAAGGTCTTAAGTTCGATCCTATGGGGTGTTGGAGTGATGAGGGACGTACTGCTGTAGAGTACCAAACTAAGACGACTAAAACAGCTATCCAGTACAACCCCACCGGTTTCCAATGGTTCCTAAATTGACATCAATCCGCGATCAATCTTGAAGTCAGTCAAATCCCTACAAACTAACACTTGAATATAAATTCTATGTAGTCTCTGCCTGTCTGTTTATAGAGTAATGTGTGGTAAACGTCTGTCCCAAACTTTCTTGCTGACATCACTTGCTAGACCAGTGCTGTGTATACAACTAAATAGAAAGACCTGATAATCTGATTTCATGTATTCCCAGTTTTATTGTATTCTTTTTCGTAATCTGATCAGCCTTCCCAGCCAGCTACCCAGCCACCTTCAAAATATCGTGTAGGGACGAGGGATGTCGCCATGCTTACTTTTGCTTACATTGGAAAAAGACACATCGTCTGAGTGGCTTCCCGAAGTCTTTCATCAGCCTCTCTCTCCGTTCCCGGTGAAGAATAAGCCTATTCTTAGGCTGATTTTCTGAGGTAGGGACACTAGTCCAACGCCCAACCCTCTCCTTTTCTTCTTTCTTAGGACCGGACGGTAAATAAACTACGAAAGGTTGGTTTTACTGCCTAGTCATAGAATTTTAATTGCTTAGGAATACAATTCACTCATTTTTAATGTTAGGTACCTCCAATTTGGGTACGAAAGGAGATCAGAAGTTAGCGCAGTACTAATCTCTGATTCAGTTACTAATAGATTTTTTCTTTGAGCTGTGCCTAACACCAATTTTTTGTTTTATTCTTCTTTTTCAGCTCCATCAAGTAGTCCGTTACACGTTCGTCTGAGTGGTTTATCATCAAGTTCAGTTGAAGTCAGCTGGGCACCACCGCCTGTACAATATCGTAATGGAAAGCTGACAGGATATGAGGTTCGATTTTTCGAGGTGGGTGCTGAGACACAGACTGAGACGACTATCAAAGTCACAGTACCCGGTCAACGACAATATACAGCAAGAGGATTGAAAGAGAAGACATTCTACACATTTATGGTCCGCGCTTTCACATCTGCTGGTCCCGGTCCTTGGTCTGGTGCCAGTAATATACGTACAAGTGTAGAACGTAAGAATATTTGCTTTATATATGCGAACGTTTTGTTATTTTGTTCAAAATTTTGAGCGGTTAATGGGATCAAGAACTCAGCACATGCCTATTTAATTCATTTTAGATTTTCCCGTCGATTGATTGGACCGAAGTGCTCCGTCTCAGGTTGACATGTCGGCTGCGTGGGCAGATGCTTCGACGATGTCTGATCAGTGTAACTGAAACCGAGCACTTCAGTCCAGTCAGTCGAGGGGAAAATCTAAAATTGAATTAAATAAATAATAAGACCCGTTGCACAAGAAAAAGGGAGCTCTCGCAGCCCAAGTGGTCTAGTGGATAACGCTTTGTCTGGCATTTGAAACTGTGGGCACTGAGTTCGAAACTCAGTAGGAACACCATCACTTACTCAGTTGGCGGGGGGGAATGCAGACACATCCAGATGACGAGTCCTAAGTAGGAAGAAATGCGCATTCTGGTGGGTTCCACCATCTTGGATAGACTGTAGGATGCCCTAGATGTGGGACTTCTCAGAAGAAATAAATCATGGGTAGGTCAAATACAGCGCTCCGCATCATCATCGGACAGAATATGGAGTGACAGTCAATCCTGTACCTCATCTTCGTCAACTCCGGGGACGCCTTTGACCAGGTAGTATTCTAGAAGCTACTTCAACACTACAGAGTGCCCAAACCTTGTCAACCTCATTCAAAGGCTACATGATGGTAAGACTTTCCGTGGAAAAATTTCATCTCTTTCACTTATATGGGTGTCATCATTTCAATTACGCTTGGTGACGTTCAAGGTAGGTCTAGGAAAGCAGTACAGACTTTCGGTACTTGAAATCAGTTTGAAAACTTAAATCACACAAGGAACAAGACCCAAGCTTTCAGAGCTAATGTCAAGTAGCTTCTTCTACTTGGTCCACAGACTCTGAACGAAGGTCTCAAAACGCATTTCCATCAGGCTGTGGACTGTAACTAACATTTGTTCCCGCTTGATACAGGAGACCAGATGGCGACCAGGAGGGATAGGCAGGTAACAAGGAACTCTAACAATGAACCGTGCAACAATCTATCACCCGGGAAAAATGCAGGTGGAAACGGAGACGGAGTGGACATGGTCTAAAGAGACATCCAACTGGAAACCCGCCTATTGTTGGCCCTTGGCTGGAACCCGAATGGGAAACGATGGGTTAAGGGGCTGATAAGGAAATCCTCTGAAGACAAAAGATGTGCCGCAGAGGCAATATGTTTAACTCGGTACTCAAGGAATGAATAATGCCAGTGGAACCAATTGACTCAACATGCTTATCTTCAGTTCCACTGTTTTCATGACATCAGTATATGTATTTTTTTTATAATAACGAATGTCAGAAAGAAGTATTTGAGTAACTGAAAGTAACTTGACTTGCAGTTGAATCCGTCTTTTAGAAAAGTCATCCATAACTTACAGGAAGATCGTAAACACTAAAAAGTTGCAGAATATGAAATGAGGTGTTTTGTAAGTGAAAAATGTAGACGACTTACTCCACTTACATTAGTATAATAATAATAATAATTTGTTTTATTCCAAAACAGTACTTGTTATGCAGAATGGAATTCTCAGCATTTTTACTACAGTATTGCATCCAGTTAGTACATTATCAATAAATAAAATTCTACATAGATTAAGGAAATCTCAGTTCATTATGACAACAACATATTGGCATGTCGGTAGCAAAGCCAAAATTGAACAGTGTTTGAAGGTGTTAGAAAAGAAGGTGCTATCATATTTACTGGCGTAAGCGGGAGAAAGAAACAAAGCAGCACATAACGGAAAAAAAGAGAGAGAAAAAAGGAAAAGAAAGAAAGAAAATGTTGTACCTATAAGTGATGTGAGTTGGAAAGACGAGATCCAGTTGTTCTACTGACTATTTAATAAATTATAGGTGTCACGCCTAATGCTTTCTTTATCGCACAGAACACGAGCTAAGTAGGGTATGGTTGAGTTTTTGTACTTGCTAGTGCGAGCATATACTTTTCTATATAGGCTACTGGTTTTGCCTGATGAGATGCAAGGGGAGAGTTGTGAGTGAAGAGGGTGGTGTGAGTTAGATAAAATGGATTTAGCCCATTTTTCACATGAGTTCAAGTGCCTGTCGACCAGAATATTAACAAGCTGGTTAAGTGGCACGTTGCTTACCCTGCTGACAACCTTTAACATCCTGCGTAATAAGTAGTAGCCCGGGAAAAACTAAGGGGGAACAATAGAGAATAATAGGCAGAATACGATGTCTATTAGTTACGCTTACCTGAGTGAAATGCAGATATTTCAGTCTACTGTGGCAATCAGGCCTTAAATATACTCATTTTAAGGAGTAGCCAAGCTATCAATTCTCGTATTAAAACAAACTTAAGCGGTCATTCAAAACAAAACTGGTCAAATATCGAAATAAGAACAGACAGTTCGGCGGAGAGTCTCTTTTTGGTGGTGGATTCATTCACTTATGCGCGTGTGTACACCTTTTTTTCCTTCACTTTCCCAGTGGAACATAGGGCTTCAATCTAGAGGCTTGAAGTTTCTATAGCAGTGTTTAATTTTTACAGGATTGGGTTGCTAGCCTCACGCCCAACCTTTCCTCTTTACCAGCATTATTTCTGGCTTAGCGAGGTAAAGGAGTGCGTCGGTGGCCGGGGATCGAACCCTGGACCATGTGTATGGTCGGCGAGCGTCCTAACCACTGTGCTACCAACGCACATCGTCTCAGCTACATGCAGTAGACTAATACGAAGTATATTGGAAAGATTCAGTGGGATAGGATGAATAATCACCTTGAATGAATTAGTTTTCTCTACTACATGACCACTGGCAAACATATGTGACAAAAAATGGACTTTTGGACTGTTTTCTTCTGGCCTCTGCCAAACCACGACGGCAGATGCCCAATAACACGTTGGCTAAGCTGTCTAGTAGTACACCCAACCTAACTGTCACCGTAGATGCAGTTGAGTTGATAAGTGCACACAGATGTGGAAAAACTATCTAGCTTATCCTTCCTTTGTGTCCCAATCATTTGTCGACTAGAGAATGACGAGCATAGGTTTACTGCGTAAAAAGTTCTCCGTATGCTCCCGGAAAGTCTCTGGAATAAAATCTCACTTAACAAGTCACCATTAATTTGTAATTTAATAAAAAGAAATTTTTTCCATGCAGTCATAGTCTCAGATTGGTCTTCTCTCCAATGTTTTCATATGTTTCTTAAGGCAACTAATCAGATAGCCAGCCCTTCTCCATCAAGCAATCATGAATATATTCCACCTGCATCCCCAAGATCTCACTTAGCAATGCAGCTTACAGTTTTCGAGAGGCTTCCTATGACTTTATATATATATATATATTCACTTATAGCACTCCATATTGATCCACTGAAGCATTTTCGTAACCAAGCTGAATAATGTTCTCTGACTCTTTCAGGCGCCATACGCATTGAACGACCCATATACCTCGATTGACAAGATCATGTGAATTGGTAGATACGCACAGAGAAGTGATCAGATACTATAGTTTATGTGTTGGTTTGTAGGGATTTGATCGGTTACAGGATTTCATCATGAGCTGACAGTGGTTAGAGAACCATTGGAAAACCTGCAGGGAGTACTGGACAGCTGTTCCGTCGGCCTAGTTTGGGACTCTTCAGCAGTGCGCACCCACCAGGGTTCAAACCCAGTACCTTCTATAGTTTATGTTTAAAGTCGCTGAAGAACATTAGTAGGCATGAGAATACCAGTCATAATGTGACAGCAGAGAACTTCTTTTTCAAGGCGTTGGATATTTTCTTCTTTAAGGGGATATCGGCCAGAAGTTCGCCTCTGAATGCCCCATTCATGTGTAGCATCTACTTCGGCATGTAGAAAACTTGGGCACTGTGGTGGTAGTACTTAATTCCATATAAGCTAGTTTATTAGATATACACCACACACAGAGTGAAACAGTATTATTAATTACTGGATGACAAAGATTAGAACACAATCTATTGTTGTTCATAATCATATCATCAATTGTAACCACACAAATTTTTCCATAGTCGTCGTCGTAAGGGTATTCAGACCACCCACAAACTCAATTAGAAACAAGCTTTGTCAATTAAAGGATCCTGCCTATGGAGGCAATTAAACAAAACAGTTTAGTTTATCTAATACCCTGCTGGAATGATTGTGTGTCAGGTGAAATAATGCATAGGTGAGAGTAGTAGAACGGAATGAGTCAGTCAGACTAGCAAAGTAGTACAAAAGCCTAGCAAAATGTAGATTAGTTGACCCTTATAAGAAATCTAGAGAACTGTTCGGCTGTACCACTGACTACATGCAACTACACACAACCACACAATGTAAGTTGATGGGATAAGATGACAGTTTTAAAACCCATTATGACAGGGTGCGGTGGAACTGACGAAGATATCAAAGCAAGAATCGGAAAAGCAAGACAAGCTTTCATTACTCTCAAGTCTGTGTGGATGTCAACAGCACTCAGCATCAAAAATAAGATCCAGATTTTCAACTCCAATGTGAAGTCAGTGCTACTATACGGATCAGAGACTTGCACCGCGCGTCATAAAGAGCACCTCAAATAAACTACAGACCTTCATTAACAGTTGTCTTCGCTCAATACTCAAGATCAGATGGCCGGCCAGAAAAGATCAGCAACAGAGATCTCTGGCAATGAGCGAACCAACCAGGAACCGACTGTGAAACAAGTATACAGGAAGAAATGGAGATGGATTGGCCATACTCTGAAGAAACAAACCATCAAGTGACATCACTAGACAAGCCATCGCTCGAGTGGAACCCGAACGAAAGGGAAGCGGCGAGTTGGTCGTTCAAGGGTGACTTGGAGGAGGTCATGTGAAGAGGAGATGAAAACGTGTGGGCAGCCAGGTGAAGACTCTAGCAGAGAACCGAACGCAATGGAGACGCACGGCTGAAGCCCTATGTTCCTGTAGGAATTAACGGAAACAATAACAATAATGATAATCACAGGGTGTGAGGTGGGAGAGATTGATAACTGACTGAAGCTTTATATATCGAATCATCTGCAGGCACGTCTAGTAGGAATGATTCAACACTCGTCCTCCTAGACATTTCGAAAATTCCACTACCGCCCCTAACCTGCGACGACGAACTGGAGAGAATAAAGAAAACGATAGAACGAAAGTTCCGAAGTTGTGTGATTGTAATTTGCTGATATGATTATTGACAATAAATGAGTTGTGTTCGAAACTGCGTCATCCAGTAATCAGTAAAACTATTTCACTCACTCACTGTGTGACGTATATCTAATAAACAAATTAATATGGAATGTTCTTTTTTTGGTTTTCGCCTTTAGGTATGTTGTTTATGTATAAACCACACTATTATATTTGAGTTATATTCACTATTCAATGAAGCAGTACACACCTGATTTTTATTCTATCATGTCTTTCAGTGAATCATTTTTATACAATTTTCTGCTTCTCTCCTTCTTCCACTCCGCAATCCTCTCCTGCCGCCGTCGTCGTTGTCGTCAGTGCCACCACCGCCTTTGGATATTCAAGCTTCACGAATTAATCAGCATCAAATAAAAGTCACCTGGCGAATACCAACACGTGAAGACCATTCAGGTACAGGTGGTAAACAAATGTCTATACAAGGCTTCCGATTGCTGTACTCAGCAAATAATAATCCATATGAAGCTGGCCAGTGGACGTCGTTTGATGTCGGCCCAGTTAACATGGCCATCATCAGTCATTTGGAGAGTAAAACAAGTTATGTGATATGCATTAAATCTCGTGGCCCAGATGGACGTTACGGGGATTGCAGTCAACCAGTGATAAGTCGATTGGCTACTGGTAATAGTGAAAGTGACTTTTCAGTGCGTGGTCTATTCTGTTCTGGTGATGATACAAGTGTTAAAGTTACCTGGCAACAACCGAAAAGAACAGAGAAATTAGAAGGATTTAAGGTAAGCGTGAAAGTCATTTGCAGTTACTTTATTTTTTCTGTTTAATTTTGTTTAACTCAATGCTTAAAACAACTAGTTCCTTTTATGAATTTAGATAAGGCAATTAGAAGACGTAATTTGTCTGAATCACGTAATGTATTCGTGCAACACATTTCGAACAATCTGATCACACACACGGACTTGTCATAGGGATATACATATGTGGAAGTAATAAAGAGTTAAGAGGTGAGAAAATAGACAAGTTAGGTCAAGTTAATAGGAGGACATATTGAAGGTCAAAATAACAATGAAGATGAATGACCAAACCAAGTAGCAGAGGTAATAGTACATCTGCTATGGTATCAAAACAAAATTTACCAAGGAAGGTATAATGTGATGAACGCTTTGAACGCATAAAGGTCCTCGTACTTTTTAACTGCCAGCTGGGGCTTCCACGAACTTTAGGCTACGCCCTAAACACGTTTTATAGATAAGTTAAAAAGACCTGTTGTCGTCAGTTTTATGTCCTGTCTCCTGTGTAATATGTTTCGCAGTAGAGGAGCTAGGTCTCTTGTTCTCACCATTAATGGGTTCTGAAGATTCCATTTGTTTCTGGAACCATTTAGGAATATGCTGTGAAGCCAGCCCTTACTTGCAGAGGTCGATGAGTCCTCCCTCTGCATGTGTGTGTGTCCACACGTACATTCAAATCGGTAAATACGGTGGGATGTGGCATCATTTTTTGCATGTTCGAAGGGCTTAGATAGATATATTGGCATCACATTCTCAATTATTATGATATTAGCTGCATAAAAAGTCTTATTAACAGCAGCGTTCAGTCTTTGTCTAGTTATCAAGCTGCTATGATGCCTCGCCCATATAGGGTAGCTTGATGTACACGTCTTTCTTAGGGGCGAGTTGGAGAGTGAGTCTTGGTCCAGGAGACCTAGCTCTTCTATTGCGAAACATATTATAGAGACAGGACATAAAATTGAAGATAACAGATCTTTTAAACCTATCTATAAACGCGTGTTTGGGAGAGGGCTTATTCTAAAGTTTGTGGAAGCCCCAGCTGGCAGTTAGAAAGTTTAAACCACCTTTATGCGTTCAAAGCAGCAACTCGTCATCACACGAAACCTTCTTTGGTAAATTTTGTTTTGATACCATAGCAGATGTACTATTTATTACCTCTCCTATTTAGTTCAGTGATCTTCATTGTTATTTTGACCTTGAATATGTCGTTTTAACTTGACCTTAGTAGTCTATTTTCTCACATCTTAACTCTTTATTATCAGTAACAAAGATTGGTAACAGTTACATAGTTAGATAAGAGAAGATCAAAATTTGGTGTGCAGGAGGTCAGATGAAAAGATGATAATGATGATGGTGCAAAATGGTGAGTAGAACTCAAAACGTGGAGAAGAATTATCTCTTATGGAAGTCAAATAGAAAAAAAGAGGTGAGGGTGCCTGGAGCGTTGAGAAGATAATTTAATGAAGTTAGAAGATCAAGATTTGTTCAAGGACGAGTCGCTAGGGTAACTGGAGTCCAACGACAGATTCCTTTAGGACACATAGGTCAGGTTTCAGACTTTTTATTGAGACAGCCTCAGGAAACTGAAGAAGATCTGAGCTAATTTGTCTGTTAATTACTGTGAATGATATCTGCGCGTCTACGCGGTGTCCAGTAACTATCGGGTGTTTGGTATTTGAAGAGTTTAAACTGCTTGGTCCCTTCAACCAGAAGTTGCTTGGTGCATGTTCAAAGAATCTGATGTAGGCCATTCTTTCTGTTCTTCCAGTGTAACTGCTCTCGCAGATACATGTGAATTGGTGTAGACAGTTGGAGGTAATATATGAGGAGTACTTGCCGATCTCTGACTACACCGACGATTAAGATTCTCATAGTATCATCGCCTTTGAAGTCAAGTTTGATGAGAACTGGCTTCTTGCTGACCGTAGGTTTCTTACGTTCACTCTTGACATATTTGTGAATAACCATTTTCTTTCAAACAATTCTCAAGCAGTATTAATTCACTGTCTAATTTGTCAGGTGAACGTATTCTTTTCGCTCTGGAGAAAACCGTTTTCACCAGCGTTCGTTCGTAACTGACTGTGTAGAAGCTGTTGAAGTTTAGATAGAGACCGCCCCATGTTTCTTTACGATATATCGATCTCTCGAGTGTCCCATCTGTTTTCCTCTCCAAGGTGATAATCCAGAAAGTAGAAATTAACAACGTCTTCGAGCTCCATCGTGAAAGTGATACTCTTATGTACATTGTTGAATAAGCCCAAAAGAGACGAAGCATGACTCATATCATGGCATACAATGAATGTATCATCTATGTATCTGTGGTAGGCTGTTGTTTCATCAATTGCACACTTGAGTTTCGCCTGTTCTAGATTGGCCATAAAAATATCAGCTAATACAGGACCAAGTGGACTCCCCATCGCCACTCCATCAACCTGACGATACATTTTGTCGTCGAACCGGAATTGTATATCCTTGGTACATAACATGAGAAGCTGCTTAAATTCTAGTTTTGCCAGAGGAAGCAAAATAAGGAATTGACAGATGATGATGTGAATAAGAATTCACATAGAAGGAAACCATCAGTTCAGCATATACGTTAAGTCGACTCACTTGTTCAACGAAATGGAATGAATCTTTCAGAGTATGTATGTCTAGTCGTTGTCTAACGAGTTCCAAATTATCGGCTAACCAACGAGCAACTTCGTGGAACGGTGAATTCATCACTAACAGTATAGGTCTCATTGGGCAATTCTTTTATACATTTTCGGTGGACCATACATATATGGCAGACGAGACACCTAAGGCTTTAATTCACTGCATGTGTGGTTGTCAATCATTTTCTTTTTTAACAGCACTCTGAGTGTTTTTGTGACTAACTTTTCTGTCAAGTCTGTTATATCCTTCTTTTGGTTATCAGTCTTGAATTCCAAGGTGTCATTTGGAATGGATTCCATTTTTTTTATATAGTCAGCTTTGTTCATCAGAAAGTTGTGCGTATAAGGGTGACATAGCGGAGGTCATGTTAGGAGCTGGTGGAGATGACAGCATATGGGAAGTCGTGGGGTCAGCTAAAGAGGAATGAAGAGAACAGAAAGGAATTATGTTCTTTTGAAGCCCACTGATCCACTCGGAACCCAAGAGAATAATAATAATGGTAAATAAATAATTTGAATAAAGCGAGAACAACAGTGAAGGTTTGTGCATCGGTGGCACAGCGGTTAGGACGCTCACCGACCACGCCTCCAGCTTGAAGTCCTATGTTCCACTGGGAACGTTAAGGAATAAAAAAACAGCGGGGTTTGTGCAGAATAATAAGATGCTAACATCATTGTTTATTTCATTCGTTGACTTCTCATCAGCTCAGATGAGCACAGCCTAAATAAAAAATTATTATTATTAAGATTATATACACAAAAGTTTCGACATACTTGCAAGTTTTACATGATGTCAGTTAACGACAGGAGACTTCAAACTTAATGAACAGTGCTCAGAAGATTACGCTTTTATTGTTTTTACACAGGGAGTTCAAGTTTAGACAAACAAAGTAAATGTATGCATAGAATGGTGGAGCAGTTACGCAATAAAGATGAGAGGTACGTGAGATAATGGATGGGTAACTAATAAACTGTGTGACAGTTCACTGAGTTCAGCTCAAATCACAGAAACAACAGACAAGCAAAATCACACCATATCAAACAGGGGGGTGAGATTAAAGCGAAGGATTATGTAATCAAATTAAAGAGAGAGAGAGACAGTGAAGAAATCCAGTTGCCGCAGAAGGGCAAGGAAACACTGATGATACTGCTTCTTTCTGAACACATAAATTTGGTTTCAGGTGTCTGATAGAGATCGCTTCAGTAAAATTCATTATTGTAAGCGTTTGTTCCCCACTGGAGACGTAGGCTTTTCCGTACAAGTTCAGAAAAACGGAGGTGTGCCCTTCTTCTTCTCTCTGTTCTCACAATGTAACTGCTCCCACAGACACATACCTGCAAATTTGTATAAACAGTTGGAATTGTTAACAGTAAGAGAGGTGGGTATCTGTCGAGTTTTGGTTGCACTAAACAGCTCAATTTCTCACTAAATGAAATCACGTAAAATTTGCAAGTATGTTGAAACTTTTCTGTAAATAAACTTAATGATAATAGTAATTTATTTTGGCTGCGTTCAGCTGAGCTGATGAGAAGTCAACGAAATAAACAATGATGTTAGCATCTTCTTATTCTGCACAGGCCTCCACTGTTGTTCTTACTTTATTCAAATACAGCAGAGGGGAGGGAATAAATGTCCGAGGTAAATAATTACATATGAGTATGCACTTGGATATTTAAAGCCAGCCTAATCTGAATATAGTAGCAGACCTATTCATTATCACTTAGCTCAGTACAGTTCACTCCAACAAAATGAGATGAATAGTCTCGTTAATCTAATCAGTTATACAGATGTCCAATGTGAATAAAGAAAATGGCCTATTATTAACAGCTGTCTGTAACTTTGTCAATGTGGCTACATCAAATTAGAGCAGTTAACAACCATATTCCACAACTTGAACCTTGCACTCACAGACACATGCACATACACACAAAGGAATTAGGGTGCTGCAAATGTGATAATGGTCGTAATTTTTATTAATCTGTGCCTAGACAAGATGATTTGTATAGACTGACACTAAGTCAGATGGGTTTTGTTTTTCTCTCCTTTTTTTAAAGTAAAGAGACGCCACTAATTTATGCATTAATGCACTTTATTAGACTGAGTTTATTGTTCATAACGAAAAGGTTAACTTCCTGTCCTACCACATTAAGTGTACACTGAGTAAAATTAACTAATAGCATAGATACCTGGTGTCGTGACCTTTTTTGTCGCCTGATGAAGACATCTCATCTGTATTGCTATGTCAACTAAAAATAGGTAAATTAATAGGATGAAAAAAAAAAACACACAACCCTGCTTAACAGATCTGCACCTACTACGGTGAACGCTAATCACTGGAGTAAATGATGAAAAGACTAAACGGTTGAAAATAAACAGTCTTACCCACTTATAGCTTTATTTAGTGAAGCTTTGAATTTGAAAATGCCCCACAATTAGACATTTAACAATGGCTACTTGAGGTATAAGCAGCCTGAAGGGGATAATTTTTTTTCAACACAGAACTTGTTTGCCAATTTTTCCGATAACAAGAGGTTTATGTGAAATTCAGACAGAATAAAGTTTGATTCTGGAAGTGTTACCATATAGCTTAGAATTTACTGACAGTGTTAAAAATGAAATGTTCTTTATTAAGGAAACAAAAGTGTAGTACTTTAATTGAATTTTAGATTTTCCCGTCCGACGATTGATTGGACCGAAGTGCTCGGTCTCAGGTTGACATGTCGGCTTCTAGTGTATATGCTTCGACGATGTCTGGGCATTTAATTAGAATTTAATTTGTGGATGGTGACTAGCAGTGCAATCCAGGATGCGCATTTCGTCCTGTTTGGGACTCGTCAGTTGGCTGGATGTACCTGCATTTCCCAGTGAGTCAGTGATAATGTTTCCACCGGGACGCTTTGGCGTTTGAAACTATGGGCACTGGGTCAAAGTCTCGGTGGGAACATCATCACTCACTGGGAAGTGCAGGTACATCCAGCCAACTGACGAGTCCCAAATAGGACGAAATGCGCATCCTGGTGGATTCCACTGCTAGTCACCATCCACAAATTAAAAGTGTAGTACTACTGAAGTGTCTTATAAAGAGTAAAGATGCCCCAAGGTCCATCCTCGATGAGGCTGTTAATGCATGCCGATAAAGAGTCCCAAAAAATAGGGGCAAACTATCTGTCGCTGCTTTTCAATAGTCCTGTAACTCATGTTGAGATTTGAGAGGGAAATCTACATTGAGACAATTAATATTATTTACTTTATAGTTGAGCCGTTGTCAATTTACTAGTCGATCGATAATGAATTTGTTCATGAATATCAATAAGTGTTTTCCTCATTCCTTGCGTTTGCAATGGAACGAACATATCGCTTCAATATTTCATCATGAGCTGACATTGATTAGAGAAAGAGTGGAAAACCTGGAAGTACTGGACAGCTGTTTCGTCCCAGTTTGGGACTCTTCAGCTAGGGGTCGCGCTGTGTCGAGAATTGGCAGGAGTTAGAATTCATGGACCATTGAATCGGGTCCCAGTGGCTTATTGGTATACGAGCTCGCCTTGTAGCCAGAAGGTCCTGGGTTCGAATTTCGGTGGGTGCGTACTGCTGAAGAGTCACAAAATAGGACGGAACAGCTGTCTAGTACTCCTAAGTTTTCCAATTGTTCTCTAACCACTGTCAGCTCATTATGAAATCCTGTAACCAATCAAATCCCTACAAACCAACACTTGAATATCGCTTCAAGATTTTAAGGTCTGGTTAGCTGTGGTGATTTACGGTGTGGGATTACTAGCCTGACGTCCAATCACTCCTCTTCCCCTGCATTTATTATCGATTAGATGAGGTTTCAGAGTAAGTCGATCAGAAGTCGAACCCAGACTTCCCATGTGGCTGGTTAGTATTCAACTATTAACTGTACAAAGTGATATAAATCAACTGACTATTTGCAAACGCGAGGCGATCGAAAATGTCTTCAAAATATGATTGGAGGTATGTAGATGACGCATTCATCGTATCTGTAACACATGTCATAAAAAGATTTTTGGAACACGTAAATTTGAAGGCGTAGGTAGTTCAATTCACTTATGAATTGGGAAGTCAGGAAGAGGAGCTTTCAATGTTAGAATGCAACGTAAAATGAAGAGAAAATGGGAAATTAAACACTAGTGTTTACAGGAAACCCACACAATCAAACCTATATTTCGATACCGGATCATCCCATCCTATGTCAGTAAAACTAGGATTAGTGAATTGTTTAAGTTATAATAGGTCACAAAAACAAGTACAAAGGAAAATCTAAGACAGAAAGTGCGGCATAAGAGAGAAGCTTTCAAATTTAATTAACAATTAACCTGATAAATTATTCAAGAAGTATGCAGGAAAATGTAAAACTAAAATTACTAATAATGGTAGTAATAGTGATAATAATAATAATATTAATAGTGACGACATGCATGTCAAACATGCACAGAATAATGACAACACCAGCAATAAGGAAGATAAAACACCAGCAGTGCGTGCTTCCATACAAAGGAGGAACATTGGAGAATTTACAATGGGAAATTCTTAACAATGCAGACATGAATAAAAGTGGCTGGCATTCAGACCACCAACAAATTCAATTAGAAACAAGCTTTGTCAATTAAAGGATCCTGCCTATGGAGCCAATTAAGTCTGTTAGGTGAAATAATGCATAGATGAGAGTAGTAGAACGGAGTGAGTGAGTGAGTCAGCCAGTCAGTCAGACTAGCAAAGCAGTACAAAAACCTAGCAAAATGTAGATTAGTTGACCCTTATGAGATAAGAAATATGGAGAACTGTGCAGCTGTACCACTGACTACATGCAACTACACACAACCACACAATGTAATTTGATGGGATAAGAAGACAGTTTTAGAATCTAATATAACAGGTTGTGGAGGAGAGATTGATACGCAAGCTTTATTTATCTAATCAGCTGCAAATATGTGTATTAGGAATGATTCAACACTCGTCCTCCCAGACATTTAGAAAATTCTACTACCCCCCCCAACCTACGACGACGAATAGGAGAGAATAAAGAAAACGATAAAACGAAAGTTCCGAAGTTGTGTGATTGTAATTTGCTGATATGATTATGAACAATAAATAACTAAATTGTGTTCGAAACTTCGTCATCCAGTAATTAATAATACTGTTTCACTCTGTGTGGGATATATCTAATACACAAATTATCGTAGAATTACATACCACCAAAATGTCCAAATTTTTTTATTCGTATATTAATCTCAGCAGCGCTGTCATCTTTAAATTCAAAGTTCATTAATAGCGTTTTCTTCGCAACGTCTGGGTTCTTTCGAGCTTGTCCGAGTCGCTCCAGTTTCCTGTCGATTGTATCACTGGTACATATCATCCTTATTCTTGATGATAAGGAGCCCATCAGATAGTTTCCATATGTACCAAAGATACATGGATGATACTTCCGTCATACGTGACGAGAATGTCAACGTCAAAGTGATAACAAAGGTGCTCAGAGACTACCATCATGCTATCCAGTTCACACTGGAATCAGAGATGAACTCTGGAATCCCATTTTATGGAGGTTCTTCTAAAAAAGGGAAATCTGACGATTCTCTTCAAAGATGGTCAGTCAATGCACAAATTTTCATAGTTGGCGGCTCCCTTTGAGAAGAAAGACAAAACTGTTCCACTCCTTATCCTCAAGATGTGGAACTGAAACGACTCGGACAAGTCCTCATGGAAAATGGATATCATTCTTCTAAGATTCATCGAGAAAAAACACGAAAGTAAAACAGCAGCCTAAAAAAGAACCCAAACGATGCCGAAGAAACATATATATAGTAATCCTCAAAGTCTTAGCCACTACAGTGGAAACAACAGCATATGTTGTCTCAGTACCATAGTAGGATAACTGGAGAAAATATTACTCAAATTCAATACTAGGCGACATAAAATGGATAAGAGTGAGATGAAAACAAATTATCCTTGCGTTTTTTTAGACGGTATACAGCTGTTTCAGTTCACATAATTAATTCATATTTTCAATTTCTTATCAGTTGAACTTAGCGCTCACTACTACTACTAATACTAATACTCTCTGGGAGTCGTTTTCTCTTCAAAAATTATTTCCAACAACAACAACCAAAATGACAAAGTCAAAATGTCTCTTAAAGCAACTGAAATTTTTGTCACGATTCTTTCTCATAAATTAAATAGATGCCTGCACGCATGCATGCATGCTGCGTGCATGTATGCAGACATTCACATACGCAGACACACGCACACGCAGACACACACAAGTGCTCATTCGAGAAAGTCTAAAACGCCACATCCCCATTATTATTATTATCATACTAAATTCTGATAACCAAAGGGGTATAAATTCATTTTAATGCACTGGCTACAGCGATGATTTATATGTTCGACTAATGGTGCATTCCAGTATTCGGTATTTTGATGTTTAGAAAGTAAATGCGTGAGTGAGTGAGTGAGGGAGGGTAGGAAGCCAAAATGCACGCTTCAAACTCTTTATTTATACTCATCGTGTGCTCAACTTTTTTTTATTATACACAAACTTGTATACTACATCTCATCTTGTCTCAATGGCAAGTGTGCATTGGTCTGTGGAAAAATTTCTTGAAAGCGTTTATTCATAAGGTAAGGACATAAAGTTGTGCATTTAACCCGACATACTGCCGAATACACATTTATCACGACAACAACAACAACAATAACAACAACAACAAACTGAATGTCTTTCAAAAACCAAAAAAAGAAAAAAAATGAAGCAAAGTTATTTCAAAGACAGGCGAATACAAATGAAATATATCAGATTATTATTATTTTTTGTCTAGTGATAAATGCAAGATAGTAGTGACACGTTTAAATTCATTGGAAACTGTGATTAAAAATAGAACTTTATGCTACACTCAGAAGGGATATGAATTCCTTCAAGTTGGTTGCAGATACGCCTTGCTGACTGACTGTTAAATGCCAGCTAGCATGAAATTTAGGTCTAGGACTTCCTGTGGTCTATCGGTTCCAACCAATCGTTTATACACACGAAATCATTTTGATAGTTATGAAACTTGGAAAGTGATCCCCTTCATAGTAATTGGGAAGTATGTTTCAGTTATATCAGAGTAAACTATTGTCTTTATTGTGTCAAACCTCGACTTTAACTTCATCAACTTCGGGAAGGTCTTCGACAGACAGGGTTGACCAAGAAGTAATTTGAAAACTGCTTCAAAACTATGGCGTGCAGTGCCCCAAATATCTATCAAACTCATTCAAAAGCTGCCTATATGATAATACCACGTGTCAGGCGATCCACAATGGAAAACTCAGTGAAGCCTGCCAGTCTGAAGTGAGGGAATTCAGGAGTAAGACAAGGCTACCGGCCGCTTTTCGCCAACGATGATATTCCTAATTGTGGTAGACTGGATCACGCGCGTGAAACTGTGTGTTGGGAGAGAGTGAGAAGACAGGAATACGCTGCACTGGTCGATGAGAAGAATCGAGAAAACCTAGATTTCTCGTGAGGATGATTTATGCCGTTGAATGTCACATAAACAGAAGTACAAACTGGAAGACTTGAAAGGCAGGCGTCAACTGCCAACGAACTGGCTGAAGACGCTGGCTGGCTGGCTGTCAGCGAAGACTGGACTGACTCAATCCAGGTGATGAACATAGACAAGATGGAGACAGAGGAGATGAAGATAACCGAACACCACCATCGTCACCACCACCACCAACACTAACAGCCAGCAGCACTAATCACCATGAAGGGGAGAAAGAGGTTGAGAGAGGTCACTTCCTACCTTCCCTTATTTAGCATAGATTGCAGCATCGTTTCAACCACAGGCAGTCGGATCGGATGCAGTTGTGATAACTGGCCAGCCACCCAGCTAGAATCAGAAAGGCAAGATACGCACGGCTTGATCAATCTGAAACCAATTCGTAAACCTTATGCACTCCGCTTCAGCCAGCATAAACAAGAAGATTCGGATTTTCAGCACAAATGTCAGTGTAGTCAGTCAGCGCTTCTATACGAGTGAGAAACTTGCACTGCGCGTGCCTCACGAAGAGCATTTCCAACAGCCAGTTGCAGACTTCCATCAACAGTTGCTAACTTCGCTGGCTGACTGTCTCCAGACTGAAGATCAAATGGCCAGGCGGCCAGCTGGCCGTCCGTCCGGAAAGAATTAGCAACACGAAACCCCGTCTTGCGATTAACGAACCAACCGACGAAGAGCCGATCGCTCAACAAATAAGTCTGAGAAAATGGAGACGAATTGGTTTGGCATACGTTGAGGAAGGCTGAGGCTGTCGAATGATATAGCGTGCAGTGCAGGCCATTGCTGGAATGGAATTCCAATTGGAAGCGACGAGTGGGTGGTGGGTGTGAGAGTGACATGGAGGAGATGGTGTGTGTTGGAGGGAAGAGGAGATGACAGATTATGGGGGATAGTGGGGCTATCTAGGTGAAGAGGTTGGCAGAAAATAGCAGGAAGTGAAGATTTGTTGACGAGGCCCTGTTTTCCACCTGAAACCCAGAGGAATAATAAATAATAAAAATAAAAATATCATTTTATGAAATACCGTGGCACCTGAAACACGCCTCGACCCCCAATGGGTTTTGTCCTTTCAAAACATTTCTATATCAGTTTAGTGAACGCCATTTAATGGCGTAGACCTTTATCAAAAGCTGTCTTCGTTCTATACTCAAGATCAGATGGCCGGAAAGAATCACGAACAAGAAACTATGGGAACAAACAAAACAAGAACCAATCGCTCAACAAATGTGCAGGAGAAAGTGGAGTTGGATTGGACACTCACTGAGGAGGCCGCTGGGTAACATCGCGCGTCATGCCATCACTCTAGTGGAACCCGAAAGGGGAGCGGCGAGTGGGACGTCGGTGCAAGGGTGACATGGAGGAGATTGCGTGAAGAGGAGCTGAAAAAGTAAGGACTAACATGGATGCAGGTGAAAAGTACAGCAGAAGACAGAAGCAAGTGGAGACGAGCAGTTGAAGCCCTATGTTCCACTAGGAACCCAAGGGAACAATAAATAATAAATAATTTAATGGCATACGTACATAAATCTTTTAGTTCTGCAATTTGAGAAAAGTCGAACTGAGTAAATCTGATGCACTATACTCTAGGGAAAGTTAGTTAAGTAGACCGCTAGCTACTATAATCACTTCAGATGCATAAGTGACATTCTGACAGTTGGTTAATATGAGCCAAACGGAATCTCGCACTTGGTTTTAATAAACGTTTTGTTTGCATTCCCAGTGGAACACAAGTCTCTGAGCTCTGTGAGCTTTGCAGTTTCACTAGCGATGTGGCATTGATGTTAACCTCACTCCAGACCCATTCTAACTTTTCCTAGCATACTGTGGGCTAGCTATAGTTTATAAGAGTGCGTCAGCGAGCGAGGCATCGATGCTCAGTCCGAATGCATGGCTATAAAAGCATTCTACCAATGAATTACCACCTCACCTATATGTATATTCTTTGAATAATGTTTTACTCTAACTTATAACTGCCTTTTCTCTTTTTAAAAATACTCTATCTTAGTTACGAATTGGAGGTTCAAAGAAATTCGCTGATGATGCTGGTGTAATTAAACGTTTGGAATTTCCAGCACGCAGTGTCAGTGTAACATATGCAGCCTTGCATTCAGGTTATACATATACAGTTAGTGATTTGGAACCGAACAGTGTTTACGATGTCCAACTGAGTGCTTATTATGATTTAACATTGAATATGCAGAGTAATTGGGAGACTACGAGTTGCTTTACACAAATGCAAAGTAAGTTCAAGTGTACTTTTGGTATTGGTATTAAACACCTTCAAATTGGTTCCAACAATTTAGTACTTTGAGTAATTTTGATAAGCTGTGTTTGTTTCTTTGTTTAAATGTATGAAATGATTGCTACTCACTTAACGGAACACATTAATCCAGCTTAGTAGAGTCTTCTAACACACGTCTGATATAAGAAGTGTAGAACTTGGGCATTGTGGTAGAGTTTAATTCCATATCAGATAAGTTTATTTTAAATATCATACACAAACAGTGATTCACTATCCCTGATATTAGCAGACATATTTCTGGATAGTTGGGAATATTAGGCTGCTGCTACCTTGTCGTGGTGGCCTGGCTTGAATACTGCAGTGACCCAACAAGCTAAACTGTCTGGAACTCATGTTCCTGCAGGTCCTACCATGTCAGGTAGGTTGATTGGATAGCTGTTAGACTAAAAGCAGTTACCATGGGGTACATGGGCTCCAGAATCCAATCAGATCAAATGGCGTATGAACCTATATTGGTCTCCGGCAACCATGGAAACGTAGCTCCTGACGATCTCCGCTGCCTTGTGGATTAGACTCCAAGTCAAAGGCTCGCGGAGTGGTCCCTTAAGAAAATCACCTGCTTCGGTCTGGGCGCCCGGGCAGTGTCTCAGCCCTTACACAAGTGTGGCGCATCTTCTTAGTGCCTTTTTAAATAGAATGTTTAATCCTGATCCATCATGGTTATGGTGGAGAGATGTGGATGACACATTCACTACTGCGCTGAAATCTGAACATATCCCTAACTTTTTCACAAATATTAACTCAGTAGTAGACAGAATCCAATTGTCTTCTGAGTTAGAGAACGAAAAAGGTGAGCTGGCCATGTCAGACTGTAGAATAAAATGAAAACAAGATGGTGGTTGGTTAGATACTAGCTGGTATTTATAGGGAACCAACACACACACACACTCTAATAATACTTAGACTCTAATTCATCCCATTCAGAATTGGTAAATGAAGACAGGTTTAGTTAAATGTCTTTATAATCAGGCCAAGAGCCTAACTAGTAAATTTTGATTTTTGATTATAACTTGATTCCACACCGTATTTTTGTTACAAGTATGGAATTTTCAGCATGTGATATCAGTAGCCCAATTTCGCAGGCCAGCCATTGATATCGGGTGTGCATCGGGAGGGGATCGAACTCCTGACCATGTGCATGGTCGGCGGGAGTCCTACCGACGGACGTAGTCAGCCAGAAGATTTAAATAATGAAATCAAACAAAGAAAGGAACTATCACTAGTGAATAACACAATACCCACCAGAATTTATTCAAAAATATATGAAGAACCATAGAAAAAGAAAGACTAGCAATAAAAGTGACGAAAATAATATAGAATTCAAAGCCTGTGTAGTAATGCCGTATGAAGAAGGGACGTCAGAGGCATTACGTAGGATTCCCAGTGAAGCTGGAATTAGACAGAGATAAGGTTTGTCTGTCGGCTTAAGGACCCAATGGATTCAATTAAGAAAATATATAATACAATTTACCAAATACCATGTAATGCTGGCTGACTGTGAGTGAGATCAATTACATGGGACAATCAGACTAGTAGATCGTGGTCAACTAGATTGTTGGAAGATAAAAATTTAGCTGCACCTAGAATAATTGACCCCGATAATTGAGTCAAATAACCTAGAAAAGTGTTCAGCCATTTCACTGCATTCAGTAACATGAAATCACAAAGTAGACTGGGTGGGACTGGGTGAGTGTATTGAAAAGTAATACAGTTAGATGGAGAGAGAGATTAATCACTGAAGCTTTGTTTATCGATTCAACACCTCACACGTGCAGCAATCGAAATGACGCAACGCCGCCTATACCGGAGATATGGAAACTGGCAACAAACAACACGCGGGGGAAGTTGTAAAGAGAGACAGAATAGAGGGAGAAAAAATTGTGAAACCATTTGCTACTAAAATTGACTGATGGGATTATGAGTGGCAATAATTTATGCTGGAAAGCTTGTCTGTCATCCAGTTGTGAAATAATTAACAGCTTAAAATTCTCTCTCTGGAAAGGGAATTGATATGGACAGACAAATGATGTTGCTATGGTTTCACCAATTTCCCCAATAATCGCTGATCTTATCATGAATAGATTTGAAGATAACATCACATTTCAAGCATAATCACGCCTAAAATATGGCAGAGATGCACGTTGATGATACTTTTTCTGTGCTAAAACGAGTTCTACACAGTTCATTCCTGGAGAAACTGAACAATCTATCTCCAAACATTCAATATACTTCGGAAGCAGGCAGAATCAGACTTCCTTGAGTTGCTATTTCTAGACTGCCTAGTTAAGAGGAGGGAAAACGGATATTTCAATATATCTGTATTCAGGAAGAAAACTCACTCCAACAGATATTTAGAAATCAAATTAGAAGAGTTGAATTTATCAGTAGTATCGTGAAGCAGAATAGAGTACATGAAAATACAGTTTTACAATTATATCATACTACCCAAAGAACTTTATCAGCAAAATCAACACCAACATTAAATGTCGTCGGAAAAGTATTCCGTAGACGTGAATGGACCTCACCAATTGTCATTCCATATGGATCAGAAATGTCAGACGATATCATCAGAAGAGTACTCAATAGGCACAAAATCGGAGTTTTCTCGAAAACATCAGACACATGCGCACTACAAAGCAACCTTGTCCATGTAAAAGCTCAAATCCATAAGCTCGTTTGTTCTCTTGAGACGTAGGCTTTTCGGTACATGTTGAGAAACTCAGAGGTGTGTCCTATTTCTTTCTATTCGCCCACTGTAACTGCTCCCGCAGATACACGTTAATTTGTCTTTACTAATAGAGCTAGCATAGGAAGAGAATGTGTTGACGTTGCATTGCAGGAATGGTTCTTCCTGTTCGGTCATCTGTTAACCGTTCCTGCAGTATAATCACTTTCAAAGGCAAGTTGACTGAAGATAGGCCTCATTTCCATTGGGACTTATTTGACATCTGAACCTTCCATACACCTTCTCTAGTTGTTAATGAATTTCTTAGGGTAAAAGCTGCCTGTATCATTTTCAACATCTCGAGAATCAGAAATCCTACCCCCAGTTTTCTCTGTAGGGTATATTCTCCTTGCTATATCAATGCATAGTGTTAACATACACTAATTGAAGTATGCACTGCATAAATTTGACGCATTAAGCAAAATCTTTATGTGTAAGTGTGTTAGCAAAAGGTTACTTTCTTTAGATTCAAGTATTACACAAGTTTAACTGGCTGAAGAAGCAGTGAAAACAGGACAACAGGTCAACATAGAGAAGGTGGAGGCTGAGGTGAGATAACCGACAAACAGCAGCAACAACAACCAGCAACACCAATCAACATCAACGGGAGAGATTCAAAAGAGGCTACTTCCTTCACTCATCTCAGCAGCCAGCATCGTTTCAACCATAGTCAGTCGGGACTGATGCAGATGTCAAAACCAGCCACAGTCGGATAGACGAGATACGCACGCCTTTATCAACCTAAAATCAGTTTGAAAATCTTCAGCAATATCTCAGCAGCATGGAGAACAAGATTCGGATTTTCAAACCAAATATCAGTGAAGTCAGTCAGCCAGTTAGTGCTTCTATATGGATGAGGAACTTGGGTTGAGCGTGCCTCACGAAAAGCATTTCCAACAGCCAGTTGCAGACTTTTATCAACACCTGCCACCTTCGGTGGCTGGCTGGCTCCATACTAAAGATGAAATGGCCAGCCGTGGCCAGAAAGAATTAGCAACAAGAAACTCTGGCTGGCGATGAACGAACCAATCAACGAAGAGCCGATTGCTCAACAAATATGTCTGAAGAAACGGAGATGGATTGATCAGACATACGCTGAGGAAGTCTGAGGCCGTCGAATGACATCGCGCGCAATGCAGGGCATCAATCACTCGAGTGGAATCCAAATGGGAAGTGACGAGTTGGTGGTGGGTCTGAGCGTGACATAAGGAGAGGGAGATGATAGCTTATGGGGAATCGTGGAGCTAACCAGACGAAGAGGACAGCAGAAAATACGAGGAAGTGTGGATGTTTCGTTGAAGCCATGTGTTCCACCCGGAACCACAGAGAATATTAATAATAATTAAATGTGTTTCACGCATTTTCTTTTAAATAAACTTCAATTTTGTGTGTGTGTGTAAAAATCACTTATTTTTATGACTGGTCTGCTCAGGGTCACTCCTGCGACTTGTCACTTTAACCTTACCCTCATCTCCCTTCATGAAGACAAACAAAAGCAACACAATACAATACACACTTTGTATTGTCAGTAGATAGGCTATTTTGGTTATTTTAATCTAAAAAGTTGTCACATCTATTGTTAAAATATCCATTTTCTTTTTTTTAAAGGGCCTCCGTTTGTACCAACTCCAATACCTGTGGCTGTATCGCCGAGTCGATTACAAGTTATGCTTCAATTGAGTCGTGTCAGTGAACAATATGGTAAAATACGTCAATACTTTCTTGTAGTAGCACCTGTTCACTTAGCGGATAGTTTGACTGAACAGATCAGCATCGATACAGTAAGTAATTTTGGTCAACATATCAGTATATCAGTATTCTTTTCTTTTATTCCTTCACGTTCCCAGTGGAACATAGAGCTCCAAGCTAGAGGCTTGAAGTTTCTGTAACAGTGTTTATTTTTACAGAATGGGGTTGCTAGCCTCCTGCTCAACCTTTCCTCTTTACGGACTTTTTATCACTGGTTTGGCGAGGTAAAAGGGTGCGTCGGTTGGGGACTGAACCCCGGACCATGTGCATGGTCAGATAGTGTCCTAACCGCTGTGTCACCGATGCACACAAATCAGAATGTCATGCTTCTTTGTCGTATTTTCATTTTAAGGAATTTGAACTTCTATTCAAATGTTTAAAACATAGGCTTATCAGTGTTAACTGATTGAAAATGCCCATTAAAAAATTTTCTCCCCAAAATAATGTGGTTACTGAACAAAGAATATTCACATTTTCAATAACCTGCTCTTCCTCATCAGGTTCTACAGTTATATGCATCCATCCATAATAGTGAATGAATGAATTAGTGTGATGAACAACAACATGAATGTTGCTGTTTCAATAACATCGAATCAATAATAAAAGCAATAATATCAGTGGATTACAGTTCAATGGCATCAACATTACACTATACACTGAATGAATATCAGACATATTAGGAAAGATAATAATACAAATTCATGGATTAATACTCTTCACTGAAAGCCGTCCAGGACAGTAGTATTCACTGGCTGGAACCATTTCTTCTGAACTCAGATCACTGGTTGTTTCAGTCTAATCACAATAGCCACTAGTGTCTTTGGAGTATGCGGCACCTGGATGGTTTCGACAATTTGTGTGGTACCCGATAGCCGGTGATGATGGAGAAGGACTCTTCAATAATAGCTTTGTGGCCGGCCGGTTTGGACCAGGTTTTCTAGCATCGAGTTATCGATGCATCTCACTACACCTTTATTTAGCTATACTGGTATGTTTTGCAGAGCAAGCACGAAAAAAGAAATTCCTAGAGCAACGGCCAATATAACTCGCTGCGGCACAAGTGCAGTTCAATTGGTAGATACAATTAGAGGTGGCTAATCTAGGTACTTTATCTATCAGTTGAGGAAATCACCACCGGTCAGTTGTGCAGAAAATAAGACTTGTAGCTTACCAGCAGCCGTAAAGCTAATACTGAAGTATCCCTCTCTATCATCAACCACCCAGGTACCAGATATTCCAAACAACAGAGGCTGTTGCGATTCATCTGAAACAGCCGGTACTCTGTCTGTTTGTAGAAGAAACAGGTCCAGGTTCAGATGCCTATCAACTAAAGTAGTGACGAGCTGACTGAGTTTTACACCACTAGTCCTACTGACTACCTTCAACATCCTTCTCAGGATGGTATAGTCGTTTTTCAGTAGCCCAGGAAAGACTAACGGGGAGCAGTAAAGTAGAATAGGTAAGATACGAGAGTTGACAAATTGTGAAAGTAGAGGTTGGGTGATTCCAGATAGTCTAAGTTTCCTAATGTAGTAGGTTAGACAGAACACTTTCTTAGAAATAGTTAGGATATGAGATGACCAAGTAAGGTCAAGTAAACGACTACCACTACTAATACTGCTACTACCGAGAACTGTCTGGTATGTTCGATTCAAATAACAAAAAAATAACATAGGAATGCCTAGTCATTCAGAAAATATGCATAAAGCATAAGCAACATGACTTCGCTTGTCACAATGATTTATCTGTTTAATACGCATATATGTACACACACACACACACATATATATATATATATATATAAAATTGGCGTGCATTACAATATCGTTTCAAATGACTGAAATTGTTGATGAAACTTAAATGCACGTCACTCGACGAACCACCCCCCCACCCCCCATCTACACACACAGAGGAAATAAGGTGAAGTCAGAGACAAACCAGTAGAAGCGAAATTCGATAATATTTATACATATTATATTCTCATATTTGACGGACGGAGCGGCGAACTGATCATTAGAAATGCTTCTTTCCCAAACACACACACACACACCCAACCCAAAAAGAAAAACATGAGCATACAAAAACAATGCAGCGCCTCCAATGAGTCATCATCATCAACATTCTCATCAGTGTTTTTTTAGTTTTGGAGAATAGTCAGTCAACCTACTCTTCTCTTTACTCTCTCTTTCCCCATCTCTCTCTCTCTCTGTCTCTGAGTCAGACTACCACTTTCTTTTTTCGAAGAATTCATATAGTTTCTCTTATTGTGTATAGGCAGTCAGAAAACTAAATCGACCAGTTGACTGAATGCAGCATCAAATTGTTTTTTGTTTTGTTTTTGTTTTTCATTCGTTTTGCGCGCTCCAGTTAGGACTATGAGGAAGAAAGACTTCAGGCTTTATGCCCTGAAATTTCAGTAGTGATTTAGCTGTCTATCGACGGAAGAGTTCGTCGGCTGACAGTCGAACTCGAACCACGTGTATTATTTAATAATTTAATAAGTACAGTCTAGTGTTTTTCTTTTTTAATAAAGCAGATTGTTTCGGTGAAACAATTGTTCTGCATAAATAGAGTATAAGTGGACTGTGTGAGCGCCTAAAGCGTATTCTTCAACAGCTCGCCTCAAATTCTCTTGTTCTCCATAGTCCTTTATCTCCTCCACGTCACTTGAGGACTCCTAACTTGTCGTTCCCACTCACCTTTCATACCAGGGCCTTGATGGTCTGCTCAGCACCTCTAATGGAAAATATAAGAAAATGTAATTCCATATTAGTTTGTTTATTAGATGTATCACACAGTCAGTGAAACAGTATTAGTATTTACTGGATGACAAAGTTTCGAACAAAATTGATTATTGTTCATAATCATGTCATCAATTATACTCACACGACTTTGAAAATTGAGTTTTATAGTTTTCTTTGTTCTCCCCTATTTGTCGTCGTTGGAGTAGTAGAATTTTCCAGATATCTGGTTGGAGAGGTGTTGAATCATTCCTATTACACGTATTCGCTCTCAGTTGATTCGATAAACAAGGCTTCTATTATCAATTTCACCACTCGCCACCCTGTTACATTCGATTTTAAAACCATCATCCTATCTCATCCTCCTATCCCATCCTATTGTATGGCTGTGTAATTGCGTGTAGTGAGTTCTGTAGCTCAACTATTCTCTAGATTTCTTATCTTATTTTGGTCAACCAATCTAGATTTTGCTAGGTTTTGGCCTGACAGGTCAATTACATAGGTCAAACTAGTAGAACAGGGGGCAGTCAGTCAGACTAGCCTAGCATAAAAACCCAGCAGCGAAATCTAGATTACTTGACCCGAATAAGATAAGAAATCTGGGGGATAGTTGAGCTATACCACTCACTAGATGCAGTTACACACAACCATACAATAGGATGGGATAAGATGACAGTTTTAAAATCTAATGTCACAGGATGGATGGTGAGATTGATAACAGAAGCTTTGTTTATCGAATCAACTGGCTGAGAATACGTGTAACAGGAATGATTCAACACCTCTCCAACCAGATATCTGGAAAATTCTACTACTCCAACGACGACAAACAGGGGAGGACAAAGAAAACTATAAAACTCAAATTTCAAAGTCATGTGATTACAATTGATATGATTATGAACAATAATCAATTTTGTTCGAAACTGTGTCATCTAGTAAATATTAATACTACTTCACTGACTGTGTGATATATCCATCTAATAAACAAACTAATATGGAATTACTTACTACCACCACAGTGCCCAAGTTTTACACATATAGTAATAAGAAAGTGTAGATGTGTTGTTGAAACCCTGTGCTCCACTCTGAACCCAATAGAATAATAATAGTAATAGGTAATATTCGACTAATTTCCTGTCACATTACCGTCTACATTTTACAGAATCATGTGTTTGAGTCAATCCACACACAAAACTTGTCTCAAACCAACTTGTTTAGACTCTTTTGCGGTTAGCAGGGTTGGAGGGGGGGGAGGGTGCAGGTGGGCAAAGAGACTTGGGAAACTTCCTTTCTCTTCAAAGATTTATATTTCTCTTCTTTGTACATGCCTTGTCTCTGAGTCGATGTATTTATGTATGCATGTGTGTACGTGTGTTCGTGTCTAGACAGTTGCTCGCTGTTCTGTTACATTCTCAACATTAATTAGTATACTCTGTCGC
Organism: Trichobilharzia szidati; assembly: GCA_944472155.2. Classification (NCBI taxonomy): domain Eukaryota; kingdom Metazoa; phylum Platyhelminthes; class Trematoda; order Strigeidida; family Schistosomatidae; genus Trichobilharzia; species Trichobilharzia szidati. The sequence continues at coordinate 22,076,858 of OX235279.1, read as the reverse complement.
TGTGTACATATATATGTGTGTGCGTGTGTGCATATGCCTGCCTATCTATGTTTGTCTACATTTCCTTCAAAATTCGTGTCAGTCAGGAACACAGATTGACTTCGTAAAACAAAAACAAAAACAACAAAAAATCGACTTCATTCAATTACTTTTTACCGACCGACTCCTTGTAAGTTCAATTCCGTTACATTGTTGACTTGTTGTTTGTTCTGCTGTTTTTCTTTTTCCTCTTTCTTCAAGAGACATATATATATTTTTAAAAAATCTTATTTTCCTCCATTTTTCATTACTGCTCTTGCCTTCTTAAATCAAATTTGCATAATCATTTTCGTAACCACAAATCAATCAATCATTCAATCAGTCGTTTAACAAAAAGTTCTAGAAGAGAATTCAGGACTCTGTAGAATGGTACTCAGTGAAATCAGAAGGAAGGAAGGAGGAGGAGAAAGGTTGAGAAATAACAACGGTAGTAGTAGTTACCGAGAGGTACTCTGGCGATTTTTGGCTGTGAAGGGAATGCCGAGAAAATACATTGCACTGATCAAGGCACTCTACTCGAACTCATGCCATCAGCCAGGTGAGGGCTTACGGCGACTTGTCATCTGAAGTGGTGACGACTAGTGGTGTCCGTCAAGAATGCTCATTATCCCCATTTCTATTCCTATTCATCATAGATGCACTAATAGACATAGGGCTTCAAGCTAGTGACTTGAAGTTTCTGTGGCAGTGCTTAATTTACAGGATGGGGTTGCTAGCCTCATGCCCAACCTTTCCTATTCACTAGCATTATATCTGGCTTAGCGAGGTAAAGGAGTGCGTCACCCGAGTATCGAACCCCGGACCATGTGCATGGCGGCGATTGTCTTGACCGCTATGCCACCGACGCAATGAAGGTTTTAATGATCCTTAATTTGTTGTTGTAGAGATTTTCTTAATTTTATTTGATATTCTAATCACTATTGCATTTCTATGCTTATTATTATTATAACTTAAGCGTCTTTCTTAAACTTTAATTACGTTGACACTATTTAAAATACACCAATATTGTTAATGACGATTAGTCTAGAATATTCTATATATATATATATATATATAGAGAGAGAGAGAGAGAGAGCCGGAAGAGGAAATTCTCAAAAAGAATATTCTTTGCTCAAATTTTATTTTATTATTAATTAAACACTTCATGCTAACATTATTTGAATACTATCCAATTCCCCATTTTTACTATTCTGATATATATACTATTAGTGATATTATCTCTTTCTCAATATTTATGGCTCCGCCTGTTTCATTTCACACAGCTGGTTATTTCATGATGAACTAACTATTCAGCACAGTTTTACTGTCTCCTTTGTACTGTCTGTTTACAAAATATGCCCATTTCAATCTTGTGCTGACTTGTCAATTCTCATTTCCCCCCGCCCCCGCACCCACAATGTATGAATCAATCTATTATATGACTAATCACCACCATCTTTATCGTCACACGCATTTTTATTCTAGTAAGCGCTTGTCATACAAATACTATTTGTCTTGTCATCCTGTGATAAATAAATCTGTTATTCTACGTAAACAAAATGTGTATCCGCTGCAGTTTTACTCATTTAAGCAATTTTTTTTCTGAATGTCATTTAAACGTTAACAACACGGACTGTAAGAGATGCATAGTTGACAGGTGTAGTATTCAGTAGCTTGTAACACACATTATATTACAATAAATGACAGAATTTCGGATATATATATTGTCAACACTGTGTTGACTAAGCATTTTCATTGTTATCAGTCGGTGTTATTGTTATTTTTTTAAGTGGTTTCTTTAGCTAACCTCTATTGTTAAGTAGAAATATTGGTGTGAGACAGAAGAGAAAGTGAAATCTAATATTAATTGTTGGTTTGAAGGGATTTGATTGCTTGCAGGATTGGTCATCAGTTAGGGACCCTTTTGAAAACCAGCAAGGAAGAGTGCTGGACAGCTCTTTCAATTGTCCTAGTTTAGGACTCTGCTTCAGCAGTACCCACCCACTGGGGTGGGTGGGGTTCGAACCTAAAACCTGCCGGTTACTAGGCCAATGAGCTCGTCGACCATTAGGTGACTAGGATAAAATCCACTGGCCATTCCATGGATTGCCACTTCTGCCAACTCATGATATATATCTATATATAGATATGATGGAGAAGATTTGTAGCTCAGGTGGATGATTTTGATGTGTTTGTGTTCTCTGAGCTGGCTGGATTGTTAATTTGCGAAGCTTTCATCGCCCTACTAGGTGACATTTTCAGTGCATACTTCAGTTTGAAGTGAGCTTTTAGATTTTTCCACGAGTGTCATTAATCATCTCTCCTGGTGACCTTGGACGTGATTGGTCGTTTTTGTGTGTTTTCACACCTTCTAGGCTACTTGTATTGAAACTGATTGTTTCTTTCAATTGAACTTTGACCCTTTGTGTGTGAGGTTTCCTTCATATCCGTTGGTAGATTTTGTCTATCTCGATGTGTCTATTGATTAATGATTCACTGGAATACCAGGCCTACTTCTAAAAATTCTCTAGCATTCTTGGTGTTGTTTCCTCTGTCTAATATTTGAACGTTGGTTGTCCCAGTCGAATTGATGTCCGTGGTTGTCTGTATGCAGTGAGGCGATATGAGAGAGTGGATGTCATGTCTTTTGACGGCTAGCTTATGTTCGTGGATACGAAGACGAAGGGGACGTCCACTTTGGCCAATGTAGTGTTTTCCGCAGCTGTTACAATTTATCTTGTAGATGATGTTGGTTTTATCTTCTTTCGATGTTGAGTCTTTTGGTTGACATAGAGCCAGCTGAGTGAAGTGATTTTGTTGGTTTGTGTGCAACGTCAATTCCTAAAGGTTTGATGAGTCTTGCAGTGACTTCTGAGATGCAGTCCTTTATATATGGTAGGGCGATTTTCTTGGTATTTTCCTTGGGGGATTTTGGTTTGATAAGTTGGCATGGGGTATATGTCTCTTGATGAAGTTCCGTGGATATCCATTCTTTTAGGAATTGACATCAGATGTATCACACAGTGAAACAGCATTACTATTTGCTGGATGGCACAGTTTCGAACAAAATCTATTGTTCATAATCATTTCATCAATTATAATCACACGACTTCGAAACTTGAGTTTTGTAGTTTTCTTTGTTCTCTCTTATTTGTCGTCATTGGGGAAGTAGAATTTTCCAGACATCTGGGTGGACAGGTATTGAATCATTCCTATTCCACATGTTTGGAGTTGATTCAGTAAACCAAGCTCCCGTTATCAATCTTCGCCACTCGCCACCCTGTTACATTAGATTTTAAAACTGTCATTTTATCCCATCTTATTGAATAGTTGTGTGTAACTGCATGTAGTGCTATGGCTGAACTATTCTCTAGATTTCTTATCTTATTCAGGTCAACCAATCTAGATTTTGCAGCTAGGTTTTTATGCTCGGCTAGTCTGACTGACTGCCCCTGTTCTACTACTTTGACTTATGTATTTGACCTGACAATCATTCCAGCAGGGTATTAAATAAACTAAATTGTTTTGCTTTAAAGGCTCCACAGGATTGATGCTTTAACCAACAAAGCTTGTTTCTAATTGAGTTTGTGGTTGGTTTGAATGCCGGCCACTTTTATTCCTGCCTGCCTTGTTCAGAATTCTGCGTAAGGTTAACGAGGTTCCTTCCTTGTATGGAATTACTACTGATGATTTAGATTCCTTATTGTCGGTGTTGTCTTGAGCATGTCTGACATGGATGTCATCAATAATACTATTATTATTATTACTATTATCACTATCACTGCTATCACTGTTTATTTTATTTTTATTTTTACATTTTCCTACACACTTCCTGACGAATTTAACAGGGTAATTATTAAGTTTCAAAGTTTCTCTTATATGCTTCACTTTCTGTCTTAGATTTTATTTGGTACTACTTAGTTTTTGTGCTCTATTACTTAAACATTTCGCCAATCCTATTTTCACTGACGTGGATTGGGATGATTGGAAATCCAAATATCAGTTTGAATGTGTGGGTTTCTTGTAAATACTAGTGTTTAACTTCTCATCTTCTTTCCCTTTTACACTGCAATCTAACATTGGAAGTTCCCCTTCTTGACTTTCCAATTCACAAGTGAATTGAATTGCCTCCACTTTTGAATTAATGTGTTCGAAAAATCTATCTACATCCTGTGTTCTAAGTGCAGTGAATGTGTCATCTACATACGTCAACCATACTTTTCAGGTGGGGCTGAACGTTTCAATCGCTATGTTTTCCCACCTATTCGTGAATGTATCTACCACAACCGGGGATATTGGGGACCCCATGATAACTCCCTCAGTGTGTTTGTATATTTTTCCCCTGGTAATTAAATACTGCGGAAGTCAGGCATAGCTACACTGCTAGCATTATGTCCTCAAGTGGTACTTACGCCCAAAGTTCGAGTTCTTGGTCAGAAATGAATTCGTTTCTGACTGCCTCTACAGCCATATTTATTATCGGTATACGTGTATATAAACTGAAAATGTCAAAACTAACCATTTTTTCTTCATTATCTAATTTTAAATTATCTAAGCTATGTTTTAGTTCATAAGAATTTGTTAGTCTAGATTTCGAGTGGCTTTTAAGGGGATTTAATATCATGGCTAAATATTTAGGTAATTCATAAGGAGGTGAATTTCTAAAATCAACTATAGGTTTGTCTAATAGGGTATCCTGACTTATGAACTTTAACAACACCGTACATCCTACTGGGGTTATTAGTTTCGGGCATTAAATTAAGTCATTTAGACTCACCTAGAAACGGCTTCATTCCACGTATAAGGTCCACTGTGGATACATCTAATAAACAAACTAATATGGAATTACATACTACCAGCACAGTGCCCAAGTTTTACACATAAATTAATATGACTAGAAGAATAAGCAGCAAGGTACTGTGCCTAATACACCACTCACAAAATCTTATCATCAGCATCTGCCGCTTTGATTGTCTTGTAACAAACTTTTTCAAAGTGAAACGCATGCAGTTCTAATCATTTGTCATATTCATCATAACATATTTTGCCTTCTTTACTTTTTTCCCCTTACCTAATCAGACAATTACAGCGTCACGAGGTCTTCCAAGCTCTGAGACGCGTTATGTTGCAGCTAGATATCTACAGGATTTCTTCGACCCTCCACCTAGACACTCCAGGAATTTCACTCTGGGCAGCTACAATGTCAAGTTGAATCGACCAGTAAGACAGACAAATTCAAGTCGCACTCGACGTCAGACGCCAGGGACAGAGGATGGATTCACCGATGAAATAGATTCAGATATAATGTTCGATAATAAGGCTTTAGTTCTTGGACAGGAATACAAAGTAAGTATGAATAACTTTCAAGTCCCATCTTTAAAAATAAAACTAAAAACTTAATTTGACTTGTATAGCATTTGTCAATCATATAGACGGGATAATTAAATATCCTGCTGGTTTTTTCTCAGGTAGTAAGTCGGAAGCACTCTAGTCGTTATAATAATAATAATAACATCATTACTATGACTGCATAACTACACAGGTTATAGCTATGATATTTAGATTATGACTTTTTTACGCATATATATGAATCTCAATCAGTTTGGATCTCATCATGAACCACAATCAGTTAGAGAATCACTGGAAGCCATAAAGCATTGGACAACTGTTTCATACTAGTTATGACCCTTCTTCAATGCACACTTACGGCTCTACCAGACATCGAACCTGGTACCTTTAGGTTATTCAGTAAACCTTTTGACCGGTCAATTGTCTGGGTGGAACACAGTGGGTGACTTGTGAATTCAAATTTCTGTGACTGACTGGTTTCAACGTAGAACTTTGCATAGATGTGCACCAGTTCAACTTGCCACACTCTCTCCATGTACCACACAAACCAACAGAAGACAGTAAACAGAGTTTCAAAACAGAAAGAGAGAGAGATAATAGACACAAGTGTGAGACAGAAAGAACAGTAACATGGAAGAACAATAGTAGAGTTTTACTGGATATGATAAATCACAAAGAGTGAATGCATCTACGCCAGCGCCAACCATCATCATCAAGAACGATTTTGAGCCAGCTAGCCAGCCATATCACCAATCGTCTCCAGTCTTCATTGATTCTTATCATCCTGAGGACCCCAAAGAGGCAGGCAGTCAGGCAACCTACAAATCCCTACATGGCTGGCTGGCTGGTTGGTTGGCTTAAACTAACTGTTGTGGATTTCATCGACTGAACTGTGTTTTGGTGAAACCACCACTAGGTAACCCCTTTCCAACCTGATCCATCCTATCTCAGTCAGCTAACATTCCTGTCGGTTGACGAAGGCGATGGTTAGGCAGGCATGAGTGAGTAACACATGTCCTAACCATCCATCTTAATCGGTGTAACTGCTTCACAACCTCGTCGATTGATTTCCCCTCCTCTTTCCTTACCTAGTTACGACTTCTAACTAGAACCCCAGCTACTTCCGGTATAGGGTCAGTCGCTAGTGAGCATAAGATCAATTATCAAGTGTTATTATTTCTCTAATAATTTATTACACGAGGTAGTATTGGGCTGTCATCATCCTTTTTTGATAACACATACATGCACTTGGAACAAATGAAATCCAAATATATTGTCTATTGTCTCTCTGTGTGTTAATCTAGGCATTTGTCAGAGCATGTGTATTTCAAGAAGATCAGTCAACTTCTGATGGACCAGAAGCGTGTACATCATCTGCTTGGTCACATGGTTTTGGACCTGATCGTCAGCTACCCCCATGGAGTGAAATGATGAGTAAACATTTAATGAGCAGTGAATTGGCCGGTAAGAATTCTCTGGATACTGAGGATGGCAGAAGTGGCAGTTCATTTGGGTTTAATCTTGCACGAGGATTCACAGGATCAGGAAATGATATATTCATTATCACGATAGTGGCTGCAGTGGTTGGCTTAGCATTGATAGCGGTTATCTGTATCGCCTTTGGATGCTTTATGAAGTAAGTGTGTGTTTTTTGTGTGTGTGTGTGTGGTGTTTTTCTGACGGTATGGTGCGTCGATGGTGCAGAGGTAGAATGCTTGCCAACCACGCCCCATGTGGTCCGGGGTTCGATTCCCGGTAGAATCACTCCTAAACCTCGCCGCTTAGCTGGTAATAAGCCTAGCAAAGAGGGAAGGTTGGAGGTGAGACTAGCAACCTCACCCCGTAAAAATAAAACCAATGCTAGTGAAACTTCAAAGCTCTCACTTGAAGCCCTATGTTCCACTGGGAATGGAAAGAATAAACAAGAGAATATATATATCTGGTGGTGTGAAAGCTGTACCACACACCTAACAACCTGTAGGATTTAGGTGCTTAGATTAGATGGCTGGGGGCAATCGGCCACAGGAAGCCTTGCCTAGACCTAGGTTTCGTGCTAGTTGCCATTCAACAATCAGTCTGCAAGGTGTATCTGCAGTCTCGTGAAGGAACTCATATCCGCTCTGAGATTTGAAACCATGTCACCCAGTGCTGTAGGCAGAGACGTTACCACTGAGCTATTCGGGCTCGCGATTGACCTCCTGTAGTCACTAGTCAGTGACTAGTGTCCAATCAAAGTGAAGAAACTTGTCAGTCAGTCAGTCGAGGTAAAATTCTACTCAGTCAGTTGTATTTTTGTTCCTTTCAGTTTTATTGTATACCTACCATTGTGCGTCGGTGGCACAGTGGTTAGGACTCTCGCCGACCATGCACATGGTCCAGGGTTCGATCCCCTGCCGACGCACACCCGATATCTATGGTTGGCCTGCAAATTTGGGCTACCGATATCCATGCTGAAAATTCCATACTTGTACTGAAAATACGATGTGGCATCAAGCTGTAATCAAAATAAAAAATTGGTGAATACCTATGCAGAATTAAGGTTACAGTGTATAGAATTAGGCCTACACTGTAAAAGCCCATAACTTAATACAAGTTGGAAAAGTCTCTGAATTGTGTGATAATTCCAATTTTTTTTAACATTTTTTGAAGCCTACCAGTATTTATTTAAATTTTTTCATTGTTTATTTTATTAACTGATAAAAAATGCCCATTAAAATTGTTTTTCAAAAGAATGAGGTTACTGAACGAAGAGTATTCACATTTTCCATAATCTGCTCTTCATCAGGTTCTACAGTTATATACATCCATCCATAATAATGACAGAATTAGGGATATTAACAACATTCATGCTTAAATAACATCGAATCAGTAATATCAATAGAATACGGTTCAGTAGCATCAGTAAGTGTGATAATATGCACCAACATAACACTACACACTGAATATCAGAAAAATTAGGAAAATTAATAATGTAAAATTCATGAATTTATAGGCTCGACAGAAGGCCAGAGCAGTAATAGTGCCTGCTTGGACCTGGACATATATATATGAAAAATTGTACAACTAGTCGATAAATATTGGCATCCCGACGGAAATCTCAGAAGAATTGTTATTAAGGTGTACAATGAATCTAAATTTCAAATTTGATGGCACACTTCACAGACAAGTGGACTGGGTGGCAATGGGCTCCCCATTGGATCACATTTTGACAGATTTCTTTCTAAGTAAACTAGAAAATGGTCCTTTAAACAACGTGATCAGAAGATTCTCATTGTATTGCCAGCATATGGATGACACCTTCATTCTATGAAGATGACTCGGATGGGAAGACAATAATAACTCAATTCAGTGAAGTACATTCTTCCGTGAAACTCATGTGCCAATAGGAATCCTAAAATAGAATTAATTGCCTCCCTAGATGTCCTCCTTACAAGAAAACCAGATGGTACTTTAAAGGGAAATTTGCATTGGAAAACCACATGGACACGACAATATGCACATTTTCATAGCTTACTTCCCCTCCAGTACAAAAAAAAATTGAGCAAGGACCCTTACTCAGCCACAGACTAACAGGTATATGCTCAGAATAGGTAACTGAGGATGCACGTAGGGCTGACTGTATATGATATCTTGATTAAAAATAGCTATGCAGACAAATTCATCAGGAAGCAAATGATTAAGAAAGTAGGAAGGAGTCTTCTCTATTTGTAAGTAAGAAATCCTTATAGATTCGACTACAATTCTAGGGCGATATATACCTAGCCAAATAATTACGAAGAAGCTATGAAAATCAGTTCAAAGAACTTTTAATACTGGTAAGCTACAAGTCTTAATCACTACACAACTGAACGGTGGAGATTCCTCAATTCAAAGATAAAGTACCTAGATTAGCCACCTCTAATTGTATCTACCAATTGAACTGTGCTTGTGATGGAGCGAGTTGCAATGGTCGTTGATACTGTTGAAATGTAATCCATTGGTAATACTATTGATTTGATGTTATTTAAACAACATTAATGTTGTTAATGACACTAATTATTTCATTATTATGGATGCATATATAACTGTAGAACCTAATGATGAAGTTATCCAAAAGAATATTCTTTGTTCAGTAACCATTCCTTTGAAAAATATTATTTCACTCCCTACATTCCGTGAGGAACACAGGGATTCAAGCTAGAGCTTTCAAATTTCAATAGTAGTTATTTTGCTTTTAGTCAAAATTTTCTTTTTCGTCCAACTGGTATCAGACTGTTAAAAAACGGTTACTTTACCATTACAAGTAGGGTTTCCTATCGACTGAATTTCTTAGGATTCCACTGAAAGAAATTTGGATTTGTTTTCCAATTCGAGGTTGAATTTAACTGCTCAAGGCTAGTTGTGAAACGTCTGTAGCATATGATGACAATGCCACCTACTTAAGTTGTGTACAGTTGTTAATTGTGAAAAGTCGACTTAAAGGCCACATTCTCGAGGCGTGTTATGAAATAGTCTGCTGGTAATAGAACCAAGGAAAATCATATTGTAAAAACATCCTTTTGTGCGTAGATGATGTTTTTGACAGTGATGTCTAAAGTTTCCTGACCAGAATGACAATGATATATGATGTATGCACATCGTAGTTATCTGGTTCAAATTGTTTCGTGATGAAAATACACTAAAGTATCCGCTAACAGTATTGTGATTATTCCAGTGGGTCACGAGTGTAATGCAAGACTTAAACAACAAATAACAACATCATTACACTTGCTTCTTTGAATTTTCTTTTCAACTCGGCTTCCTGTATCACTCAGAGGTTTTCTTTTAATCTATCTGCACTTACTTCTGCATATTTCTTGACTGGTTCATGGGCAGAGTTCCAAGTTGTTTATCGTTCCTGACCGGATAGCAAACCGTTATAATTTTTTAAGTATGAAGCCTTGGCGACAGTATAAAAATGAGGAGACTTGTTAAGAATTTGATTTACTTGCGAATTTCTTAATTCGTCAATTCACTTATGAATTGGAAAGTGAAGAAGGAGAGCTCACAGTGTTAGATTTTAGCGTAAAAAGAAACGAAGGTGGGGCCTTAAAGACTAGCACTGACAGGAAACCCACACATTCAAACCGATATTTGGGTTTCCAATCATCCCACTCCATGTCAGGAAAAATATGACTGGTGAAATGTTTAAGTGACATTAGAGCACAAAAACTAACTAGTACCAAGGAAAATCTAAGACAGGAAGTGAAGCATACAAGAGAAGCTTTGAAACATAATTAATAATTACGCTGATAAATTAATCAATTTTTTTTTATTTTTTTTATTTTTATTTACAGCTTGATTCCACACCGTATTTTCAGTACAAGTATGGAATTTTCAGCATGGATATCGGTAGCCCAAATTTCACAGGCCGACCATAGATATCGGGCGTGCGCCGGCAGGGGATCGAACCCTGGACCATGTGCATGGTCGGCGAGAGTCCTAACCACTGTGCCACCGACGCAAAATGTATAACTAAAATTAATAATAATCGTAGTGATAATGATAATAATAAAAGTATTAATGACGACAGAATAATGACAGCACCGACCATAAGGAATTTAAATCCTCAGTAGTGCCTTCATACAATTAAGGAAGCTCGGAAACCATACGGAGATTATTTAACAATGCAGGCAGGAATAAAAGGGACTGGCAATCAAAGCACCCACAAATTCAATTAGAAACAGGCTTCGTCGGGTAGAGGATCCTGCCTATGGAGCCAATTAAACAAAACAATTTAGCTTATCTAATACCGTGATGTAATGATTGTGTGTCAGGTGAAATAATGCACAGGTGAAAGTAGTAGAAGGGGGTGAGTCAGTCAGTCAGCCGGTCAGACTAGCGGAGCAGTACAAGAACTTAGCAAAATGTAGATTCATTGACCCAAAGATATGATAAGAAATGTGGAGAATAGTTGAGCTATACAACTCACTACATGCAGTTACACACCACTATACAATATATAGGATGATGGGATAAGATGACAGTTTTAAAATTTAATGTGACAGATTGGAGAGAGGGAGAGACTGATAACTGACTGAAGCTTTATGTATCGAATCATCTGCAAACACGTTTAGTAGGAGTGACTGAACATCTTTCCATCCAGACATCTGGAAAATTCTACTACCGCCTCCTAAGCCTTCGATGACGAATAGGAAAGAATAAACAAAACTGTGAAACGAAAATTTCGAAGTTGTATGATTATAATAAATGATATGATTATGAACAATCAAGAAATAAATTGTGTTCGAAAGGTGTCGTCATCCAGTAATGAGTAATACTGTTTCACTCTGTGTGTGTGGTATATCTAATAAACAAATTAATATGGAATTACATGCTACCAACACAGTGTCCAAGCGTTACACAAATAATAATAATACACGTAGATTCGTTTGCCTTTTTAAAATAAGAAAACGGACACTAGAATTTGTAAT
>OX235279.1:21430837-21464539 GCA_944472155.2 Trichobilharzia szidati | reverse complement strand
TCACACAATATTGTGTGGCGCATCTTTCTTGGTGCCATATTGTACCAAGTTTTTCTGCGTTTAAATAAATAAATGTATATAAAAAGAAAAAACAAACATTTTCCTCGTCTCTCACCTTCATTTTTTGAAGGTTGTGTATGCATGTTTTGATAAATTAGAATTGATCCTAAAGAAATCAAGTAGACTTTGGTAGCTGACATTGTTGGAAAAGAGTTACGGGTTGGTTGGTTAAATTAAAAATCTGTCATCAATATTTATAAGGTCTTTGGCAGTTTAGTTTGAGCCAGCCCCACATAGGGCTGGTTAGTGACGTGTCGAGATGTTAAGAAAGAACCCTGTGTGAGGAGAGACTATTTGTGATAGGACTCAATGGCACAGACGCAGATTCATCTGTGGTGAGAGCTGTCTGCGAATAAGCCGAAATTGTAGACAACAATTTACGTCAATGTCTACGTCCCGAATTGGGGTCATGAGAAAAAAACACAATAACAAAGCTTAACCTTGAGGAACTCGCCAACGAATCACAGAAGGCTTAACGTGTGCAAATACGATTCGCAGATATATGGCTTAACTTTCTAAGAAACGGTCCGAAGCAGTACAGAATAGACTTTGGCAAGAAAACAACAAGTAATCAGAAGACGTTGCTTCTCTGCTAACAACAATAACACTAATAATAATGTACATAAAAATCTATAAATATCTGTTGATTTTCTCAATAAACGATCTGTTGCCTGTCCCTTGTCTTCTGTCGTTACACATTTAGTCGATATAATCATTTCTCATAACCATCCATTCCTCATTTTTTTCCATTGTTAATATTCTTTCTCCTGTTTATATGTTTGACCATGAGAGTTCATTAGTCTCTTTCTTCTGTGTTTTCTCTACCTTTGTGTGCTATGTGGAGTGTGACAGTTTGGACGGTTGCCTTTGTGTGCAAAATCCATGTTGGAATGAGTCGGCCAGTCAGTCAATCAGTTATCACAGTAACTAGCTTTGTAATAGGTGTCCGAGAGTATACTTCGTATACACACACACACGGTGCACAATGATTACACAACATACAGTGTTGCAGAAGTGTACTAGTCGGACACTATCAGCAGTCCCTAATTTACAAGCATTTACAGACACCTTGGGCACTGATTGATATAGGCTAAATACATAAATTGATGCATAAACACATACACACACACAACAAGAAGCCGTTAAGTTAAACTATCATAGCCAAAACCAGTGCAGTGATGACCGTGAACAACCAATCAGAATTCAGATGCAAAAATGTCGCATAATCGTTGAAAAATACACTTTTAAAAAATATTGTAAACTTGATATTACACTGTGTAGTTGTAGCTGATGCGTTATAAGAATGTCTTCCAGTCAATAGACAGATGAGAGAGAGAAATCGTACCATCTGCGGTACTTTCAGATCCAATGATATTTCTGACATTATTCTCCGACCTACTCGTAGCTCCAACTTTAACCTAAAACCATAACCCCACCTAACAGTATAGATTTGCATGGGAAGTACGTAGAAAACAAGCAAAACACTGTATCTATCCTCTCCAAGTCCAAAAAGGCAGGTATGATTCGATTCCGAATGGTGTTTCACAGCATTCATTCCCTGTGTCTGATCGGTTCTTGAAGGTCAACTTTTGAAAGACCTTGACTCTGGCTATGATACTTTAACTTCCTCCAAAAAGCCTTTATTTTAATGAAAATGCACTCCTAGTGAATGTCTGTTAAGGATTTTGAAATTTATTTACTTAGGGTTGCAGTAAATTCTTGAGTCACAGTATCTCCTGTCAAGTGGAAAGATTCAAGTGACACCACCATCTCTAAATGTATACAAAGTCATACTGGCTTTTCTCATATTGACTATTTCAGACTGGAATAATCCTAGAACCTAGAATTCTTGATTGAATATTGAGTTAGGTAAATTTGTTCTTTTTTTTATCCTGATAAGATGAATTGCCATCTTTAAGGCTAGTAACAAAAATGAAGCCAAGTTCGATTGCTATCTAAAGCTGGCCAGTATTACTGGGGACTGCATGTTTCATTGATTAGCTGCAACCGTAACAGCAGGTCAGGGATGTGAGGAAAAATACTCGCCACTGATGACATTCACTAGTGCCAGTCGAGTTATATTGTGCGTAAATTCGCAGAAGCTGGAATTCATGGACTGGCCATTGGATTTGCGGATCCCAATGGCTGTTTAGTGGTCTAAAACCTCGCCCGCCTTGTAACCGTGAGATTTCGGGCTCGAACCCTTGCATTGGGGTGGGTGCGTACTGACTAAGCAGAGTCCCAAACTAGGACAACTGGAACAGCTGTCCATGCAGTACTCCTTGAAGGGTTTTCCAATGCTTCTCTAACCAACCGCTGTCGTCAGTTCATGATGAAATCCTGGAACCTACCATTATCAGCTCAAAGGTGAATAACTAGACCAGTAATAGTGTTACAGTCATTTAGAGGAAGTGATATGGGTCTAGAAAAGGAACACAACAAGCAAAACTATAAAAAAAAGGAAACCAACAATGAAAACATTGAACGCATAACAAGTCCGGCAATGAATAAAATGTATACCGTGGACTATCGACGCCCAGGATAACAATAAACAATCTTTAAAACAGTAAATTACACAAAAATATTTACTGCAAACCGAACAAGGGTTAAATTACATTTAAATTTCACTTACATTGCATAACTCAAAGATTCCAGCTAAAAATGAAAAATGAAATTACAAAATAGAATAAATTATCATTATTATTATTACTATTATTATTATAAAACTTCTTTTTGCATTTCCCAATGAATGGAAAGCAAAACGACATTGCCGTTTTTAACTGATGTTTCACTACTCAATACTGCTGATAGCTTTATCAAACCAGTAATATTAAACTAGAAGAATTTACAAAATCTCAGCTTATATATGTATATATATATATATGTAACGACCACTTCACTTATTTGGGAAGTCGCATCAGCAACCACCAACGGGTTGATCGCCGAAGAAATCTCACCACGAATACAGAAGGCTCGTTTCGCATATGCCAGTTTACGCCATCTCTGGCTTAGCAGACGTGATATCCGGCTAGATATCGACCAAAAGGCGTATGTACTGCTCAGCAGTCTGCTGCATACAACTCCTTTATAGCTGTGAGACGTTGACATTGAGAGTGGAAGAGATGAAAAGCCAGGCCAGCTGGCTAGCTAGCTGTCTTCGATCATAGCTGCCCGCGTCACATTTCTCGTGTGAAATGGTATAATAGGGTGAGCAATATTGAGGTTAGGCGTCAGTCGAGTGCTAGGTAGGTGGGAGGGGAAATCAATCTATTGACGAGGCTGTGAAGCGGTTACATCGATTGAAATGGTTAGGACATGTGTTAGGTATTCATGACTAGCCATCGCCTTCCTCAACAGTGGGCAATGTTAGCTGACATAGGATCAGGTTGGAAAAGAGTTAGCCAGTGGTGATCAAACCAACACATGGCTTCATCAGTCAATGAAATCCACAACAGTTAGTTTAAGCCAGACAGCCACGTAGGAAGGTGTAGACTTCCTAACTGGTTGGGGTCCTCGGGATGACGGTAAAAACCAATCACGGCTGGAGACAATTCGTGATATGGCTGGCTCAAAGTGATCGTTCTCAACGGATGGCACAGATGCATCCACTCCTTGTGACTTATAATATCCAATGCAACTATATTCCTCTTCGATATTACTATTCTTTTTGTCTCATATTTCTGTTCACTGTCTCTGTTTTGTATTTACTTTTACTTTCTTCTCTTGCTTTATGTGCTAAGGGAAGTGTGTCGACTCGGACTGCTGCACATCTGTGCAAAGTTCTATGTTGAAACCAGTCAGTCAGTTACATATATAACAACTTACTCATCGTTCATTATGGTAAGCTATGATCTTAACTCAGTATATACTAGTATTCTCACTACCGAAAATCTTGATATCATTTTCAGTTTACTAGAATCAGACACAAACCCTAATACAAAGATGTCTACTGGACACACCGGTGAAATAATAAAGAGCTTGAAACTCTGTCTGAAAAGTAATTATTTCACATTCAAAGGGAATTTATATAGACTGACATATACATGGTATTGCTATGGATCCACCAGTTTCCCCAGTAGTCACTGATCTTTTCGTGAATAGACTTGATGATAACATCTTTTCAAGCACATTCACACCTAAAATATGGCTCAGTAACGTTGAGGATACCTTTGTTGTGCTAAAACGTCATCTACACAATTCATTCTTGGCGAGACTGTACATACAGTCTATGTCCCAACATCCAGTTTACTTCCGAAGCAGATAGAATCAGACTTCGGTGGCCTACTATTCCCACACTGGCTGGCTAGTTAAGAAGAGGGAGACCGGATATTTTAATATATATCTACATTCACTCAGGATGGAAACACACTACAGCAAATATTTTAGACTTCGGATCAGTACAAAGGCATCAGTTGTTTCAAGTCTTCTTAGATGAGCACACTCTTTGTGATATTAACGGATGAGAAGGTAAAAGAAGACAAAGAAATATCAAACATTACTGAGACTCTCAAGAAAAATAACTGCCCAAAGAATTTCACATTCACAAAATCAACACCAACATTAAATATGGTGGAAAACGTATTTTGAAGACATGGATGGACGTTAACAGTTATCATTTCATGTATATCAGAAACGTCAGACGAAATCAGAAGAGTACTCAAATAAACACAACATCAGACACGCACACACACGGACTACAAAGCAACCTTGTCCATGTAAAAGATCAAATCCCTAAACATTCTCAATCTAATTGTGTCTACAAAATAAAATGCTTGGAATGTGATGGGATAATATATACCGGACAAACATCACTAGAGAGAAATCAAGGTAGTCAGAAGAAATGAACACCGTAGAGCATCTGTTCGACCACCGAGAAATAAATCCAGTTGAACTGGCTAGCTATAAAAACTTTAAAGTTCATCAACCTTAGGTCGTCTACACGACACGCTACACTACAGAGTCAGGTCACAAAATTGATTTTGACATTCTTGAAATCATCAATCAGAAATAGCTTCAGAAAACACAAATCACCAGAGGCATTTCATATCAAACGGAATCCAAATTGTCTGAACTGAACAGGAATGATGGACTAAAAGACAATTTTACCTGGTTACACCACAACACTCCCGGTTTCTTGCATAAAACAACAAAATCAACGCGAATGTGATAGTCTGTTTTCATTACATAAACAAATGCTGTTTTTGTATAATTTTATATGCTCATCAAATCCAACAATCTACACTTGGTTTTGTGTTCTTTACCAAATGGCCAGCTTGACAACGTGAAAGGAATTACCCACTATGCTGATGAACGATGATTAAGTTATTACATAATGTAAGCTGAGTGGATTTCGTAAATCCTTATGGTTTAATATTACTACTTTGATAAAGCTGTTAGAGGCATTAGACGGCAATATCGTTTTGTTTTTCATTCACTGGGAAATACAAAAAAGAACTTTTATAATAATGAATACATCATATACCCAATGACCAAATTTTTTTCCAAACTGTTAAAAGTGAACTTGGTTTGCGCATATATAATTCGGATGATACATTCATCCTTTGTAAATATGACTTAGATAAGCTGGCGTGATTTATCCTTTAAAGTTATCTACAGAACCAAAGTCTAATCACTCCGAAAGCTTACATTTTCTTCACTTGTGCATAGCCGAAGCTCTAGCTATACATGGACAGAAATCTAAATTATGTATTCAAAAACGTTTTGTGAAATTTCTTTCTTTGCCTTGGTCATAGTAATGTTCTTTTATTTTATTCTATTCTATTTTGCTACTTGAATTCATCATTCTACTTCACTTCATTTTTGCCGTCTTTATTGTTATCATCATTGTACTCTGAATTTGTTAGACAACACTTTACCTACTAGTTTAAAATCTTTATACCAGTTTACTTATTTAATAATCATTAAAAGTTTTGTAATTCATCCATTTCAACTCTACCGCGACCCCTCACGCTGAGGACATCATTTTAATTATCTTTATTCTTATCTCATGTGCAATATTGACCACTGAGCAATTTCTAGTGCCACTTAATGCCTTTTCTGTAATATAAATCCGACTGTACAGCTTTGAAATGAAGTCGTTGTGAAGAAACTGTAATTCTTCGCTGAACAAAAAAACTGTGTTTTTCCTTGTGAACTAATGGGCATATTTCGCAATTAGTAAGTTGAGTTGGCTGAAAAATGACAAACGAGCCTTCTGTATGCGTATCCGTGCTGAGATTTCGTTAGCCATCAGATCAACCCGGTGGCGTTGGCTGATGCAACTTCCCGAGTAAGTGAAGTGGTTAGATCAACACGCTCAGCCAGCAGGCCAGTCAGCCACCACTTCACTCCTGCCTGACTATCTTTAAGCTAGGAGTAGTCGACGTAGTCCAGTACAGTGCAGTCCAGTCGAGTCGAGTCCTGTAACATCATCTTACATTTGACAGCAGTAGGAGCGAATCACTCGCATGCCAAACATTCGAAGATTGCTGCTCAAACTCAAGGCGTTCAAAAGACTCTGCTCTATTTTGTCATCGTCTTGATCCAGGTGGGAGGACTATATCATCTTGATATCCTAAGTCAACGAGACTATTCCGTGGTAGTAACAAGTCAATCCCTGAGTCACTGAAGTCAGATAGGGTTAAAGTGCATTAGTACAATATCTATGATGAAATTAAACAGAAATAGGGCTAAGGGATAATTTAACACTTAATGCGATTAATCCTCTCAACACATGACTGATTGGATGTATCGTTTCACATGGTGCTTCTTCAGTTGTTTGAACTCAATTTCCAGAACAAGTGTTTCATATGTTTCAGACTATGATCAAAAGTTATCGTGTGAGTGCTGATGATGATACTATGCCAGTTAAACAGGCATAAGTAGGTGGGGCAAGATTCGAACCCATGACGTATTGGCTGAAAGTTGAGTGCTTAAGCCAACGAGCCATATTCCGCATAGAAACAGTGGAGGAAAAACCTGTGTACAGTGCTTTATTGTGCATGAAACTTAATGAAGCTGTGAGACAATGAATGATGTGTACTGATTGCAATGTACCACAGACTTACAACATTGTCACACTAAAGAGAAATAAGAAAGTAATCTAGACATACTAGCACAAAAGTTTTGAAGACGCCAACACCCAAAATGGTGGTTCTAGTGACCCAAGTGGTCTAGTGGGATTAAACATTGGCATCGGAAACCACTGGGTACTGGAATCGTCACGACGCTAGCCTGGCTATCAACGGCAGGATTGACAATACACCCTACACCCATGAAACCTGGCCTCTCCAGACAGGGCGAGGATGTACGACAACTTTGCGCATTCGACCATCTCTGTCTCCGTACGGATTACTTCCGTTCGATGGTACCATCGAGTGAGTGATTCTGAGGTCAGGCAGTGTGTGTTTGGACACAGTAGAGATCACCATTCATTGAGTGTCATCGTCATGTGGAAATACCGGCTTCGGTGAATTGGAATGTCATCCCAGAGGCTTTTGTACATACCTCTGTTCGCTGGGCAGCCCTAGGACTGGATGGAAAAAGCGAAGAGGTGATCGTCAGCCCATGACGTCGTGTCGTGTAATGAAGGATATTTGTGTTAGGTTATCATCGGTTGGTGCGCCACCACTCCCTGGTTGGAATCCGATAGATAGTGGCTGAAATCGGTGGATCGCTTGAAACGTTATAGGATATAGCCAAGAATCGCAATCATCAATGGCGAATGCTGTGCTGCAATTTCCCTCTTTCTTCCCTTCCCAACAGTAATTCGACGAATGCTGTTTGAACTCGTTAAATATGGTTGTTTTCCTTTCAGATGATGAAGTACTTTATCCGTTTTCTACCTATATTTCTACTTTTTATCTCGTATGTTGTTTTACTATTAATTTTGTGTAGCGCATCTGCTTGGTGCCATATTGTACCGAGTTTCCTTTTTTTGTGTTTAAATTAAAATCAAAAACAAAAAAATATTTCCTAACATGCAAAGTAAAATCAATAACAAAAAGTAATCATTCTGAAGATTAGGAAGTCTAATGAAGGTTTAAAAAAAAGTTACATACCCGTGTGACTAGAGCATCAACATTTGTTTTCGTAGTTTTTCGACCCTCCTCGGTTAAAAGCCTAACAGAATCTATATACATATTCAGTAAGTTTTGAATTACGCTCTGACAGGACGTCGACCAAGTGTTGACCCGGACTCAAGGATTGACATCATCTTTTTATCCTGTTCAAAATGCAGTCGCATAAGCTCTTCTTGTTGCTCTCTAATTGAATCAAGCTTTTCATATGGACAGTTGGGACCTATATATAGATAGGTATTAAATGTGTAACAAATTTTCCCACACTACCAAACGATGAAGACTTTTTGGCATTGAATTCATCTAACAGCTTTAAAAGACGAGCTTCCATGCGTTGTACATCGTCTATGTGGACAGCAGGTACATTATCAGAATTGGTTGCATCATTATCTAATGAAGATCAGATAAAAATAATAAAGTGTAACTTACTGCAGTCATCACCTTTAGTGAACATACTCTGCTCAAGAGACATCAAAAGTTTTACTCAAACCAATTGTAAAAGGAATTAGACACCTGAAAAAGGAAAAAATAACCATTAATTGTTAAGGAAGTTTTCTTTAACGCGGTAGAAATGAATGTGTGTGTATTCAAAATCTAATCAATCTCTTCAAAAAACCCTCAGTTATAGCGAAAAGTCAGGCATGATTATATCATATTTGCTAGTGGAAAGTATATGGGTGGTTATCGCTTCTCGCCTGCCCCCCCCCTCCCTGCCATACCGTGGAAATTGATTTCTCGGGGTATCTCTGAAACAGGAGAGAGGTAGTGTTATGTGTGACCGCGTCAGCCAAAGGACACTGTTTAAGGACTCGTTACGCATAGCCTAACTGAGTTGCAATTTTAAGGTGTATTTGTATGATTATCTGGTTGCCAGCTACGGAACACCACAAGATAAGTTAGGATGTACAATTTTTGGGATGGAACTTCCTTAACTCCCTCCTCCCTAGGGAGCATAGGCAATATAGCTGGTGATCAAGTTAGTAAACTTTATTTTGATATCATAACAGACATACTATTACCTTTGTTAATTGGTTTAGTTATCTTCGTTGTTATTTTAACTTCCAATATGTCCCTTTAACTTGACCTATGTCTATTTTCCCACCCCCTAACTGTTTGTTATATATATGCTGAGATTTTGTAAATTCCGGTTTAATAATACTTTGATAAAGCTATTAGCATTAAATAGCGAAACGTCAGTAAAAACAATATCGTTTTGTTTTTCATTCATTGGGAAATACAAAAACCTTTATTATAATATAGCTGGTTTCCTTACCAACCTAGGGAAATACCATACTTCTGTTACATCCGTATTCGCCAGCAGTACAATCACGCCCTCAGAATCCCCACCCCTCAACAAGACTGAAATATATTGACTACTCCCAGCTTAGAGATAGGCAGGCAGGAGTGAAGTGGTGGCTGACTGGCCTGTTGGCTGAGCGTGTTGACCTGACCACTTCACTTGTTTGGGAAGCTGCATCAGCCCAGCCAACGCCAGCGGGTTGATCTGATGGCTGACGAAATCTCAACACGGATACGGATACGTTTAGCATTTTTCAGCCAACTCAACTTACGCCATCTCTGGCGTGCTTAGTAGACGCGATATTCGACTGGCTGGCTATCAACTAAATTGCGTGTACACTGCTCAGAACTCCGCTTCACCCTACTTCATGGATGGATGGCTGACTGGCTGTGAGACATAGCCGTGAAAAGCCAGGCTAGCTAGCTACCAAGCTGGCTGCCTTTGATCATAGGTGTCTGCGTTCTATCTCTCATGTTGTTGGGTAGGTGATGATGGTAAGTGTAACAGACAGGCTGAGTGAGCAACACTGAGGTGCAGCACCTGTCGGTCGAGTGCTAGCTGCTAGGCAAGGAAGTAGGGAGGGGGAATCAATTGACGACGAGATTGTGAAGCTGTTACATGGATTAAGATGGGTGGTTAGGGCATGTGTTGCTCAGGCATGCCTGCCTACTTGCCAGTCTGGCCATCACCTTCCTTACTCGACAGACGGACGGGCGGGGCGAGGCGATGTTAGCTTACTGACATAGAATGGGTCAATGGATGAGGTTGGAGAGGAGTTAGCTAGTAGTGGCGTCGGTAATGATCAAAAGGAGACATGGCTTTATCATAAGCCAGTGAAATCCACAACAGTTTTAGACCGTTAACCAGTCAGCCAAATTGGGAGGTGTAGACTACCAGTCTTGTTGTTGTCGTTGAGATTTTCGGAAGCAATGATACGGAAACAACTGGTGATATGGCTCGCTGAAAATCGTTCTCATTGATGGCTGGTGAAGATGCAATCACTCTTTGTGATTCATAATATCCAATAAAAGTCTATTGTTCTTTCACATTATTATTCCTTTTCCCTCACTCACACTTCTGTTGATTATCTCTGTTTTGAATTTCTGTTTACTGTATTCAGTTGGTTTGTGTGGTACACGGACTTACTTTTTTTACTTTACTTCGGCTATCTCCTACGGGAGGATGAGCCGGCTTCATGAACATCTCGAATCATCGCTGCCCAGGCGCGGCGATCTGAAGAGAGTTCATGAAGTTTCATGGGAATTTGGTACGAGTGATGTCCCCAGAATCTCTCGGCCTTTTGTTTGAGAGTGCAGCTCTAGCCTTTACACAACCGAGTGTGACCTACAAGGCAGTAGGAGTGGAGTAGGGAGTCCACTATCCATTGGCAGCCGGTGACCGGAGTTCGGTTCATACGCCTTTTTGAATGGGGCCAGACATCCAGGACATCCAACAAGCCCTTTGTCCATACGTCTGCAGGTGAGCTCCAGTGAGCTTCATACGCCAGTCGTTGGAGGTTTGGAGTCAGGGTTTAGCCATCTCCCCTAGACTGTCATCCAATGGACAGTCAACCCGGTGAAGAGCGCCGGGCATCCTGGTACACAGAGGGAGTGTGGCAACTCGAACTAGTGGACATCTGTGCAAAGCTAAACGCTGAAACCAGTCAATGAATCAACAAAGCTGGTAACTACTCCCAGTCTTACTGCTATACTAAAGACCCTTCATGCATGGTATGATCTGCAGAAGAACATTTGTTCCAGGAAGTGTAGCTCGTTCAGTCATCGCGATGTGCAAGTACAACCATCTCGTTAAAATAGCAACTATCAGTCACGGACTATATTAAATAATTCTCAGAAAGTAATTCCAATGTTAAAGATATAGTCTACAGATGTAAAATGTGCAAAACGACTGGGATAAACTTGACGTTAACAGATAAGATTCAGTTTTTATTAACTAACCGCAATTATCACTTAATAGATTGGAAAACAGAGAAGTGACTGTATGTCCATCAGCCACTAATTTTAATCTTATGATTGTGGATTAATCAACAGTGATTGTTAGTCAATTAGATGAAATCTTTAAAAACAACAGCATTTTCATCCCGTTTTATCAGCCAGGTACCTTAACAAATATATATATATATAAGGTTGACAAGAGCCACTTTCGGACGGTCTACTATCTTCCAACTCTGAAGATACCTTTATATTATAATAGCCGTACAGCTAAATAACCGACAATTGAATAGTTAGTGTGTGTAAAACAAGAGCGAATTGTGCTTCTCGTTATGAAATTCCGTCAAACGTTCCTAGGAGATCAGTGTATGATTACTGAGTGGATGATGGACTATCAAGAGGTCCTATGACGTCAATATGCGACAGGAAATTGACAGAATAGCTACTCTGTCAACAGGACGACGATCCCAGGGCAAATCAAGGGAATGAACCGGAAACGTACAATTACGTCAGATACCTAATACCTATAATCATCGTCTGCATAAGTTCGCAACTTTTTTAGACGCTTAATTGTAATTAGTCGCCCAAGATCATTGGTACGATTGATCAGAGTGTCTCCTATAATTCAACTAAGCCGTATTAAATATGCAAAATTAAATGCATTTGTCAAGCGTATTGGTAAACGCATTCTAATCACAACCCTCTTTTCATAGAAACATCTAGTGAAGTACTAAGAAACATTACCAAACCAACTCCCTATGACCTTCAGAATTACCTGAAAATGGCGCCTACACGGCTGAGGTGATCAGTCACGTTCGTTGAAATTTTGCTTGGTAAATTTATTTTATGAACAATTTTTAATAAAAAAGCGTTAATTTTTTTCCGGACTGATGGAAATTCTCATTTCCTTACCAGTTAGGGTGGTGTTTGCTTCTTGTGATTGGGCTGCGGCACATTCTTAGCATATTGGTTGCAATGATTTCGTTTAAAGTAAACTCAATTAGCGTGAAGTTGATCTGCAAGTAATCTTGATTATAGAAAGCCTTAAAAGTAAGGATATTTCAGCGTTTGTCTTGAAATTTGTTCATAATCCTTTATGTTGTTAACTTCCCAACTCTACGAGATACTTCACTTGATTTAGTATTTATAAATGATTCTGGAATATACGAAGCTCGTAAAGGAGCCCCGTTCCTCAATTCCGATCACTGTATTGTACGAGTTTTACCCAAAATTTACGGAAAGTTACACAATAAAACCTTCTCAAACTTGTCCAAGAAAGTTGTTCACAGATGTTACTCAAATGAGAACGTACATCATCTTAGAAATATGCTCAGTGACACAAGATGGGATCTGTTTAATGATGATTCACTTAATGATACTATTTCTAATATTACATCTTATCTGAAATTCTGTTTTGAAATCTGCTATCCAAAATAAACACTATTCGTCAAATTTGACCGTTTCTCCTCCCCTCAAGTTAAAAAGCTTCGTAGAGGGAAGGAAAAACTATATAAAATGAAAATAAAAGTGGTGTAAAAAGAACTAACTTCTTAATCAAGTCTGAAATGAAGAGGTTGAATGTAATATAACCAGAAATTCATGTCCTGCAAAAATGCTTCTAATATGTGGAAACTACTTAAGGAAATCACTGGAGGTAAGTAGATAAACAATATTCCGTTTTCTTTTGATGTATGTACTCTTAATAAATCTTTTATTTACTCTCCCTCAAATACCATGCTTCCCAGCATCACTAGTGTTAATAATAGCCCCCTTCCAGGTTTTAACACAAATGATGTCCAAAAGTGCCTCAAGTCTCTGAACCCTTCCCAGAGCTTAGGTCCAGATTATGCAACTAGTAATATTTTTAAGTGTTCTGATATTCTGTGTCACCCTCTCACTGATCTATTTAACAAATCTTTTTCCTGCCCTTTGTAAGGACATTAAAGTTGTACCTATACATAAATCATATACTTTTCTAAAAGGTATAATCTTTGTAATATTTCGCAGTATTTTTAAAATTATATAACTTGAAGGGTTACTTTGCAATGTCTAATGTGTACCGTATGAAAATCGATCATGAAAATTTAGCATAACTAGCTCTGTTAACCGGCTGTTTTCTTCAGGATCATTATACATAATTTTATCACCAATTGTTCCACTACACTTTTTACTCTGCTAAATAGACTACAACTTAGTTGCTATAATACTAGCTACTTCTATACTTTATACTTCTTAAACGCAATTTCCTAGGCGTTTGTTACAAATACTTATGCATGTATAAAGGTGATACTGCTAAGAATGTCCTCATGTATCGATGTATCCGGTGACCTAATGGGAATCGCTTGTCATGAAAGCTATTAATGTGCAGCATACTGTATGACTGGCTTAAAGCAATGCAATACTGCAACTACAGTTTGCGAAAAAATCTCAGAGCTTAACATCAAAATAGGAGAGAGGGTGGCGCATGCTGATCAGCAGATATGGTAGTGGTCACAATTGTGAATCGCTCCAATCTGTAGGACAGCAACATGCATTTTTTGACAGCTCGAGAATTAAACATTAGTCTGGACCCTCAACAAAAAAATAATAAGGGTTGTACAGATCTAATTATAAATAAAAAAGTGCTTTGGCTCCTGCTATATACAAGCCTGTTCAACTTCTTGTCAATATGCTACCCGTTAGGCCCTACAGAAATTCGTGAGGTATCCAACAGGTCGGCTTGTTCTACGGCTTCTAATCTTCCAGATCCTTGAATTCACTCCTCACTTAAATATCACTTATCCACCTCACCATAATCTTTTTATTTACGCACTATTATACTCTGATCTTAATTACCTAGGCCTTTATTGAAGCTAAAACTTGCTCTTCGTTCATATTTGTTGCTTGCTTTAAGTCTGGTTGCTTTGATTAAAAACACAACAACACCAAAGTTTGAACAAAGCTATATTTTCATCGGAAACGTGATAGTTTCCATGCTTAGACCAATATGGTTAGCATTAAACTTTGCAAATGTAAACTATCATTTCAAATACTATATAGCTTCTTCTCCTTTAGTTTATCTTGTAAATATGCTTACAATAATGTATTATTCATAATCGCATTTTATACCATTTTGCAGCTGCGCAAAATTTTCTCCTCTTCCTGAAATAGCGTTCAATCACGTGGCGACATAGCACTCACCCAGATATACGCTGTTCACTGGCTGACCATAACGATCAGCAGGAAACGGAACGAAGTTTGGGTTGTTGCTCAACTTTGATGGTGATCTTAGTAAACGGTTTACAATTTAACATTTATAAGACCCTGTTCTGATTGCTTGTACAATAATTGAACAATTCAAGGTTTTGAAAAAGTATTAATTTATGATACTTCAGGATTGTAAATTATAACATTACTGATCTTGCCTGTAAAAATGGCATGCAATTTTTGTAAAATTACCCGTTTATACGAAATATAAATTATTATTATTACCTATTGGAACATGTGTCAAATTTAGACCCATTGCTATTACCTCTCCTTTTTTGAAAACTACGGAGAAATTACTTTTACTTAGTCTTGTACCTTCGCTTTATTACTTTAATGATCCTAAACAATTTGCACAAAGGCATAGTAGAAGCACTTTAGATGCAGCTTCCGTCTTATATCATAACATTGCTTCCAGTCTAGACAAGGGGGTTAAATTTGTTCTTCGTGCCTTCCTAGACCATACATCTGCTTTTGACTCGGTCCCTAGTGACATCTTATTAAATAAACTTGCCGCGAGTCAAACAGAATGTTGAGCTGTTAGCTGGTTGCATTTCTATTTCTCAAAAAGAAAGCAGTACACTACATTGCCTACTGAAGCTGTCCCTCAAGGTGCTGTTCTTTCTCTTTTTCTTTTTTCTTTCTTCTTACATCACTTGCCTCAATCTGATGAAATTAACTTTGTGAAGTACGCTGATGATTTAACTGTTTCAATGGCTTTTAACTCCCAGCTAGTTTGTACCAAAATAAATAGCTTTCTGTCGGAAGTCAGCAAATGGCCTGAGTCTGACGGTCTTAAACTGAATCCTTCCAAATGTCAAACTGTTAATTTCAGCTTAAGATGTAAACGACAGTTTAAAAAAGTCGTCGATTCTCATGACAGTTGAAAGACTGACGACAGTGATATAGGAATTAAATCAGAAATTAAGTATCTTGGACTTATTCTCTCTTCTGATCTCTCCTGGTCTTCCTATGTCTTAGCAATCTCCAATAAAATATTCTGCCTGACATGTTACATTAAGAAGTTAAGGCACTCGGGTATAACTCAACCCCTCCTCTTACAGTTCATAAACTCTTGCATCCTACCTATTCTTCTTTATTGTTCACCCCTGCTTATTCTTTACTGGTTTGCTTAAAAAGGACTATGTCACAATTAGAATGCCGAAGACTGTCAGTCAGTAGGGTAAGTGGTGTCCCAGTGGACCACATAGTTGACGCCGTTGTCGATAGGCACTTGACTTCGTGCAATAAATTTGTTAAAGGGATTTTGTCTGACTTGGAGCATCCACTTTACCCTCAATTTTCATCTTACATCTCCTCAGGTAGAACAAGAAGTAACTTCAGAAAACTGTATGCTCGCACGTCTAATTATAAGAATTCTGTGATACCATACTTGGAACGTATGTTATGTGATGAAAATAGTGTCAGGCAAGAACTGACCAGCCTTTTTTCATGTAGTAAATAAACAATCTCCTCCATCAATCCTTATATACCTTCAAGTTTTACTTTTATTATTTCTATTATATTTATGGTCCTGTTGCTTCTTTGTTTTACTTTCATAATTGCAAACACCAACTTATCTCTATGATTGCTGTAACCTTTGTTTTTCCCCTCACCATATCATGCAAACAGAGCATTATATTCAATATTTTTAAACATGCTAGGATTTCTATACGGCATCCATAATACTGTGTGAAACAAGCCCACGGAAATTTTCACTTGTATTATTATTATTATCTTAGCTGTTATCATTAGTACTATTTCCATTTTATATGCTGCGTGTTTTTGACATTGCCCCTATTGTAAGTTAATGTGGAAAACTTTTCTGTGTGATTAATTTTATTTATAATTTTGGGAAATTAGATGCAATATTGTGGTCATCAATGCCGAAAATTCCATTCTGTATCACAAGTACTGTTTGTGGAATAAAGTAAATCATTATTATTACTGGAAAACATATAGGATCTGTTTATGCATGCGGCATCAATATAAAAATCAACTGTGGACCACAGATACTTTTATTTGCATGAGAACTTTACTTAGTACTAGTAGGATTAGTGTATTCACTTTGCATTTATCTAACGGACCCTAACAAGAACTGTCCTCTTAGGTGCCACAGATTTCTTTGGAGTGAATGCCCAATTGGTACCAAAAACGTAGCAAGGCCTTCATATGAATTTTTCTGGAGGTTCACACCCCCAATTTAGGAGTGGCAATGCAGTTACACTATAAAATTCTACATGTGGCTTCACATTTCTTCGTACACCTAAACAAAAGTATCGGTGGGATTGATCCAAGCTGCTTATGCACGAAGTAGATTGCAGTAGTATCTTGGCTTCATCTACACAGTCAATACTTGTCTACCAGGGATAGCCTGAAATTGCGGAGGCAGAGAAAGACCGACACTACACAAACAGCATAAGGACCTATATTCCACTAGTGTGTGGATGAACGTTGCCCATTTTCTGGAATTTGTTAGCACTGAAAGCTAACCAGTTTTCTGTGGCTCAATGCTCCCTGTTGGTCAGATCTTCCTGCAGTTTGACCAGTTCTTCTTTTTTTTCTCACGGCCCTCCAAAGCCTATCTACAGAAAATTCTGAGAGCCTAAGTGGTTCGACAGGTCCTTTGTAAGGAACCAAAATAACAGTGAAACTGAAATTAATTCTTCAAATTCTACAGTGGTTCCTTTTCTTCAAGTGGAGCATGCTCGGTTCTCATTTGGGCAAATCCTCTGCACTACAGGTAAACTTCAATGCAAAACATCACTGGATTGCGAATTCCCATTTCCAAGACTTTCCATACTGGAACTTCGCACGACTTTTAATCGAAAGTTTTCTCAAGGTCTAGAAGTAAGACAAAGACTGCAGTATATAGCTCCAGCATGCTTTCTTTTTATTCCAAACTTACAGCAAACTGGTACGGCAGAAACACGCATTATTGAACCCACCTTGGGCTTTGCGTAGGATGATGTTATGGTTCATATGTTTAGTGACGTTACCGTGCAGACTGTTTTCCATCAGCTTTGATTTTATAAGTGGTACAGCTGGAGGTCTATATCAGATATGGTTATTTCGGCCCCTCTCTCGAAACGGGATGATAAGATGATCTTCCAACCTCTAGAAAACTATGGTCTGTACGAGTGCCCAAGCAGCGTACTCTGATGACTTCGTTTCATGGGGGCGTATAATAATAGTATATTCTCATTTTTTACATGAGGGACGCCAGTTTACAGGCATCATCAATATGATAAATTACATATACGATTAGTAAGCATATTTAATAAAAGTAATTTAATAAAATACATTTTTCCTACCTGTGTAGGACACACCAATTGTACAGGCATGGATAAGTATTATTCAAATTACATAAATTTGGTTCATGGTAAAATTATAAGGTTGCATTCATTTGTCTATGGGAACAATATGATAACTAGTCATTCAATGGAGCACATCAAGAAATATAGAAATATTGTCTTCGCATTAACAAAAAAAGCCCAAGTATGTTTCGGATGGATTACAAATACTTGGGAAAAAAATAAAGCTTGAAGTAATTTCTCCAAAAATAACTTTGGTGTGTACGGCATCGAGTCTTATTCTTGATTTATATCCAAATTTGATAATAATTTAAAATAAGTAATCCACTCGTATACTTTTGTCAGCATTTTCATCGTAACATCATAAGTGAATTGTACACAATGTGGACTAATAATAATGATAGTTTATATATTCTTATAAACGGGTGTTTTCAAGAAATGCAAGCTATTTTTGCAGACAAGATCAGTTATGTTGTAAGATACAATCATGAAGTATTATAAATCAATACTTTTTTATTGGTATGAAGATATATTTCACAACTGTAATCCAAGTTACGTCGTGGGGAAATGCGATGCGTAATTCAAGAGGGAATTGTAAGATATCGGACCAATAATGTTTGCAGATCATTTGTCATTGTAAATGGTCAAATATCCACATTCTTCATTCTCATTCAAAAAGTCAAATGGAAGCTGAAATGGTGAGAGACAAAAGAAGACAAACTTCAACAACGCAAAAGAAAGCAAGTGGAATCCTCAAGGAGTGATTAATATGTATATATACACTTATGTTCTATTTAGTAATTATAGTTATTTTGGTGCACTAACTAACTATTCCCGTGATGCTAACTTTTATATTGTGTGAACTAATATTATTGTCCTGTGTAAAAATGTCTATCATGTACTTCCAATAATATAAAAATTTATAATTGTAGTTTGTTGTAACTACACGATTGTAAGTAAGTCTGTAAGTCTGACAATGCTCTATAGCAGCTAGGTTGTGATGATTTCTAAGATTGTAACTGATGACAGCGGTAGGTTTAATTATTAGCTTGGAGGAGCGCATGAGCAGATTAGTTAGCTTGTGGTAAAAAATCAGGTTTAGCTTAAGACGTCTTTTCCAGAGTGGTTCTAATCTTAGTCTGTCACAAGGTTCATAGTATTCGAGACCACTTTCTAAACCAAGAATTCTTAAGGTGAATTGCCGTTGCACTCCTTCTAACTTAAGCTTGTCATTTTGTCTGAGTCCGCTAAGAATAAACGGGCAGTATTCTAAAATAGGTCGGACACATACTTTATATAATAAAACCCTAGTTTCACAACAAAAGAAATTGCGAGTTATGCATCCTAGGAGCCTTCGTGTTTTACGTCTGGCATAATCAGTTTGTTCAGAGAACGTTAAGTTACTAGAGTATCTGATACCGAGATCTAAGACTGAGTTGAGCTTGGCTAGTTTACGCCCATTTATTTCAAGATTCAGGTCAAGGTTACTGTTGCCGATACAAATCCAACCGCATTTATCAATGTTGAACTTTAGACAGGATTCAGTACACCATGTTGCGAGACCACTTAGTTCAAGATGTATTTTGGTTACCATATCGCTTAGTTCATGAGCGTAGCAGGAGTAAACGACTTTGAGGTCGTCAGCATATAGGAATGATTTACCTGAGGTGAAGCAGTTGCAAATGCTGTTAATGTATACCGTAAATAAAAGTGGACCTAGGACACTACCTTGCACAACCCCACTTGTGATCTGCCTAGGATGAGACAATACAGATCCAACCTTGGTTATTTGTACCCTATTGCTTAGAAACGATTTTAACCAGCTCAGTAATGGATTGCGAATCCCACATGAATACAGCTACTCAAAGAGAATACTGGGAGATACCATGTCAAATGCCCTAGATATATCGAAGTAGAGAAGAACAACTAGCTTACGTGCTTCGCGACTACTAGTGATGCAGTTGAAAAAGTCGAAGTGGCAAGTAACGCAAGACCTATTTTTGAGAAATCCATGTTGAGACCTTGTAACAAGATCTTCCTTAAGTAGATAGTCTGACAATTGATCTTTGACAACTTTCTCCATGATTCGCGAGACAACTGGGGTTATATTTATAGGTCTGTAATTGCGGAGGTTTGCCTTATCACCGGATTTATAGTGTGGAATTATGAAGCTAGTTTTCCACTCATTAGGGTAAGTGCCATTGTCCATAGATATTGAGAAGAATTTAAGAAGTAGTAGGGGTATATCACACCCACTGATTTTGAGAATTATAGAAGCAAGGCCATCTGGTCCCGTGCTAGTGGAAGGTTTCAGGCTTTTAACTGCCTGTTCTATTAATTGGTCGGTGAACACTATGCTTCCGAGGAAAGAGCTAGTAAGGGGGCCGGTTTCACCAGGAATGCGCGTTTCTAAACTGAAGTTTGCAAACCACTCACTGAATATATCACAGATAGTGGCAGGCTCATTGTAGATAACTTTGTCATGAAGTAAATAGGGGATGTCCCTCGTCGACTGCATTCGTTTTTTAAGAAGTGTTGTTAAGTTATAAACTTTGGAGGTGCTTTCAAGTGCCCTTAATTCTTCGTCGAGGTCCTTTTGAGAGCGTTGGTGCTTGATAGATTCAAGAGACTCATGGATTAAGTGCAGTAGTGATATATCCTTAGTTGAATAGTACTGTTTCTTTAACTTCCTTAACTTATTGCGGCATGCCCTCGGAATGAATTCAGCTTGGTGTCTACTTAATTTCACTACCTTCTTAGGAGCAACAGTATCTAGACAAAGGATAACATTCCTGTAAAATAGGGACACTACAGCCTCCAGGGAGTCAGTGGTAAAATATTCATCCCAGTGACAGAGTCGAATGAGTTCTTGGACTAATCCCCAGTCTGTATGTTTGTAACTACGACAAATCAAGCTCCCTGGATCCTGTTTGTTTCCTGTATTTAGTGGTGAGAAAGGTAGAGAGCAGAGTACCATTCTATGGTCACTACTGGAAAATCTGTTACCAACATAGGTGGAGACTGGGATTGTGTCATGACAAAACACAAGGTCCAACATGTTGTCGCCACGAGTAGGTGTCTGGACGTGTTGCTGCCATCCATAACAATCGATAGTGGCAAGTAATTCGTCGAAGCGTTGGGGGCCGGAACTACTCTTTGTAATTAGTACTAAACGATGAGGCGTGTGCGAATGATTTAGCTAATAACGCATCAGTTTCTTTGGTTGAGCTTGGTGCTCGATAAACACAGCCTATGAGAAGCTTGTACTTATCTCCTTGTAAGACGACCCAGAGTGAATCAGGTACCTCATTCAGTATTTCATCTTCCACCTTACTGGCTACGAATGAGTTATGTATATATGAGACATCCTCCACCACGCTTGCAATCTCTATTTGCACGGTGTACAGTGTAATCATCTATGCCTATATGCACATCAAGTACAGAGTATGAGCACCATGATTCAGTAATCAGAGCTACAGTAGGCTTGGCGATAAATAATAATGCCCTTAGTTCAGATATCTTATTGGTTAAGGAACGTGCATTAATTGGCAATATCGTGAATAAGTCACGGGATACTACAAACTGGCTTAAGATATCACCATAACCTAACTCTGTTTGTGCGTCAACAACGCAAGAGTTTATGAATGATACGGGGGTCGGACTGGGTGTCTGTACATCGGGGTTAGAGTGCAGTGAGGTGGTCCTAGGTGCCATGGGTCGTACCAGTGATTCGGGACACTTGGAAAATTTACCATGTGTTCCTGGATATAAGGATAGTAGAGGTTGGGCCTGGGTTGACGGTTAAAAAGCATAGCATCAAATGGTCTACCCATCCACGTGCTATCCGTCATACCGGTGCACACTTTCGTGTTGGTTTTGTAAGTTAAAGGAAATTGAGAGGGAAGGTACTTTGGTTGCAAGACTTTGGGAGTTTTGGGGCCTGACTTTCTATAAGGTGGAGCATACTGAAAACCACCAGATACACTTGTGTTACGAGAGGAACTTTTCGCAAGAGGTGAGGGTTTTTTGACAGTCTTACTTTCAGCAAGTTTATTGAATACAAAGTATTCTTCCCCATCATTAGTCTCAACCCGGCGAAATTTGTTCATTGTGGTGAGGTCACCACGTTTGGGTAAGAATTTCTTAGAACGGCTTGCAGCAGCTCTACCTATTTTAACATCTTTCGGTGAGACGTCACTTACAGGGGTACTGGTATCTGAATCAGTTCCTAGTTCCATTGCCATGCGTGGTTGTTGTGTGGTTTGCTGAATGCTAATGTCAGCATTAGGTGACTGTTGCTGTGCACGATCGTTTTTGGGTAATTCTATGCTAGAGGAGGTGGCCAGGTTATTACACCGCATCATTCTGCGCTGACACGGTGTTTTATCCTGAGCTACGGTTATAGACTTATAACTACTGTTCAGTCTTAGGTGATCCTGACATTTAATAAACTTACTAGAATCAAGGGAATTACTGAACATAAAAATAATGGGACAGTTAGCCTGGTTAGACTTTTCACGAAGTCTTTTGCATTCACATGGAACAATGGCCATGCCGCAACAAATCAGGATTTTGTGTTTAACAGTCTTCAGAGGAAGAGAATCTGGGACATAGTAAACTATAGCCTGGTGAGAAGATGTTATACGCTTCTTCACCTCCGCAGCCAAGCAGTCAATCAGATTTTCAGCCTTATTTAGGGTGTCTGGAGACATTTTAGGAGGCTTTCTTAACAGACAGGCTATTGGGTCTAAATGCGAAAGCTTGCTTTGAGTTACATCCAGTAAAGACTTAACCTGGCCAATATCAGAACTGCTCTCCGTGATATTTGACATTGGCAGTGATATGCTATCAAACTGACCTAATTTTTCCCGAAGTTCATCTACTTGCCTTTGGACATCTTTCACAAGGAGGCCTAATTTACAGATCTCAGAGTTCTCTAAAAGAAAATCTTTTATCTGTATCACAGGAGTGAGAATTGCACTCAAGCCATTTTGTGAGCTAGTAGTTAATGCTGTATTACAGGGTGGTAATGCAGTTATAACCGATGTTGAGGCACTATCTAAAACAACTGTGTTTCTACGAACACGTTTTTTAGAAATTTGGACCATATTTTCAAGGATTATATGACTATAAGCAGTAAATGAATATCAGAGCAAACACGTGCAAAAGGGTGACAATAAACGTTATAGTGATATATTATCGCGGAATGTATGGGTTATCGTGTTCACGCCTATAGAGGCGGTACTTTTGTAAAGTAGATAATATATAACTGGTTTCAGGCTTCTATAACCGAAAAAGCAACATTTTCCAGTATTGTGTTCGTATTAATGGAAGAACCTGTCATGATATCCCAGAGTATGTATTACTCCAATACCTCATCGTATATAAGAAATTTAGCAAAAAAGACTATTTTTCGCGTTTTAGAGCCTTAATGGTCTATTATTTGCTAGGTTTTTGAGGAAATATAGGTTGAAAATTAGGTATATACAATGGTTGTTTTCATAGCAGTTATTCTATGATAACGAGACATTTGAAGGAGAACTAGCCCACAGACACAAGTGAAATATACGTTTTGAGGATACCAAACACTTTTTTATCATCATCCGTGATGATTGAAATATTCCATAACACATCGAAGAGAGTATGAGATGAATGAGGCAATTTGCTGAATTTCCTGGTGATTTTATCCATTTCTGTGAAGTTCCTAGTTAAAATGGCTCAGTTGAAGATGTGATACTAGTTTAATTTACATCGTCACATAGAAATTTGGGAGACCGTAATTGCTGAGTGCATTACATTGCATCAGATTATCTCGATATCATTGTGCATTTGTGCCAGAAGAATAGTATAGATGGTGCTTCTACAATGCCAGACTGCTTCAAATTGGAATCACCTTTCTGTAGAATAGTAGCTCGCAGGTATGTCCTACAACTACTAAACGTGTTACTTCAGTTATATCAGTCTAATGATTTTTCATGTTCACATCACTAACACATTCTGAGATGCTTAACGAATTACTTGTGACTATGAATGATATGGAAGGTGTACTTATGGCTCATGTTTCTGAAGCATTTATTATGAAACAAGTTATCTGTAGGGATTTTGTGATGTTTAAGTTACAATGCTTGTGTGTATGTAGTTACTGTATGCTATTGTACTTAAAGGGACAGTTGGTGAAAGTGAAGATATGATAAACTTTTCTCTAAAGTCACTATGAATACTGCAAACTGTTGCTAAGAAACAGCATCAAAGGAATAAGTTCCGAATAGCTAGAAAACACTACTGCAGTTTCTCAGGATGCTGTTCTCCTCCTGGAATACCTTTTAATTGTGTGAGGGAATAGCACTTACCGATATATATGCAGTGTTCATTGTGAAGGGTCCGGAGTTTAACTTTTATTGTAATCTGTTGTAATTGCTTGTACAATAAATGAACAATCTAAGCTTTTGAAAAAGTTTTAATTTACGATACTTCACGATTGTAATTTATAGCCTAAGTTATTGTACCTGTAGAGATGTCATGCATTCCTTGTAAACACCCATTTATACAGTATATTAAGTTATTATTTGCTTGGTGCTATACTTTAGAAGAAGAACAATGTATGTCACAGTGAAAACCGCAGAAGAATGCTGTCATGACCAAAGAATGAGAAAGGAGAATGAACCTTTTTCAGCAAAGGTAGGAGAATATAAAGCGTTTCACTTTTACATTACTTATTTCTAACTTCAACGATTTAAAAATTATACTTTATTCACTTACTTGCAGATGTTCGGTCAAGTCAGTCAACCAGGTCACAGCAATTACGCATCCCCGCAGTAATTACAAAAAACAATTGTGTGAAGACATTCGCTTAATATTTTTTATGAAATATATTTAACATCCTGCTTACCATACTTTTCTTATTCTATCTCAGTGAAACTAAATTTGTCATTATGACGAGATGTAGGCCTGAGAAACTAATTGTAGGCATAATTCAACGTCGGTGAAATCGTACTAACATTGCTACAGCCCAACCTATTAAATTATTCCTCTCGTGTAGACTTCAGTTTACACTGTATGTTAACACCCGTAGTCATATGGATTGACATCTTGCTTTAAGTGAAATAGTAGTAATACAGTACTTTTGATTACACTTAACTTCATACGAAATCGAAGTCAACTGCAGGGCCCTAAGTTCTATTCTTATTTGTCAAACACTGAAGTTAGGTATTTTTGTCATTAGTCCCTACAGATTTATCTATGACTAGGAGACGTAATCTCAGATTTTTTTCGACGTGACTGAAGTACTTATAATTCACGACTTATATCGATGGAAAGTGTTCCTACAGAATAGCACTTACGTATAGTAAGGAATTCATATACTAGGGAGCACCGGTCTAGCATGCCGTACTCCCAACGCGAACACACGAACAGAAAGACAACAATCTTAATACGAAAAGTTTATTCTTATTGTAATACGAAAGTAGTTAATTTACACATCAAGAACATTGTGGATTTCAGCGACTACTTCTCCAGCGAACTCTGCGGCAAACGTCCGTCCATATTTGTCACAAATTCTCGTCAGGCCCGCATTAATAAGCCTCCTATTGGTTACGTATAAGTCACATTGATTTCGCGGCACAATTGCTGACGTGCTTGGAATTGCGTACGAGTGGCGAGACCATGTCCATCGTTTACACTTCTGAAGCACATGATGAACTACAAAAGGTGGAACAGTAAACGGAAATAGAATTATGCACACAATATTAAAGGATAAATAATGACAGTGCTTACGTCCTGTTTTCAGTTAAGACAAACCCTTATGAAATATATATACATTTTAGTATCTACGAATTTCAGTCAGTTAGGAGTAGGTTAATATGCATTAACTATGGAGACATAAAATAGGGAATACTTCAGGTGGCAACCTAGTATATCTTACGTGTAAATGAATATACAAGTTTCAAAAAAGGGTATTTTACCTGTGAAACACGCCGTTTTTAAATGCACCATCAGCAAGTGTCGACAGGGATACCGACAAGTCTGGAACGTCATACAAGTACATGTGCATGCGCGCAGATCCACCTCTACTTGTCTCCCATTGTCATCCAAGAAGATATAATCAAAAGCTTCAAACTGAAAAGAAGTCCATCGTCGCTTTGCATAATCAGCGATCACTTTCTTCGCAGTGTATGGCGTCAGCTGGCGTAAAATTGGTATTATGCGTTCGGAACATGAATACTTGAGGGAACGCGACTGAGCAATCATGGACTCCTGCTCTATTCTAGAATTACTTAGTTGAAACCATTTGTAAACCTTCAGCATGCTTTTATACAGACTATCTGATCTAAGCAAGTACCGCTTCATCTGCTTGTGAGAACTTTCTCCTCGATTGTTGGTATCATTACCCAAAGTCAGTACATGTTCCCTCAAAGCTGCTGCCCACAAGTGTCGTCGACTCATCCAACGACGTTGTAAATACTGACTAACACCAACATCCAATCTGCTTATAACTCTGAAATAGAAGTTAAATCTGGAAAAATGAAAATATTAAAGGCATTACTCAGATCTCCTTTTAAACTGAATTAAGCGACATAAGTAGTTCTTAACAATGGGATTCCGCGTCTAAAATTGAAATTTTAATTATGCTTTTAAATAATTTACTTTACGACAAAATGCACGACAAACATGAAAAGAACAAAGAACAATGTGCGCTTCACTGCTCCTATTTCAGCTTGCGCACAATCCATAATGAATGTTTCTGCTTTAGAGGTGTCTTCCATTATTCTACGAAACGAGTCCAAAATCCAAACAACATCACGCTTGAATTCCTTTCGCGTCCAAGCAAATAGAACCGGTCTCCCACGACCAAAATTATCCGTCACAACTAATTGAAACAAAGAATACCTGCATGTTGATTAGTTAATTAATAAACTTACTTCCCTTTATTTGTGTTATATGTAGAATCGATGCCAACAACCTCCGGAAACTGTTTATACAAATCTATTTGCTCATAAGTAGAAAAACAGACTCTCATTAGTGAATTCATTATCGGTTCATCTGAATAATACTCCAATAACTTCCCACGGGACTTAAGGAATTCAAAAATGTCATAACGGCTCGATATACCTGAAGTAGTTTACATTTACATTAACGTTACCTTTATTAACTGAAGCTTTCAGATTTCTAACGTCATTAAGAGTTATGTCCTTATGGAATGTTTCCTTAACATGCATAATTATTTCATCTGATGAGTGTGATTGGTGAAGAAGTGGTTCTACATTCTCTTTCTCTTCCGCTGACAGTCGTCTAGACCATGGATCATTCTGCATATACACCATGGTGCATGGATGGTTGTGGACCATTTTGTGGGATGTTATCACGTATTCACTATAACGCAAAATTACGCGAAATGCAGACAGACAGTTGCAACATTTAGACCTTAAACATACATATTATCATAATACAATTCCTCTTACGACTTGTTTCGCAATTTCAGGCCAGCTTTTCCACGGTTCACGCCAAAAGTGCATTTAAAATAAACGTAAGCGTACTTATATCTGTCGTCCCCTGTTGTTTTGCTTTGAATATGCACATAGTGAGTGCAGGACAACTACATTGTTAGCATTAAATGACTTCCTCACTTGTTGAAATTCTCCTAAGGAATTCTCAAATTCCTCCCAACTAAAGAAACGCCTTCCCAGCATAATTTCATCGAAAATTCCACTGACGTCAGCAGTACTTTCACCCGCATTGCCTACCTGCAATAAACTAAAAAGGCGTTGTCAATTAGCATCCATCTGTGTCGCAATATCCATCAATAAAATGCTACATGTATAACCTAAAATCGAGAAAAGCCCTAGAACTCACGGATTCCTTGACATCGCCAGCAACCGATAGGCCAACAAACCGAGTGTATGATAAACCAAGCCTGGTACATGCACAAAGTAAGTAAAAGAAAACGTTAGAATACCAACATTTTACATTTATATTCATCAAACATGCTTGCAAACAACGCATGCCGCAAACACGCAAACCTGCACACGGCATGACCTACCGAGGACAAATTTAATGTCAAACTCTCCGCCACTGTACTAGCCAATCAAAGCTGAGAAAGCCCTTAAGCGCGTAAGATATAACACTCTATAACGTATATTCTCACTCCGTGCAAAAATGTCACCAATTTCGAACGTACCGCCAGGAGTGGTTGACGTGGCATTTTTAGCTTCTCCGGAACTATACTTGGAGTAATAATAATAGTATATTCTCATTTTTTACATGAGGGACGTCAGTTTACAGGCATCATCAATTCGATAAATTACACACACGATTAGTAAGTATAGTTAGTAATGATAATATAATAGGGTACATATTTATTCATACAAATATAGGACACACAAGTTGTGTAGGAGTGGAAAAGAATTATTTAAGTTACATATATAAATTACGTGGATTACGGTTAAATAACATGGTTGCTGTCATTTTATCTTTAGTTTGTGGGGAAAATCGGGTAACTGGTGATTCAATGGAACACACCAAGAATTATAGAGATACTGACTTCGCATTAACAAAGAAACCGATGTATGCCTTGGATGGATTACGTATACTTGGGAAAATATATAAAGCTTGAAGTCAATTTTCTCATATAACAATAAAATGCGTCTTACAATAATATATTCCCACTTCATGCACTTGAGGGACTCCAGTTGACAGGCATCATCAATATCATAATAATGCACACATGAAGTAAAAATGTTTAAAATTTTTCACTAACACAAAATATATATACAAGGGAAGATAATGAAATATTGACCGTAAGTACACTCTGCATAAGTTAAAACAGTTTATATGGCATAATCCTAGTCACAATTATTGTTTGAATTTGTTGAACATGAGCGCAACAACTGAGTGTTGCGTTACATTCGGTCGATATGGTGGGCTAGTCACAAAAGCATAAAAATGGCTTATAAAACGTTACTTAGTTTACCATAAACGATGTTTTAAGCAATATAATCTGCAAAAGGCACACCACAGCAGTTATAATCCAGTTAAACATGCAGAGAAGTATTAATAATTCAGCAACTGGTGAATTTTTTATTCTTTTCGGTCTGGAACCTGAGTAACTGCGAACCAATCCATACAAAAATGTCGAAAGAGGCATGCAGGACCAGAATTTTGCTATCGAATGAGTCATTGAGGTCTGAAATGCAGCTATCAGCATATTTTCGTCATTTCATAGATACCCAGATTTATATACGCTGTATAGGTAGTGATTTGGATTTGTCATCATGATCGACTTATGGATGAATATTCAAATACGTAATACAACTTGTTTGCCTTTCGAATTCAGTTAATTACATCGCGTGTTGGGTTTGATTACTCTGCGATTTTGATATATTCCGCGGTGTCGCCGTGATTATGGGAAGTATGCATAAGCTTTAAATGCATTCCTTTGTTGGCTGCAATCTCCACTGAGTGTATAAAACGGGAACTGTGGATTTATGTATTTCCTCATCACTGTGGATAAAATATCGCCGCATTCCTTTTGGAAAGGAGACCAGTAGGTGGATTATAAATGATTTCCAAGTAACTTCTTTCCTTCCATGTGATGTTGTGGTAAGGCGACCTCGTTTTTCATGTTTCACCCGTATGTTGATTATGGTTCACCCTTTGTATCAGGTAGACACAATTCGATAAACTCTTATTTGTATGGGTGTTATTTTCATGACTGCTGCTTTTTTGTCTGAAATTATAGATAAAGGCAAAACAAACGACAGGTGTAGTCTCTAAGTTCACACATTAAATGGGCCTATGATTTCTGAAGCTCTTACATGGGAATTAGCACTGGTATCACTTGCAAACCCACTTAGTGTGTCACTAAGAGCTTTTTCAAAGGACATCAGTGAGCTTGCTAGTCGCATTTCCTCAGGTAGTTTGTTCCATATTTGGGCATACCTAATCATGAAAAATTTTTGCTTGGTGGCTGTTTTACATTGTTCTATAGCCATCGTACCTTTAGTGTGTCTAAGGTTACATCCAGTGTCTTCTGAAAACCGAGTACAATTAGTCGGGGTATACACTATGTGGTTAAGTAGTTTATAGAAGAGTACCAGATTTAGTCGCAGTCGTCTTAACCATAATGTTTCTAGTCCTAGAATTTCACATCTGGCAGAGTAGTTTGTGCCGTTTTCGGTTCCGAGTACTTTTAGCGTGAAGTACCTCTGTACTCCTTCTACTTTTAGTTCGTCTTCTATGCGTATACTACTAAATATGAATGAACAATAGTCTAGGAGTGGTAGTATTCTGGATTCACTTCTGTAGAAGTTTCTGAGTGGGAAACCAGTAAGCCTGCGTGATTTCGATACTTTTTTCGAGATATGTTCAGAAAATGATAGATTGTGTGAATATGTCAGTCCTAGGTCTAGCACAGATTTGAGTCTAGGGATTTTGTGGCCCTGAATTGCTAGGTCGAGTTCTAGGTTGGAACAGCCTACGCAGAGCCAGCCACACTTTTCGACATTAAAGTCAAGTTTCCAGGTGTCACACCATCTATCCATTTTTGTTAATTCTTCATGTATGGAGTTCATAGTTGTACCGATATCTGTGTTTGTGCGGGTATATGTCACCTTTAAGTCATCTGCATACAGTATTGGCTTGCCTATACTAAAACACTCACATATACTGTTTGTGTATATAATGAAAAGAAGGGGTCCCAATACACTCCCCTGGATGACACCACTGCTAATCGGCCCAGGCCTGGAGGTCATCGAGCCAATTTTTGTTGTCTGATTTCTGTCACTGAGAAATGACTTTATCCAGTTGTGGATATCAGCAGCTGTTGGATGGTTGAATGCATCCGGAAGGAAGCCTCACGCATAGGTTTTGAAAATGTTGGCCCTGGTCAGCAAGGCGTATCTCCAACCCTGAGGGAATTCATGTCCTTTCAGAGATCCTAAACCGTGCCAAACAATCCTTCAGTCAGAGATATGAGCACTGAGATATACGGGCTAGCGACTGACCTAATGTAGGACTGTACTAGATACTTTGATTGGACTGGTTTCATTTAAATAGTCATTTACTTGCGCCAGACTAAGCTCCATGAGTTCAGTAGTCACTGTGGCCAGGAAGCACGAAACCATGGGTAAAAGGCCTCATGCCAATTGCCTTCAACCATATAATAACAATAAATCTGAGTGCATTGTGATGTGGAGACCACTAAAATGTTGGTTGAATTATAAAATAGACGGTTAGAAATCAGTCCCTCGTAAGCAAAACGCTGAAATAATATAATGTACCATAAACGGACATATTTACAAGATATCCACACAAAATTTACAGGAGTGGTTGGCCATGCCGGAAATCCCACTCGACAAGAATCATAAATCAGAACTTAATACAGCGTCTAACTTGCAAAAATGTAATGCGTGCATTCAGAACAAAGCATCGCTAAGTTTGCCAGCCTGTTAGTTTTCTAGTCATTCGCGAGCCCAGGAATGCGACTAGAAAGCACTTTGGCCTGCTTTGAAATGACACTTAATAACACACTAAGTGAGTTTGCAAGCGATACCAGTTCCAATTACTATGTAAGAGCTTCAGAAATCATAGGCCCATTTAATGTGTGAAATTAAGGACTACACTTGACGTTTGTTTTGCCTCTATTTATAATTTCAGACAAAAAAGCAGCAGTCATGACAAAAACACCCATACAAATAAGAGTTTATCGAATTGTGTCTACCTGATACAAAGGGTGAACCATAATCAACATACGGGTGAAACATGAAAAACGAGGTCGCCTTACCACAACATCACATGAAAAGATATAAGTTACTTGGTCATTATTTATAATCCACCAACTAGTCTACTTTCTGAAAAAATGTGATATTTTATCCATAGTAGCGAGTGTCTATATAAATCCAAAAATTCATTTGGTGTGGCTGAAATACCTTAACCTTCTCAATATCAGGTGTATACTCCGTGGTGTTAGGAGTCAACGATACTTTGCGGAATGTATCGAAATCGTACAGTGATCAAACCCAACACGAAATGGAATCGACTAAATCCCCACGGCGAACAAGCTGTAGTACACATCT
Source organism: Trichobilharzia szidati (assembly GCA_944472155.2). Lineage (NCBI taxonomy): Eukaryota > Metazoa > Platyhelminthes > Trematoda > Strigeidida > Schistosomatidae > Trichobilharzia > Trichobilharzia szidati. The sequence continues at coordinate 21,432,523 of OX235279.1, read as the reverse complement.
GGATGTTCATCCATGTGTTGGTCATGATGACTAATCCAAATCAATAACTATACAACGCCAATAAACCTGGATGTTTTAGAAGTGATGAAAACATGGTGACAGTTGCATTTCGAATCCCACTGACACATTCGATGGTAATATTCAGCTCCTGCATGCTTCATTCGACATTTTATATGGATTGGTTCGCAGTCCTTCTGGATCCTGAATGAGAAAAATCAAAAACCACTGGTTACATATTATAGTCATCAATTAATATTCCTTAACCCCGCCTAGTCAACTAGCTTGCCAGTTTTATAGTCGGTCCCAAGCCCGTGTAAGGAGCGAGGGTTGGGCGTAAGATCAGCAACCCCACAGCACTAAACCTACCAGACTGCTAGCGAAGCTTCAAAACACAGAAAATATATTCAAAATACAAAGTTTCAAATAAAAATATTATCACTCGAATCGAAGAGGTGAAAGGACGTGAGCTGGTGAGAGCCTTCGGGAACCCAGTCAGCCGGCCGATGTGTGTTCTCTCGATGAAAGCAAGAATAATAATGGGGACGTGGAATGTCCATACAATGTACGAGACTGGGAAGGCTGCTCAGGTAGCCAAAGAGATGCGAATATATGGCTTAGAAGTACTGGGTTCTGTAGAGTAGATGAAATGGATGTGGATTATCAGGATTGTCGACTGGAAAGCCAGTAATCTACTCCGGTAACCCAGGTGACAATCACGAGCACGCACAGGCATTTAGTGGCTATAATGATGTAACCAGTGGCGGCCACAGCCCTAATGCAGTGGTAACCAATCTGCTCATCCAGGGTGACGACAGCAGGATTCAATTCAAAGAGAAGGAAGTCACAATTATCCAATGCTACGCACAGTGCTACTAAAAACGCGAAACAAGGGAAGAGGGAAGAATTTTACAGACAACTGAAAACAGTAATGGACAACATCCCAAATAGTGACAGCGAAATCCTCATGGGTGATATGAATGCCAGCTGAACTGGGAGCAGACAACACAACAGGAAGAGAACTCATCATGGGTCGAAAGGCTCTCACTCAGTGAAATGAATGAGAACGGAGAATTATCCGCAGACTTCTGCGCTTTCAATGATCTGATGATCGGAGGGAGCGTGTACAAACACACGGATATACCATAAACTAGATAGATTTCATCTCAATGCTGCTCAAGGAAGTGGAGAAGCAGCTAGCCTGCTGAGTACAAAGTCGGAAAGGGGAGTAGGCGTGGGCTCAGACCATCATCTAGTTCAGGGAACCTTCAAGGTGAAGCTGGAATCCTTCAGAGCACCTGGAGACTGGCCACTGTAATTCAAGTTCAACATCTGAAAAATGAAGGACAAAACTACAAGGGATGCCCTCACTACAGATCAGATCAGAGTATAGTCGGAGACACTGCGTGGCATCGATGAGGAAACCTTAGTGGAAGAAGATTAGAACTTTCTGAAGGTAATATTCTAGGAAACGTGTACAACTGTTCAAGGAAGAAAGAAGAGACGAGGTAAGGAATGGCTGTCAACGGATACCTGGGAGCTTATCGAGGAGAGGAGGATGGTGAAGCAGAAGAAGACTGAATGTGAAGATGAGCGACAGAAGAAAGAGCTGGGTGCAAAGTACAGTGAACTGAATAAAGAAGTGAAGTAGGAGAGTGCCAGGAAAGACAAAAGACAATTCTACGACAC
>OX235279.1:21359667-21430339 GCA_944472155.2 Trichobilharzia szidati | reverse complement strand
ATTTGTGTCTCGGCTTTGTCTTTTATGCTTGCAGTGAAGATGTCCTTTGTGTCCTGGTCCTTCAGGTTTTGAGTGTTGACCTTGGCTTGTGGTCTATCTGCAGCTCCTGTTTCTCTGAAAGCTGTTAATTTGATTTGGATTGTCTCTTGTACGAGATAGTGGTCTGAGCCGACGTGTGCTCATCTTCTTACTTTTGTGTCCAGCAGGCTGCGCCTCCACTTCCTTGAGATTGAGATGAAGTCGATTTGGTTTTTGGTTTGCCCATCTGGTGACACCCATGTAGCCTTATGGATATCCTTGTGTTTGTATACGCTGCCACCAATCACTAGTTCATTGAAGGCGCAGAAGTCGGCGAAGAGTTCTCCGTTTTCATTCATTTCTCCGAGAGCTTCTCTACCCATGATGAGTTCCCTTCCTGTGTTGTCTGATCCCAGTTTGGCGTTCACGTCTCCCATTAGTATTTTAATGTCACCAGCTGGAGTATTTTCCATTGTTGTCTGTAGTTGTCTTTTTTATCCCTTTTAGCGTATATAATCGCGGAAGGATATCTCTCGTGGGTCTTGACCTAACAAATATCATTGATTCCCCACCAGTAAGTGCGAACTCGGGTGGAACTCGCAGAAGATCCTTGAGATTACTCCGAAAATCTTTATGTCCAGTGTCCCATGATGAACAAACACTACCACCTAGAAGATGTCGTCGAAATTCTGGGATATACTCGCAAACTCGAGTAAGTGCGTCTGCTACGTTGAATAAGTTACTTATTTATTTATTTATTTTCATTCCTTCACGTTCCCAGTGGAACATAGAGCTTCAAGCTAGAGACTTGAATTTTCTGTAGCAATGTTTATTTTAACTGGATGGGGTTTCTATCCTCTCGCTCAACCTTTTTCTCTTAATCAGCTTCATTTCTGGTTTACCGAGGTTTAGGAGTGCGTTGGCCGGCGATCGTAACTGTGTTGACATCCGTGGTCGAGGGAATTCTACCGCTGCACCATGAACTCATTATGTTCATATAATCACTGTTAAATAATCTTTGTTCCACATACTTTTTCAATATAGACTTTCCAAATTGAAACGTCATGAAGACAAGGTGTATATATAACGTATTCACCGTATTGGATATTGATACCATATCACTTTATTGGTCTTGTTTTGCATTCGAATGTAGTCTGCGTTAGCATTGTTGACAGTTGGCTGATGTAGCTGTTAGCTATATCAGACTATTACGGATATTCGTCACGTCTTCTGTATGCGAATTGTTCAGTGCTTCTGTTTAAAGATTTCAAAACTGGTAGTCTGTTGAACAATAAATCAAAATAGTGAAAGTAACACAGGACAGGATATATAAAAACCTGGACCGCGGTGTTGCCATTTTAACGTATGCTTTGTGCTTGATTGCATAGATGAATCACATATATGAGTTCTCATATATTTAAATATCCTACTTCAAGATAGTTATTCCATTCGTCAACCGTTTCTAGCTTTCGCGAAATTCTTCACTTCTGTCCACTTTAAGTACCCAGTCGCCTTGTGTGAAAACCAAGCATTTTGATTTAGTTGTCATTTATATAAACAGCCCCTTTCTCTCCGTCTCTCCTTGTTCATAAAACACACAAATCTACAGTGCAAATTTAAGCTGGTTTTCCGTTAATCTTTCTGACAATTCGAGCACATACCCATTTGAATTACATTGTCATGCTTTAAGATATGCTCGGCATGTACGTTTTGTAGCTTGAATTTTGTTGATACATCGTATTGTATTTCAAAAGCCACTATTTTCTTCATAATTTCTTGGTCCTCAAATTAATAGAACGTACAAACTGAATAGCTATTAGCTAGGTACATGGGACTATGCTTTACATTGCTAGTATCTTCAACCATGTGTAATATATGGTACTAATCCACATTTGAATTAATATTCTTTTTTTTGTAGACGAATGCAGTTTATGGCGCATCGTGCAATTCTTCTCATTCGCCTGCCCAGAATGAAAAGAAAGTACTATGTACGGATATTTCTGCACAGCCATGCTCTACTGCGTCACCCGATAAGGTATCTGTCTTATCGGAAGATGAAGTGGAAAATGTCCGACCTCAAAGTTCTCTACACATACCATCAGATATTAAAGATGTCTATCTTCCTAAGAAGTATACGCCCCCAAAACACAGGGGTTTACCAACTATTTTCGAAAATACTGTTAAGGAAAACCAACGCTGCCACAGGTTAAGCAGAAACACTGAGCGTTACCCCTTACGAAGGCAGATATTTATAGGACAAACACTCGAAGAAGCATGCATTCCCACAGCACCCGGCGTCGCCCCTCTGGATCAAGATCTTTTTTTATCAACAAAACGCAAACGTATCGCGAGGCGCCGGAGCCTTGCCAAGAAGTTAGGAAATAAACGTATCACCATATCCAGAGAAACAGAAAATAGGTTCAGCGAATTCATTTTAAAATCAGCTTTAAATTCTTCTCACAGTAGTTCAACTTCTGATTGAGTGAGGAAAATTTTCGTAGACGCCTCTCTGTAAAAGTCTATTCCCCTCCCTACTGCGTCTTTCAATAAAATATAACATTGTATAGGGTTTTTAAAATGTATTTTTACCGCTTCACTCTTGAACGTCTATGGCATTTTACTGTTTGTGGAAAGATTGTATATTTATATACCATTAACTCTAATTGTTTTTACTTTCTATTGTACAATAAACATTAAATTGATACGGCAAGCTAAACCTTATTTTAACCGAAATATTTGCTTCTCACTTTTGCCGTTTAGAGCTATGGCTAATTGATTAAGGTGCTTGGCCTTCAGTCACTGGTTTATGAACTCAAACCAAAGCAACTGTTGGATGTGACTAATTACCATGTGTAATTAAGTGCAAGTGGTCATTGAGCAATCTTCCTCTTCCAAAACTGAACATTGAAATCTACGCGAAAATATCCAAATAAATTAAGGATTGATTAGACAGTTAAAAATTGGGAAAATATCTGCAACTGTTCTCAAAAATGGTTGAGTGACTTACTTAAAGTTACATAATGGCTTGTCATTGTTAGAAAATGTCATTTTAAAGGTGTGGTCTTGCTTACGTCACACGTCTGTTTTCTTTAATTATGTTAAGGGGAAACAACCCTTGGATTACGATATTAGTTGATTTTGTGTTTTAAAAAAACTGATTATGAACTCAAGTAATTGCAGTATGAGAATATGAGGACCAAATACTTCAATATGACAGAAAAGTACTGACCCCATAATTGGAAACTACAGAATTTTTATGAATGTTCGATCAGCGTATGGTAAAGTTGTCTAGGTTAGATATAAATACCTTGAGCACTGAAGTTAGTGGTGGGCATGAGTAGTAGTGGTTTTTGTGAATATATTTCATAATTAATTGTTCTCTTTGTTCCCTACTTGGCATTACTGTCTGAGTTCCACTCATGCCGTTTTGCTAGCGTAATTTCCTTCTATACGTCAAGTGGTAGATATCTTAATTTGTTTGTATAATTTTGGCTCTACGAGCGTTTTGATTGCAACGATATTCGTTCAGCTTTTCATAATGTAGGCAGTCTTATAAATAACTCTGTTCACGGTTTCAGTCAAGTAACATCAGTCAATAATTTTCTGTGAATTAGGGTTTGTGTATATTTGATAAAGTCAACTAAGAAAGTGTCGAAATAATATCAACTTTTAATCTTAGAAGTCCTTCAAAATATTAAACAAGTAACGGACAGCAAATTTACTACGATTTGCCGAAGCGATCGCAATCAAACAATTTAAACCAGACTTATGCATACAGAAAGAGAGTGTGATTAACCTCTCACTCCCTTGGTAACTGAATTTTGATTTTGATTAGTCATCTAATTCAGTGATCTCAACTCACTGAGCAAATCTCAATCTTATAAACTGTAAATGCTTTTGTTTTTTGGAGTTGCCACGTGAACCTACAAGCTAACACTGTTTCTGTTAGTCAATTTTTCTGTTTTCTGTCTTACCCCTCCCCCTCTTTTCAACTCTGAAAGTGTATAAATTGATGATGATAACTTAAACTAAAAATTGTAATGCTTTCATTCTTTTTTTGGATGCGTCAATTTTATCTCTTCTCTACTACTAATCAAACATTAAAGTATGTTATTATCATTTATATAACCACTGTAATTTCAGGTAGTCTGCAGCTGATGAGAACCTGTGAAATAGAATGATATCATTTTAGATCTCAGTTCTGTTTGATTCTACGCCAGCAGAAGTGACGTGTTGTAATCACCCGGCTTCTTCAATTTCTATTCAGTATGATGCACAAACTCTCTTCCATAATTTATTGTTCTAATCATCTAATTGTGTTCTCGAGTCGCTACATGGACCCACAGATATTTTACTCAGGTGTTACCCGTAATGCAGAGCACTACTCAAAGGAAACTAAGAGAAACGTATCGTATAGGATTGGATATTGCTTTAGAACAGAATGTCACACGACATATTGCTGGATACTGTTTAACAGCAATGACAAATTCATCTGCAAAGTTAATAAAAGTTTTCAGGTTATTGACTTACTCCAACTGTGCGTTTTTCAAAATGTGTGCAAACGGTTCCTTCACCACCTTCATTCTCTATATCAATCCCATCCAGATTAGGACAGTTATAGTGTTTACGTCCTTCAGTCTTGTCAAATGAAATAAAATAAAGCCTTTTAACTAACATTGTAAAGAGATAATCGGTTTCAGATTTATAAGGTTAAATTTTTGAAAGTAACAGGAATGAATGCATATGTAAGTAACTTTTTGAAGAGACACTCTATATTTATCAAACTTCGTATTGGATCTGAATTACGTTGAGGTATTCCTCTGAACTGTATAGACATTCCGATGGGAATTAAGGAAACGTGTACAAAACGTGTGATGCTACGCAACATACTTTATACTAGGTTGGTAATCACAGTTCATAACCACCAACAGGTGCATATTAGAGCACTACTCAATCACGTTTATTATAGCAGTTATAATAGAGTATGTATCATATGAAAGCTGTACCAACCTTATTCTCCTACGAGAATTGATTTACTGCATATGGGGATTATAATGTGATTTTCTGTGTTCTTTATTTTAGCTCGGACTCACAGCTTACTAAAGATCAAGCTAGTCGATAACTGCTACACTAGACCGGATAGACGTTTTATGCTCATGATCGAACTGTGAAACCGATGAAATAACTCGAAATGGAGAAACACTGGGAAGTTGATGTAATCATCACTTGCGACTGATTACAAAGTGAAGTTGAGTGAAATTTAAGTGATGAGCTGTGACCACAAGAGATTCAACAAGTCAGATATGATGAGAAATACTCGTCCAATTAAATTGGCCTTTGGTGTCGCTATCCTACGACTTGGTGGAGAGTTAGTATTCATGGACAACTGGTTGCCATCCTAGTGGCTAGATAGTCAGCTGGCAAACTCGAAGATATTGGGTTCGATCGCTTTGATGCGCACTACCAGAGAAACACTAGGAAGCAGGAAATTGTTGTCCAATACTAAGTGGATTTTGACGGTTCCCTAACTGAGATCGCGAACACCTGCTGAATAAGATGTAATCACAGTGCTCGAAATTATAGTTATGAAAATTACAGATCATAGGTTTTGATGTTTCAGTGATTTTAATTTTGTTAATGCCGTTCCAAATGTGTTTTAAATAGCTGTGAACCTGACATATATTGTCAATTTACAATACCTAATCTTCATAGGTTATTCCCGTTTATTTAACGTGATATTTCAGATAAAGTCACAATATTTTTGTAAGTAAACATACCAATAGTTGTGGAGTGACAAAGGATAAAAATTGTTTGCTGAACGATCCCACAGCTGAAATCCATGGACGATTGATGAGTTTAACAGTGCTGTCACTACAAGATAAAATAACAAATGCACAAAGCAGAAATTTCATCTTCCATATAAGTGAAAAATAATCTGTATCAAACAGAACCAAAAAATTTCCTTTCTTGTTTCTTCCACAAGAAGTGGTCGTCCACATTTGACAATCTTCAGTAGAAAGTACCCATGAGCACATAGGGGACCTACCTCAGGACATTCAGGTTACAACGAGGACTCATTCATCATTGAACATCTGGGACGGAACTGCCTTGGGGTACAAAAGTCATAGCTTCGAACCCCAGTGAGATCATGGGTGCATGCCACTGAAGAATCTCGAGGTAAGAGGAAACGGGAGTTCAGTACTCTCTGGTATTCAGTGATCTTCTAAGTATTTGATATCAATGAATTTATTACACTGCGCTAATTGTAAGTGAGCGAGACATACTTCAATAAGTGTGTGTGGCTGATATATAATATATATATATATATCAAGATAAAGATCAACGTGTTGTTAGAAGTGGCTGGCAGGGAGGACGGAACGTCAAGTGAACTGGTGTAACACCAGTAACACAATGTGAGGTGATACTGACAATATTTAAGATCAGAGAATGAATGATATGGCAAGAAAACAGATATGCATATATATATATTATATAGAGCTAATATCACCAAAACACATGAAAACAGAACTGGATTGTAGAAGCCGTTGTTTATCTTAGCTTTTCCGTCTTCAAAATGTCGTCTATATTGTGTGTTTCAGTAATTCACTCAGATGACATTGTTGTTATATTCAAGTGTAAGTTCATTGGAATTCGGTTGGTTTCAAGCTTGATCATTGATGGCGATTAGTTAGAAGAACACTGAATACCAGAGAGTACTGAACTCCCGTTTCCTCTTACCTCGAGATTCTTCAGTGGCATGCACCCATGATCTCACTGGGGTTCGAAGCTATGACTTTTGTACCCCAAGGCAGTTCCGTCCCAGATGTTCAATGATGAATGAGTCCTCGTTGTAACCTGAATGTCCTGAGGTAGGTCCCCTATGTGCTCATGGGTACTTTCTACTGAAGATTGTCAAATGTGGACGACCACTTCTTGTGGAAGAAACAAGAAAGGAAATTTTTTGGTTCTGTTTGATACAGATTATTTTTCACTTATATGGAAGATGAAATTTCTGCTTTGTGCATTTGTTATTTTATCTTGTAGTGACAGCACTGTTAAACTCATCAATCGTCCATGGATTTCAGCTGTGGGATCGTTCAGCAAACAATTTTTATCCTTTGTCACTCCACAACTATTGGTATGTTTACTTACAAAAGTATTGTGACTTTATCTGAAATATCACGTTAAATAAACGGGAATAACCTATGAAGATTAGGTATTGTAAATTGACAATATATGTCAGGTTCACAGCTATTTAAAACACATTTGGAACGGCATTAACAAAATTAAAATCACTGAAACATCAAAACCTATGATCTGTAATTTTCATAACTATAATTTCGAGCACTGTGATTACATCTTATTCAGCAGGTGTTCGCGATCTCAGTTAGGGAACCGTCAAAATCCACTTAGTATTGGACAACAATTTCCTGCTTCCTAGTGTTTCTCTGGTAGTGCGCATCAAAGCGATCGAACCCAATATCTTCGAGTTTGCCAGCTGACTATCTAGCCACTAGGATGGCAACCAGTTGTCCATGAATACTAACTCTCCACCAAGTCGTAGGATAGCGACACCAAAGGCCAATTTAATTGGACGAGTATTTCTCATCATATCTGACTTGTTGAATCTCTTGTGGTCACAGCTCATCACTTAAATTTCACTCAACTTCACTTTGTAATCAGTCGCAAGTGATGATTACATCAACTTCCCAGTGTTTCTCCATTTCGAGTTATTTCATCGGTTTCACAGTTCGATCATGAGCATAAAACGTCTATTCGGTCTAGTGTAGCAGTTATCGACTAGCTTGATCTTTAGTAAGCTGTGAGTCCGAGCTAAAATAAAGAACACAGAAAATCACATTATAATCCCCATATGCAGTAAATCAATTCTCGTAGGAGAATAAGGTTGGTACAGCTTTCATATGATACATACTCTATTATAACTGCTATAATAAACGTGATTGAGTAGTGCTCTAATATGCACCTGTTGGTGGTTATGAACTGTGATTACCAACCTAGTATAAAGTATGTTGCGTAGCATCACACGTTTTGTACACGTTTCCTTAATTCCCATCGGAATGTCTATACAGTTCAGAGGAATACCTCAACGTAATTCAGATCCAATACGAAGTTTGATAAATATAGAGTGTCTCTTCAAAAAGTTACTTACATATGCATTCATTCCTGTTACTTTCAAAAATTTAACCTTATAAATCTGAAACCGATTATCTCTTTACAATGTTAGTTAAAAGGCTTTATTTTATTTCATTTGACAAGACTGAAGGACGTAAACACTATAACTGTCCTAATCTGGATGGGATTGATATAGAGAATGAAGGTGGTGAAGGAACCGTTTGCACACATTTTGAAAAACGCACAGTTGGAGTAAGTCAATAACCTGAAAACTTTTATTAACTTTGCAGATGAATTTGTCATTGCTGTTAAACAGTATCCAGCAATATGTCGTGTGACATTCTGTTCTGAAGCAATATCCAATCCTATACGATACGTTTCTCTTAGTTTCCTTTGAGTAGTGCTCTGCATTACGGGTAACACCTGAGTAAAATATCTGTGGGTCCATGTAGCGACTCGAGAACACAATTAGATGATTAGAACAATAAATTATGGAAGAGAGTTTGTGCATCATACTGAATAGAAATTGAAGAAGCCGGGTGATTACAACACGTCACTTCTGCTGGCGTAGAATCAAACAGAACTGAGATCTAAAATGATATCATTCTATTTCACAGGTTCTCATCAGCTGCAGACTACCTGAAATTACAGTGGTTATATAAATGATAATAACATACTTTAATGTTTGATTAGTAGTAGAGAAGAGATAAAATTGACGCATCCAAAAAAAGAATGAAAGCATTACAATTTTTAGTTTAAGTTATCATCATCAATTTATACACTTTCAGAGTTGAAAAGAGGGGGAGGGGTAAGACAGAAAACAGAAAAATTGATTAACAGAAACAGTGTTAGCTTGTAGGTTCACGTGGCAACTCCAAAAAACAAAAGCATTTACAGTTTATAAGATTGAGATTTGCTCAGTGAGTTGAGATCACTGAATTAGATGACTAATCAAAATCAAAATTCAGTTACCAAGGGAGTGAGAGGTTAATCACACTCTCTTTCTGTATGCATAAGTCTGGTTTAAATTGTTTGATTGCGATCGCTTCGGCAAATCGTAGTAAATTTGCTGTCCGTTACTTGTTTAATATTTTGAAGGACTTCTAAGATTAAAAGTTGATATTATTTCGACACTTTCTTAGTTGACTTTATCAAATATACACAAACCCTAATTCACAGAAAATTATTGACTGGTGTTACTTGACTGAAACCGTGAACAGAGTTATTTATAAGACTGCCTACATTATGAAAAGCTGAACGAATATCGTTGCAATCAAAACGCTCGTAGAGCCAAAATTATACAAACAAATTAAGATATCTACCACTTGACGTATAGAAGGAAATTACGCTAGCAAAACGGCATGAGTGGAACTCAGACAGTAATGCCAAGTAGGGAACAAAGAGAACAATTAATTATGAAATATATTCACAAAAACCACTACTACTCATGCCCACCACTAACTTCAGTGCTCAAGGTATTTATATCTAACCTAGACAACTTTACCATACGCTGATCGAACATTCATAAAAATTCTGTAGTTTCCAATTATGGGGTCAGTACTTTTCTGTCATATTGAAGTATTTGGTCCTCATATTCTCATACTGCAATTACTTGAGTTCATAATCAGTTTTTTTAAAACACAAAATCAACTAATATCGTAATCCAAGGGTTGTTTCCCCTTAACATAATTAAAGAAAACAGACGTGTGACGTAAGCAAGACCACACCTTTAAAATGACATTTTCTAACAATGACAAGCCATTATGTAACTTTAAGTAAGTCACTCAACCATTTTTGAGAACAGTTGCAGATATTTTCCCAATTTTTAACTGTCTAATCAATCCTTAATTTATTTGGATATTTTCGCGTAGATTTCAATGTTCAGTTTTGGAAGAGGAAGATTGCTCAATGACCACTTGCACTTAATTACACATGGTAATTAGTCACATCCAACAGTTGCTTTGGTTTGAGTTCATAAACCAGTGACTGAAGGCCAAGCACCTTAATCAATTAGCCATAGCTCTAAACGGCAAAAGTGAGAAGCAAATATTTCGGTTAAAATAAGGTTTAGCTTGCCGTATCAATTTAATGTTTATTGTACAATAGAAAGTAAAAACAATTAGAGTTAATGGTATATAAATATACAATCTTTCCACAAACAGTAAAATGCCATAGACGTTCAAGAGTGAAGCGGTAAAAATACATTTTAAAAACCCTATACAATGTTATATTTTATTGAAAGACGCAGTAGGGAGGGGAATAGACTTTTACAGAGAGGCGTCTACGAAAATTTTCCTCACTCAATCAGAAGTTGAACTACTGTGAGAAGAATTTAAAGCTGATTTTAAAATGAATTCGCTGAACCTATTTTCTGTTTCTCTGGATATGGTGATACGTTTATTTCCTAACTTCTTGGCAAGGCTCCGGCGCCTCGCGATACGTTTGCGTTTTGTTGATAAAAAAAGATCTTGATCCAGAGGGGCGACGCCGGGTGCTGTGGGAATGCATGCTTCTTCGAGTGTTTGTCCTATAAATATCTGCCTTCGTAAGGGGTAACGCTCAGTGTTTCTGCTTAACCTGTGGCAGCGTTGGTTTTCCTTAACAGTATTTTCGAAAATAGTTGGTAAACCCCTGTGTTTTGGGGGCGTATACTTCTTAGGAAGATAGACATCTTTAATATCTGATGGTATGTGTAGAGAACTTTGAGGTCGGACATTTTCCACTTCATCTTCCGATAAGACAGATACCTTATCGGGTGACGCAGTAGAGCATGGCTGTGCAGAAATATCCGTACATAGTACTTTCTTTTCATTCTGGGCAGGCGAATGAGAAGAATTGCACGATGCGCCATAAACTGCATTCGTCTACAAAAAAAAGAATATTAATTCAAATGTGGATTAGTACCATATATTACACATGGTTGAAGATACTAGCAATGTAAAGCATAGTCCCATGTACCTAGCTAATAGCTATTCAGTTTGTACGTTCTATTAATTTGAGGACCAAGAAATTATGAAGAAAATAGTGGCTTTTGAAATACAATACGATGTATCAACAAAATTCAAGCTACAAAACGTACATGCCGAGCATATCTTAAAGCATGACAATGTAATTCAAATGGGTATGTGCTCGAATTGTCAGAAAGATTAACGGAAAACCAGCTTAAATTTGCACTGTAGATTTGTGTGTTTTATGAACAAGGAGAGACGGAGAGAAAGGGGCTGTTTATATAAATGACAACTAAATCAAAATGCTTGGTTTTCACACAAGGCGACTGGGTACTTAAAGTGGACAGAAGTGAAGAATTTCGCGAAAGCTAGAAACGGTTGACGAATGGAATAACTATCTTGAAGTAGGATATTTAAATATATGAGAACTCATATATGTGATTCATCTATGCAATCAAGCACAAAGCATACGTTAAAATGGCAACACCGCGGTCCAGGTTTTTATATATCCTGTCCTGTGTTACTTTCACTATTTTGATTTATTGTTCAACAGACTACCAGTTTTGAAATCTTTAAACAGAAGCACTGAACAATTCGCATACAGAAGACGTGACGAATATCCGTAATAGTCTGATATAGCTAACAGCTACATCAGCCAACTGTCAACAATGCTAACGCAGACTACATTCGAATGCAAAACAAGACCAATAAAGTGATATGGTATCAATATCCAATACGGTGAATACGTTATATATACACCTTGTCTTCATGACGTTTCAATTTGGAAAGTCTATATTGAAAAAGTATGTGGAACAAAGATTATTTAACAGTGATTATATGAACATAATGAGTTCATGGTGCAGCGGTAGAATTCCCTCGACCACGGATGTCAACACAGTTACGATCGCCGGCCAACGCACTCCTAAACCTCGGTAAACCAGAAATGAAGCTGATTAAGAGAAAAAGGTTGAGCGAGAGGATAGAAACCCCATCCAGTTAAAATAAACATTGCTACAGAAAATTCAAGTCTCTAGCTTGAAGCTCTATGTTCCACTGGGAACGTGAAGGAATGAAAATAAATAAATAAATAAGTAACTTATTCAACGTAGCAGACGCACTTACTCGAGTTTGCGAGTATATCCCAGAATTTCGACGACATCTTCTAGGTGGTAGTGTTTGTTCATCATGGGACACTGGACATAAAGATTTTCGGAGTAATCTCAAGGATCTTCTGCGAGTTCCACCCGAGTTCGCACTTACTGGTGGGGAATCAATGATATTTGTTAGGTCAAGACCCACGAGAGATATCCTTCCGCGATTATATACGCTAAAAGGGATAAAAAAGACAACTACAGACAACAATGGAAAATACTCCAGCTGGTGACATTAAAATACTAATGGGAGACGTGAACGCCAAACTGGGATCAGACAACACAGGAAGGGAACTCATCATGGGTAGAGAAGCTCTCGGAGAAATGAATGAAAACGGAGAACTCTTCGCCGACTTCTGCGCCTTCAATGAACTAGTGATTGGTGGCAGCGTATACAAACACAAGGATATCCATAAGGCTACATGGGTGTCACCAGATGGGCAAACCAAAAACCAAATCGACTTCATCTCAATCTCAAGGAAGTGGAGGCGCAGCCTGCTGGACACAAAAGTAAGAAGATGAGCACACGTCGGCTCAGACCACTATCTCGTACAAGAGACAATCCAAATCAAATTAACAGCTTTCAGAGAAACAGGAGCTGCAGATAGACCACAAGCCAAGGTCAACACTCAAAACCTGAAGGACCAGGACACAAAGGACATCTTCACTGCAAGCATAAAAGACAAAGCCGAGACACAAATCAACACTGGCGAAGAGGTCAGCGTCGAAAAGCACTGGAACAACTTGAAAGCAGTGTGGAGTCAAACCTGCATGGAAGTTCTAGGCAGAAAGAAGAGACAGGACAAACAGTGGCTCACTACGGACACTTGGAGACTAATAGAAGAGAGAAGGATGGTGAAACAAAAGATTCTCCAGTGCACCGATGAGCAACAAAAACAGGATTTGAATGCAAACTGCAAGACACTGAACAGAAAAAGTAAAGAAGAGTGCCAGAGAAGACAAAAGAAGGTACTATGAAACCATGACAAGTGAAGCAGAACAAGCTGCAGGCAAAGGAGACCTCGCAACACTCTACCAAACGTTTGACACAAATCAAGCAGGTGAAGGATGACAATGGAAAGTCACTCACCAAAGAAGTGGAGCAAAGGAAACACTGGGCTGAACACTTCAAAAGACTCCTAAATCGACACCACCGACAACGCGCCCAACAATACCAAAAACGGAGACAGAGCTACCAGTGAACACCAACCCACCGACGAAATCAGAAGTCCTGAAGGCAATCAAGATGCTAAAAGCTGGAAAAGCAGCAGGACCAGATGGAATTCCAGCAGAAGCGTTGAAAATGGACCCAGAGACAACAGCGGACTTGCTGACGCCACTACTGGAGAAGGTGTGGAAAGAAGGCAAAGTACCCGAGGATTTGAAGAAAAGATACCTATTCAAACTACCAAAGAAAGGAGACCTAAGTCAATGCAAGAACTGGCGCGGAATTATGCTCCTGTCCATCCCAAGCAAAATACTAAGCCGCATCATCCTGGAGAGAATCAAACATGCCAACCTGGATGAAAAACTTCGACCGGAACAGGCTGGATTCAGGAGAAACAAGTCATGCATTGATCAGATCGCCACATTACGGATCATCATTGAACAGAGCTTGGAATGACAGTTAGCTCTCTATCTCAACTTCATCGACTTTGAAGAGGCCTTCGACAGCGTCGATCGAGAGGTGCTTTGCCAAGTACTTCGCTACTATGGGGTGCCACCGACAAGTATACATCTCATACAACAGCTGTACGACAATGCTGCATGTCAAGTAATCCACAACGGGAAACTTACGGAACCCTTCGAAGTGAGGACAGGAGTAAGACAAGCTGGCTGCCTACTATCGCCAATGATTTTCCTGATTACGGTAGACTGGATAATGCGACAGACTGCGGGCAATGAGGAAACAGGCATAAAATGGACACACACAAACAACTTGCAGGATCTAGACTTCGCCGATGTGGTATATACGTCTGATTTCCCACAAAATGCTGGAAGAGATATGCAAGTGAAAAGCAACAAGTTGGCAGAAGAAGCATCAAAGATAGGACTCCAAATAAACATAGAGAAAACAGAGGTAGGTGATGAAGATTCTTGGGCAACACCAACAGGAACAACAACAACAACAGACGACAATCAGCATAAATGGGAGGAACCTGAAAGAAACAACCTCTTTTACCTACCTGGGAAGCATCGTTTCAACTACAGGCGGAACTGACGAGGATATCAAAGCAAGAATCGGAAAACAAAGACAAGCTTTCACTACTCTCAAGTCTGTGTGGAGGTCAACAGCACTCAAATAAGATCAGGATTTTCAACTCCAATGTGAAGTCAGTCAGTGCTACTATACGGATCAAAGACTTGCACTGCGCGTCATAAAGAGCATCTCAAACAAACTACAGACCTTTATTAACAGTTGCCTTCGCTCAATACCACTCAAGATCAGATGGCCAGAAAAGATCAGCAACAGAGATCTCTGGGAGCGGACCAACCAGGAACCGATTGTGAAACAAATATGCAGAAGGAAATGGAGATGGATTGGCTGGTCATACTCTGAGGAAACCATCAAGTGACATCACTAGACAAGCCATTGCTCGAGTGGAACCCGAAAGGGGAGCGGCGAGTTGGTCGTCAATGCAAGGGTGACTTGGAGGAGGTCATGTGAAGAGGAGATGAAAACGTGCGAGCAGACATGGAGCCAGGTGAAGACTATAGCAGAGAACCGAACTCAATGGAGAAGCACGGCTGAAGCCCTATGTTTCTCTAGGAATTAAAGGATACAATAATAATAAATATAACGAATTGACCGAAACTGACCTCATTGGAAAAATTGTGACAGGAAAGCAAACACACTGCCCCACAGCCCACACTAAACCACAAAGGGGGAAAACAACCCTGCGAGCAGAGCGAACGACTGTAGCAACAAGAAGAGTTGACTTAGGCGCGATGACTCAAGGTTCCAATATCCAATATCGTTTTAACGAGCTAGTATAAACCAATTTGATTTCTTTGTGCTCGCCTCTTGATTGTGAGGTAGAGGTTCCTGATCTTCGGTAAGCGTCTGCGTAGCTCGTCCGGCCACTCGACTGCCGTAGCTTTGGCTGACTCCAAAAGGAGTAGTGCAGGGATTAATTATATGTGGTTTGTAGTATGAGGTGTGTTAAGACTGTTACTACTGTGAATGGAGTTGATCCTTTCACCAGTTGATAACGAGCTAGTATAAACCAGTGATTTCTTTGAGCTCGCTTCTTGATTGTAAGGTAGAGGTTCCAGATCTTCGATGAACTTATGCGTAGTAAATCCTGACACTCGACTGCTTTAGCTCTGGTAGACTCCAAGAGGAGTGGTGCGAGGATTGGTCAAGATGTGGTTTATAGTGTGCAGTATGTTAGGACTCAGTTGCTGCCGTGAATGGAGTTTGACCTAACACCCGTTGGTCATTCGGTGTAGTCATAAAAGCAGAATAGTAATAATAATAATAGGTTGTAGTGTAGATAATATAGGTTGAGATAAGTGAAATAATAGAGGTGACCTAAGGAAAAGATAGAGTTGTCGGTACAGTGAGAGAAGACAGAACGGGTCGTGGAGATTTAGTTTATATGCTTATCCATTGACAGTGTGATTTTAAATTTTAAGAGGATAAGCCATTGAGACACAACCTTGCATTTCTGCATGATTGTCCAGCTTCCGCTTAAAAGTCTCCACAGATGGCGCTGTAGTCACGGCCGCCGGTAAAACGTTCCAGAGATGGCAAACTCGAAGCGAAAAGAAATGTGAACGCACTCGAGTCTTTGGTCTCTGGTGTGCTATCCTTAGCGGGTTACCTCGTGGAAGCCTATAATCACTTAATGGCAGGATGCTTTTGTTTGGGAGGGCCTGGTTATTTAAGATCTTGTAGACAGTGATGAGGTCTCCCCTGTGACTACGGTAACCAAGTGTGAAAAGACTTAAGTTCTTCAGTCTTTCCTCGTATGATTTGTTGCGGAGGCCGATCACCTATTTTGTCGCTCGTCTCTGGACGCTTTCTCGAATGTTAGCATCCCTTTTGAGTAGCGGAGGAGCAATGATATTATGCACCTCAAGGTGTGGCCTCACGTATGTCTTATACAACCTTAAGAATAGTTCGTGAGTAAGAGCTCCCAGCTGCCTATGCATAAAGTGTAAAGTTACGTAAGCTTTGGCGACGTCCCTCGTGTAATTTACACTGGTGTCTAGCTTTCCTGTTAGAATAAGACCTAGGTCGCGTTCTGATGGCACACAACTCAAGTTCTGGCCACCAAGGGTGTAATTTACACTCTGTAACCTGCCGGAATGAAGTTACACTACTTTGCACTTCTTTAGGTTGAGAGGAATTCCTTTAGCCAGAGCCCAGTCTCCCAGAGTTTGCAGGTCAGCCTGCATTTTGTCTGAGTCTTATGATGAGTTTATTGCTCTCCAAATCTTTACGTCGTCAGCGTAAAGAAGCGCAGAGCAGTTCAGTTGAAAGGACAGGTCGTTGATAAAAATCAAAAACATCAACGGCCCCAAGATAGAACCCTGAGGAACCCCTGATGCCGGCGTGTGCCAGAATGATCGGATGTGGTTGACTTTGGTGCAGAATTCTCTCTCGCCTAAGTAATCAATTAGCCTTGCTTATTTTGTGAAGGAGCAGACCATGGTGAACTGTGTCGAATGCTTTCGCAAAGTCGAGAAAGATCACATGGACTGGTACCTTTACGTCCCAGGATAGTGTCCAATCGTTCCAAGCTAGTAGAAGATTCGTCACACAGGATCTTCCCCTCCTGAAACCGTCCTGTGCTTCATGGAGTAGGTTAGCCCCGTCGAAGTACTTTCTCATGTGGTCGTCAATGAGAATTTCCAATATCTTTGATATCACTGGAAGTAGCGCAACTGGTCTGTAACTGGTTGCATTCTGCCAGTCACCACCCTTGCAGATAGGGGATAGGATGGCTCGTTTCCATTCACATGGAGGTTTCCCTACATCAAAGGAGTGTTGAGACAGATCACTTAGGGGTTGGCAGAGACTTTCTGAACACTGCTTCAGGACGGATGGTCTGATGTCATCACAACCTGAAGACTTTCCCGAAGTCAAGTTTCCCAATTTTACGAGTACCATAGCCGGGGTAATTTGAAGCGTACCCAGCAGGTTTTCGCGCGTTGGTTTCGCATTGTAATCTCGATGTTTTGTGGGGGCAAAATCGTCTTTACTGTTTAGTTGCCTGTGAAAGGCTAGACTGTATGTCTCTGCCATTTCAAGACTAGTAAGAGATTTCCCATCAGAACCCACTAGATTGCATGCTCCCTGGTTGGTCAGTTTTCTTTCAGACATAAACCTGTATAGGCTTTTGGGGTTCACGAGAAGCTTATTGGCGAGGTTTCCCTGAAATGTCCTTCTATCATTCCGGACTCGTATGTTACATCGATTCCTGAGTTCAAGGTACACTTCATGTTCGGGTTGACTCTTCGATAGTCGCCACGCAAACCAGGCTTTTCGCTTCGCCTGCAGAAGGCGTTGTGTCCTCCTTTTTAGCCATGAACGTTGCTTCCTGGCTTTTGGTGTGACTAAAGGAACAGTGTCTGAGACCGCCTGGTGAATGATCTCCTTTACCACTCCCCCAGTGTTCTCCTACTGTTAGCTCTGTCCATTTTTTAGGCCAATTTGCTTCAGACAAAAGTCTTCGCATTTCGGTGTAATTGGCTTTGTTATAGGGTTGTGTATTGTTCCACTGTAAGCGCTCGCGGAGGACTATGTCGAATACTGTGACCGCGTGGTCACTACTACTCATGGAAGTCGTGATCTGAACGTTTTCCACTAGTAGCTGGTCACTAGTGAGCACATAATCCAGTCTAGAAGACTTCCCATCTGGGCCCCATCTAGTATCCATCCTGACATTTCCAGTGAATCCAGCCTTCCTTATGGTATGCAGCAGATTTCGATCAAATCTATCATGGGCGTATCCCGACATCAAGTTAAGAGATGGAGCATTGAAGTCGCCAGTTGTGACAGTTTGATCATAACCCATGTCTTGTGTCGCTGAAATTGTATTTAGCAGTACCTGGTTGTGGTCTGCTCCACATGAAGGTGATCGATAAATGCTGCCCACTAGATATTTGCAGTACCCAACGGTGAAATGGCACCATATGGAGTCAGGGAGCTCAGTGAGAGGAGGGTCTATTGCGTGTACACATCTGAGCTGTTTGTCGACGTATATGGCGACTCCACCTCCTTCTTTCAGGTCGCTATCTCGCCTGACTAGGACCATATCATTTATACTGACTTCGCTGTCTGCCACCGTAGGGGTTAACCAGGTTTCTGTCAGTATTATGATTTTGGAGTTCAGCTTTGATTGTAGGTATCTAAGTTCAGCTATTTTGCCTCTTAGCCTTCTCACATTACTGTACAGGCAACTGGTAGTCAGTCTTACCACGTCCCCGTATTCGGGGGTGGTTGAATTGATGTGGGCTATCGGCTGAGGAGTTATCCTACGAACTAGTTGGCCGATTCCCCAGGAACCGGCCTGTTGGCGTTTTTTTCTTCTGGTTCAATCGGAGCACTTGGATGACACTGGCTATCATCGTCCGTGCTGTACCGCTGTATTGTGACTAGGGGTTGGGGATTTTCTGTCAACGTTTTGTTCTCTCCTTTGGATACGAGGCCGGCTCTCGCAGCAGCGAATGTATCTGCTGACCTTGTCCTTGGTCTCGTACCATCTCTGGAGAACAGTAGTCAAGTGGTCTCGGGAGCTGAACTTGACAGCTAACGGACGTGGCCTGTTAATTGACATAAGGTGAGTGGGTCGAGGCAGTCTATAAATAGAGACAGCCCCTGAACTTCCCAGACCCATCTGGGATGCCAACCATCTCCACTGCTGTACACCGTGATAGTGCTTCTCACAAGCGTTCCCACTTACCAGTTCGGGAATGCTGTGAACAACCATGGAGGCAGAAGGAATAAGCTCTGGCGACTCCCTCGCCATCTGTCTTTCCTTCCATGGCCTATCTGACCTAACACGTATATTGCAGGTCCTCCCTATAGAAAGGACTTGAGAAGTCAGTAAAACTTTTTCGGTATCCTCGGTAGAGCCTAGTGTTACCCTTAGTAGGGATGGTTTGCCTTGAGGAGCAGCAGTGCCCCTATACAGTCTGCATAGTTGTACTGGTTGGATGTCCAGACCCAATATGTTACATAAGTTGGACCACTGTTCCTGATCAAACAGGGCCCTGTTTTCCAGCAGACTACTGCTACAGTCTGGTACATTAAAGAGGATTATGCAGTTTGATCTACTAACCGTGAATTTAGGTTCGGTCCTCGCACATTTGTCATCCCCTTTAAGACCGTTTTCTTTCGTCTGGTGCGACTGGATATTATTGTGTGTCGCAGTGCCGTGGCCACTATTACTGGTGGGCGGTAAGGGTCTTTTCCCAGCGACAGATAACCTTGGTGCCTCAGCCTCTGTGCCTGAGACAGTTATGGCAGGAATTGTAGGTTTAACCGGTGTGGATTTTGGTATCCCCGATTTACGTGCAATTGTGCTGTTTTCTGAGTTGGTGGGAGTAGAACGTTTCACGTTTTTCCCTTATACCTCTATGCCATCTTTAGCTTTCGAGGAACTACACGAGG
This sequence comes from Trichobilharzia szidati, assembly GCA_944472155.2. Taxonomy (NCBI): domain Eukaryota; kingdom Metazoa; phylum Platyhelminthes; class Trematoda; order Strigeidida; family Schistosomatidae; genus Trichobilharzia; species Trichobilharzia szidati. Next base: position 21,410,465 of record OX235279.1, on the reverse strand, counting down.
CTGCATCAGGACGGCAACTTGGGCATATGTACCAGAACCATGGGATTGGCTTTTACGCATAAAATCGTAATATACTTTTGGTACCCCAGTGTCACATCTACAATGTACCCATTGCTTGCAAAAGTTGCATTCGAAGGCAGAGTCTACTTGTTCGACAACAGAATCACAGACCTTGCAATCGTCTGCCTTTTCGAGGAACGTTTTTGTCGTCTTGCGACGTCGTGAACGTTTCTTATTGGCCTTCCTGTTTGTTTCAAGGCCTACTATGGAGATCGGTGTCATACTATTCTCACTTTGTGCAGATTTACCACTCGGCTCTATTAACCTAGCCGTGTTAACAGGGATGGAGCTACATCCGTTTAGTTGACTTTTCACAGTTTCACTGTAGGACTGTGGCGACATGGGCAATCTGTCCACGCAGAGAATATTTACCCTGGTCTTCAAGACCGGTATGCGAGAGTCCATCACCTTCACTTGTTTGCCTAATTTGGCTGAAGCCCTGGGGACTATGGAGTATGATATCCCATTACTTATCTTAGGGTGAGAATCTAGAGTCATATTACTCCTAAATTAATACCGATGATTAAATGATAAGAGACAGTGGAGTTATTTTGTCCAATAGACTGACAGCAAAAGACAATAGAAAGCACAGAACAGAAAGATAAAGTATATAAGTAAAAGCTTTTGACTTTACCTGTAACTTTCGGGGTATTCGGCTTCACAACAATCACGTAACAGACCAACAAGTCCTGTATATTTGAAAGAGTGAGGGGGATGTTGCTACAGAAGTAGCACCTGAAGCTTAGGCAGTAGTTCGAGAGAGAGGGAAGTACCAAACAGAGGCTCGGTGAAGAAGAAATGGTTGAATAGAATTCGCCGGATAGGAAGATCAGGTTTCCCAAACAAATTATTCACAAAAAAGGATATTTCCTGTTAGAGAGGAAAATGCACGTCGTGTTCGAAGCGCGAGCTTTGCATCATTCGATAAGTGATCCACTACATTCGGATTGCAAGTATCTTCGATATTAGATAGAGAAATACCGTTATATCATGGCAGAGTTGAAGGGACGAACGCACCAGAGACCTTTAAAGTAACAGTCGAAATCAGAGGGATAATTTAGGACTTTTATTCAATCCTAACCGGAATATATCACTGATTAACTTTAACCCAGAGTCCACGGCTTTCTTACCTAACTGTCACTCACATCTTTCCTTAATGTACCCCAATCCAGCCTCAAACAATCCTAATATTCCTACAACTTAACCCCAACAATTTCTCGGCTTGACCATAACTCTGATCCTTAACTAGTTCAACCATAGACTTACCAAATATCCTGCACTTCTTTAATGATTTCTCGAAGAATTTAGCATCCCCTATCTAGTTTGAATAAACAATATTTATTAAAAACCACAGACAGCGAGACATAATTTCCCGAAGTATTTGAGTTATCTAAAAAGTGAATGGCATAATTCTTCACTTTGTGCTTCCTTACATATATTCTATCACATTGGTCTGTTGATATCACGTGGAAACTCTAAAATCATAAGAATATGCCCAAAAATGCATGCCTCATTGGAAAAGACTATATGGAAACTTACGAGTATATAAAAGGGTTACACGAGCAGCTGCAGTCGTACGTGTAACTGGTTAAATACTGTTATCGGATGGCCGAACAGTAAGTGCTTAGGTGCTTTAGAGAATGGTAAATCAGAGATCTAAACACGAGGCTGCGGAACTGACTACAAAACTGATGGGATCATAAGCCTCAGCTAACAGCTTCAGTAAGTGACAAACCGATGAGTAAAGTGAATTTCTGGACGGACTAGTCGGATGCGTTTCGTATCCTCGAAGTTACTGTCACAGCCCTGGTCCTGTTTGCCTTTAAGAATCTGGATGTAAACCCAAGTTCCACACTCTTTGCTTCTGGATTCCACCTGTAGATGCTTATTCATTTGTGAGATGATTCGTTATTTGACTCTCATTATTACCCATTAAAATGAGTGCGATGATACTTTTATCCGATCAAAGCACCGGAGTTGCTGACGGTGGGAATTCTGGCTGCTTAATGAAACTACTATTTGAATGCAAATTTGTTATGGCAAGTTTTCATGATAAGTGCCTATGATTTAATATTCGCCTTTCGAATTCGTCTAGTGTGTTCATCAGTTCTGCATTAGTGCAGGCATATTTCGTGCAGGTTACCAAGGTTGAGTCTGAGTTTGTGGGTAGGCTTAGTCTCGAAGTAAGTACAGGGCTAAAAGCTTCTAAACTACAGTCCTAGTTTGTAATCGTTCAGTAGATTCGTTTCTGACATTTCATTGTTCCATTTCATCAGAGACTTTTCATTCCTCAGTATTCCAACAAGGTTTTGGACAAACTTTCTTCTAAATTGCCATTTGTGGTGTCACAGATTTCTACGGATTGGATTTATTTCCAAGATGCCTGAAGTGTTGCTTATAAAACACCAGTCTGAACAGAATGCTTTTTCGGTTGCAACAGACAATGCACATATTTATTTGTCCTCGAAAACTGTGTAGTTCACCAATTCTGTGAGATCTCAGTCCAATTCTCAGATTTTATTATCTGTAGAAGTAATAAAGCCGGGAGAAATTAAGGAAGCATAATCAGTGTGTAATGTCCCTCAGTTTTTAAAAATGTTTGATTGTGTAAATCGGAATGCCTCTTAAACGGACGTATCAATTTTGTTTCTTTGTGGACCGCCAAGCTTTTGAGGAGCAGTTTGAATGACCTGTAACAGCATAACGTTCGTTTATCTGATACTGATGTGAATTTAAAAAGGGCTTGTGTCGATTTTTACTGCTCTTTCGTTCGTAGATGTATGTGACCTTGGCTGGTCTGACAGTGGAAACAAGCAGGAACTCGTCGGAAAGTAACTTTGCTGAACTACTTTTTATTCCCTTTTTAGGTGTAACGCCCCTGCCGTTCAGCTTGCAAATAGTAATGTATTCTGTATTTAGAGGCAAATTGACTGAGTATCTGGTCTGAAAACGGATAACAGAAACTTGAGTCGGCTTAAGCTTTTGGGTAAGAATTAGTGGGTAAGAAAAGCGAAGGAAGTGGGAAGGACATCGTTAACCAGTACTAGTCAACCACTTCAGTTCATCAAGTTGGTCCGCTTTGGAAAAGCTATTATAAGTGAAATGATCCTCCGGTGAGATAATACTTAAGTAACTTCCAGAACTGAGACTTCGCACTGAAAGCTACTAAGAGAAGTTTGACTGGCTAGGTAGATTATGCGGCGTTCTGCGCTGATAGACCTAAGTCTTTTGCGTGTCTGGTTTAAAGGAATTTTTTGAGAAGTAGTTCACGTGATTGATTGACTCCCACTACTTTATCTTCCCATTTATTTCACTTGTGTTATAAATCATAAAACTTTGTTTATCATGTTTGAACTTAGGTTTTTAATGAGTTAGTAGGATCATGACGCTTAAGTGCATCTTGCTTTCATGTCAGATCAATAAAATTGTCACGCATAATGAATGAGTGGCTTTTGATTTCTTTTCTATGTTTTGTTCGAATATACACCTTAAAGTACTTTCATGATGGCAAATGTGAAGTGGATCTAACTTGTTACGAAGGATTTGTAAAATATTGAATCATACTTTTATTTTTGACGAAGAATTAATATGTAAAGATGGCAACTGATTGTGCAGAAGAAAGTACTGAAGCTGTCCAAAACCCTACGGATCCTAGCTCTATTCCCGTCGACATCACAGAAATCCTTTTTTCTGCATGTCGAGTAGGACTAGAAACAGGTGAACTACTACATGAAAGTTGGTTCGACTTGCAGTATTCCATGTCGGCTATTGAAATTATGGATCCCAAAATGGATGCTCGGATTCAGGGAGACAGGAGAGTTTTGACAATACTTGAGGTATTATCCAATAACCAGCTACCTCTGGGTCCTTTCACATCTCTTTCTCTACTTGTCGGTATCATGGATGAACTGCTGTCTGCATTTGTAAATTGGTTAACGGGAGATTCCCTGGCTCAAAGCATTTTTATACGTATGTACGTGCATTGAACACCATTAGTTATCGACAAATATCTAGTTGCATTTTGTGAGTCACTTCGCCGAATAGTTTTTCAGTTGCGTCATATAATCATCGCTGTCGGTGTTTTTGACGAGGAAGATCATTATACGTTTATTCATGGTATGCCTATTGAACAACTCCACCCAGTTTATTATTATTGCTATATGTCTAACGAAGATTCTAGCTACGTGTGCAGAATAACGACTATCGAATTGATAACTCATGTGAATGATTTATACACAAATCTGGAAAATGATTCCAGTGTATTTAGTGATAGAGAGGAAAATCTTCTTGCAGGACTACGTAGTCGTCTACAATTTGTCCACTGTTTGTTACTGTTGACAAATCCTTCTTTGAGCGCGTTATTTCAGCTATACAGGAATTTCAGCCGGATGATTTCGAAGGATATACAAAGATAGATTTTGATTCTGGAGAAACTGCATCTCTTTCGAAAGTATCTGAAATTCAAGACAATGCTATAGTCCCATGGGACTCTTTTATCTGTTTTTGTCGAGGAATATCACAGCATATCAGTGGTCTAAAATCATTGAGTAATATATTATTTGAAACTGCATATATCGGCGAAAAAGCTGGTGAAGGGAAGCATAGACCTAAGGATGCAACATATGGTCTACCAGGTTTTGAAGTTTTTCTTAATCAAACTAGTGTACCTTCATATATGCCTAAGGTAGTAGATATTCATGATCATCACAAATCGTTTGCTTATTTTTCTAATCTTTTTACTAAATTGGAACATATTTTATGCACATATGAAACGTTTTCTCTATGACATAAGTTATATCGTGATCCGTTGCGTCTTCAGAGTTTGTGGGCATTCATTCAGAAGTCTGGTCAAATATCCTGTTCTTATGTCAAAGATCTCCTGTTACACGATAATTGTAGCAAAGTAAACGAACCAACATTGAGTACTTGTGTTTTGTCAAGGACTATTACTTATATGCTTTATTTTGTTCTCATGTCCCAGGAAGACATCTCTGATTTTAAACCTCAGTCTTTCTCTCCAGTGAATTTCCACTGCTTCCTGACTTCGTGGAGCCAGATAGAATGTACTGCATATCGTCCACTAATCAAAGTTGTCATTTCTAAAACTCCTGAACTGACGAGGTTTTTTTCGACACTTTCTAGCCATTTCGCTCACGTAAGTTCAAGGTCTTTGATTTAACTTTTTTATTGTTTAGGGAATATGAATTCAGAAATTTTGTCCCACTTTGCTCTTTGACGACTTGAAGACTGAATAGCAACCGATTACAAAATGTCGTCCCACTAGGCATTTGAAGTTAAGAAACTAACATACTAAGTACGGGGTTAGAAGTCAGAGTGTAAGATATGTAAATAAGAGCATCTATGAAATGGAATCGAGATTTTCATACATAGAAAACAAATTCACGAAAACATGTAACCAGCAGACGCAGGAACCCATAACGACCTTGAAACTGACCATAGCGTCTTTCTCCAGTAACGCAAGCATCAAATATGGCGCTCGTTTTGGTTAAATTTCATCAGCGGCTGTGCTGTCTGAACTTAGGTAGACGTGAAATGCCACGTTCTAGTAGCGCTGTTAAAATTTCCCTTGGAAATTTTTTTTGTCAATAATTTTTAATGAAATTGCGTTATATGTTATCTGGATTGATGAGAATTCCCATTTTCCGGCCTGTTTTTTTGGTGTCCGCGTCATGTAATCTGACTGCGACACCCCCTAGCATATTGGTTGCAACGATCACTGTTTCAGGCGAACTGTAGCAAAATATCGCTAAAATGAAGAAGATAGGATAGTTGAAGGGTAATGTCATCTACACAAATAGTCTACTTTATTTAGATGCTGCACCTTTCGTCATGGTATCATTAAATTGAGACTTCACGTCTCAGGATATTAATTCAGCCTATTTTCGTGTGAAGAAGAGTCCTTTTTGACAAAAGAATTATATCAGTACTTGGAAATCACCTGTAAATGCTAACAGAACCTTCTGTGGGAATAGAAGTAATCATGTAGATGTGTCTCACCGTATGTTTGTTTTGACAGGAACTATCGTAAGTTAAGAGGTTATTTCTAAGTGTATTTCATGTATATATGCACTGTTTGGTGTAGCGTAATAAGAGTTATATGGACTCAATGCATAAAAAAATCTCAACTTTATTAATATTGTGCCATTGCTAAGTTGACTGCTTGGCTGGCAAACGTAGGTGGTTGCCATGATTATTGTAAGTGCAGTGCAGTGGAGAAGGCAATCACTCGTTTAAATTTCCTTACTGTGTCACTTAGTGCATTAATTCAGTGTGAAGTATTATTATACATATGGATTGTGTCGATTATGAGAACTGAATCTGATCACCTCTATTACTATCAATCTACTGTCTGTTATGCCATTCTCACTGGCACTGTAAACTTACTGCTGCAATGTTTTTGATCACCAATAGTGGTGATGAATTTTTCCTGAATTGCCCATTAACATGAAGCAGTACAGATGCAGTGTCACAACCGAATATCTAGATTGCATTATATGGCATTGTTATCCTCATCAACACAACAGGTCTGCGTATCTTACGATATTTTCAACGTTTCTCTATGCTGCTAACACTGTGCATAGCTATTTAGAGTTGAAGCATGTTCAGCTCATATTTGATGGCTACAGATTCCTTAATGTGAGAGTATAATTTCTGTAGGATTCAAAAAACTATACTCATTAGACATTACTGAGATTATGGATCGATTTCTAAGTTACACATTTGCAATACCTCATTTAATGTAAACGTATTTGGTGTGAAGTTGATCTGCAAGTAAGGTTGATGATAGTATGACGCCTCAATAGTATGGAAGTTTCAAAGATTGTCTTGATATTTGCGTATAATCCTCCAATACTGGAAAACAACTGAGGTCTATTGATGCTTATAGTGTCAATGTAAAAACCCGCTGTAAACTACAAATACATTTATTTGCATGAGATATTACTTAGTATTAACAGAATCAGTGTATTCATAGTGTGTGCTAATATGTAGAATTATCTTTCATAACTTCATGTTGTGCTAGTCCTTACATGTGCTTTATTTTTTTCAGGTATACGGAGGTTGTCGAATATGAAACCAGAGGAAATATGATTCGGTCAAACTGACGTTAATACTCTTCATTGGGATTTTCTTTTGTAAATTAATGGAATGTTTAATATACTCTTCAATCCTACTTCCTCTAGACTTTTTCACTGCGTCGCTATACTGTGTGCTTTTGTAATAAGTGAATTCGGATCAATGCATGTTAAGCTTAGTTAGTGCGATGGAGATTTACTATAGTATTATGAGACTGTTACTTTAGCCCTTCGTAAGATTTCGTGTCTGTTTCTATACAGTAGCACATGGTAAAAACTAAGTAGGATTTAGCAAGTTGAATAATAATTCTGTACTGTTCGATACGCTAAAATCGCCTTATCTGGCCAGTTGCAAGTCTGTATACTGTTAAACGCCAATTATGAAGTACAAGTAAATGTAATAACTTGGGCTTGATAGCTACTTCACTAATCTGTTAATATGCAGTGACATCATCAAATAGACTGTTCACTTGACAGTGAGCAAAGAAACAACTTTCATCTATTCCTAATATGCCGTTGAATCATCTGATATCCATCATTTCTATGATCAACAACTGCGGTGTTTGCATATCTACTTAATGAATATTAAATAAGTCACGCCTTTATGCATCTAATTACCTCCAGTATTTCCTATTCATTTGATGTGTGTACGGTAAACAAGTCATTAATACACTCTCCCACAAATGCCAAGGTTTCTGGTGTCACAAATGTTAATAAGAGTTTCTTCCTTGGTTTCGATACAAATGACGTTCTAAATTATCTCTCTCTATATATATATTTATTCCTGTTTATGCAGGAACATACCAATTGTACAGGCATGGATAAGTTATTATATAAATTACAGTTTGTTTGTTCAATCTAACATTAGAGTCAGTCAGAACAGTCTGCAAAATAGTTTGTCTGTGTAACACATAAAGAGATATAGAAATATTGTCTTCGCATTAACAAAAAACCCAGACTTCAGATGAATGTGATACAAATATCTGGGAAAAATAAAGCTTGAAGTCAATTCTATAAAACTTTGTTGTGAACAGCATCCGTGAGATAAAGTTTATTGATGTATTATTTTGATTCAGTAATGTATTTATTCCATTTTTGTCAGCAGTCTTATCGTAGTTTTATAATAGGAAAGAAATTTGATCTTTGATACGAAAATTAGATAAGGTAATGTTAAATTGTTTTACTGCATCAAATGGGGTCAATTCTAGAACTATCCATTTGCGCCATTTGCGTCAGCATGGCAGACTGTACATGTAAGTTGAGTAATACATTGAAAACTGTTTGAAAACCAGTTGTTTCTTTATATCTAGTCGTTGAACCCTTCTTGTAGCCTAGTTCCAGATTGTTTCCCTAGCCTTATTCCTAAAAAATGTGCAGATATCCTGTCACATATTTAATGAATCTTTTTCCAGAAATGTTGTGCCAGACGTTTGGAAGGATATTAAAATTGTACCTATACCTAAGTCGTTTAATGGAACATGTTTTAAATTTAGACCTATTGCTATTACCTCCCCTTTTCTAAAAGCTATGGAAAAGTTACTCTTACTTATTCTTCAACCCTCACTTAAAGCCTTTAACGATCTCAAATAATTCGCCTATCAACAAAGTAGAAGTACTTTAGATGCAGCTGCAGTCTTGCATCACAACATTTTCTCCATTATTGTCGTCCACTACCAATTGTATTTTTGTTTGACGAACTTAATGTACATACGCATACGAAATAAAATATGTCAAGTGCGCGGACTAACCATTCCAGTCTTTTAATTCGCATCTACAGTGTACTAAGATGAACAGCTCTCTATCAGGAGTCAGAAAATGTTTTAAACTAAATCCTTCAAAATGTCAGACTGTCAATTTCAGTTTCCGATGTAAAAGAAAGTTAGATGAGGCTGTTAATTCCTATGACCGTTGCAAAATTGATGAGAGTGGTACAGAAAACAAGTCTGACGTTAAGTATCTCGGACCAATTCATCACACAGTGTCTTAGCCTTAAATGTATACAACACGCATGCATAATGTTTATGAGCTAGGTATGCAAATCTAGGTAGACGCTAGTACGGCACATTCATTATTTGAAAAACTAACTCATATGTGAGGACTACGATTTGACCAGCTTTACAACGTTTAATGCATTTAGACGCAATAAACATACACTGCTTACTTCTATGACGCATTATCTAAAGCTACCTTAAAGTAGTTCCCCCTGAAGGTAATCTCCTGTTGCTACTACTTAAGTGAGCAACTCAACGTTATCTTTGAATTTCAAAGTAAAAGCGAACATCCTGAGAGCTTTCTGGGTAAAATATATCCTAATCTCTTCACGCAAGCTTTTAGAGGTATTTATCCTATCGCCTCAAATGACTCACCATTTGCTGTCACTTAAAAAGTAAAAATGAATTTACCGGAGGCAGCGTGCTTACGGTTTCTAGATATCATAATGCACCATGAGGAAAAAGCTCTATTCATAGGGTCATAGCAATTAGATCCGCGATATAAATCCGAAACACAACGACTACGATTCACAATCACAGAACATTCTACTTTGCTACCTAATCGTCTAACCGTATCAACAGACGTCTCGCCAAGAAAAAGAAGACCAATGGTTCAAGGAAAATTTATTAAAACCTTTCTTAAAAATCATGGGCAACCGTGTTTATAACCACGGAGAAATCACAAGCATCCGAAAAATAGGAATTTCATTATTTGAATTGAAACAAGCAATTTATAGCCAGCCAATTTTTTCAACCGAATAATCAGCTTCTCAGCTTGTTGTAACTTCGAAAAAACCACAGATTGCAGGCCAATATCCGAAACGTTATTCTTGCTAGTTAAATTCTTACCGAACACTCACCAGATCATTGTATGTTATCCGCTTTTCAAATCGTTTTGAAACAAATAAAATGGTTGTTAACACCGCGTTTATTACAGGCAGTCCTAGTTCGTGCGTTTGGATCTAGTACACTAGGTGTCAACAATCATTTAGGGATTTCCTATTGCTTCCTAATTTTGCTTCCAAAAGTACATACAAACACCACACATTCATACTCCACATGTGGCTCATTCCTGCTTGATTTTGATTCTCCCACAATATATCTGATTTTTTAGCTGACAACAGACAACTTGTCGAAAAGCGTCAAAGCTTTTTCAACATCATCCCAGGTTCTAAATTCTTCAGGTTTAATTTGCTTTTCGAAAACTTTGCTAATATCAACTCTGATTTTATTTTCCTCATCAGATTGACTAGTATATTGCTGCATGCTGTAAACATGAATGTGACAGACATTGTTTTTTCCAGATTTCTACATGTTAAGTAAGCAACTGAGCTAGTAACAACAACGGCAACCAAAAATGAACTGGAAACAACTGCTTCCGCCACCCAAACATGCTCATGAGCATAATTTCCAAAACTTCTAGACAATACTAGTTCATTATTAGCGGAAAAACAACTAAAAACCTGAATCCATGCATGAATGCAACGTATGAAACAATTACAATGAAATGAACGCACTGACCTGCTGGTAAAAACTTTCGAAACAAACGAAATAACTAATTTTAAAAGAAACGGAAACAATAATGAAGTGAAACGCAACATTTGTAAACAATGTGCATCAAGATACGTGGTGAATAAGTGCTGGATAAACGGAAAAATCGATGTGAAAACGAACAGCTACAGAACTGCAATCCAACATGGCCGACTAACATGGACGAAAATGACCTTTGAGCATCTCACTCCATCAATGACCTTGTACATGTCGTTTAATTTCTGCCCTAAACTTATCCGGCATGTTGATTGAAAAATTGCTCCGTAAATTTTTGTCAATAATTTTCAATAGAATTGGGTTATACGTCTTTTTTGGATTGATAGGAATTCTCATTTCGTGGCTGGTTATGTTGGTGTCCGCGTCATGTGGTCTTACCGCGACACACCCTTAGCATATTGTTTGCAATGAATATTGTGTCAGGTGGACTGTGTCAGAATATCGCTATAATGGGGAAGAGAGGATAGTTGGAGGGTAATATCATCTATACAGATAGTTTACTTCATGTAGAAGCTGCAGCCTTCGGCATAGTATCATTCGATGAAGACTTCACGTCTCAGGATATCAACGGGGCTATTTTTGTTTGAAGAACAGTACTGTTTGACAACTGAATGCTATCAGTACATGGAAATCACCTGAAAATGCTAACATAACCTTCTGTGGGAACAGAATTTATCATGTAGATGTGCCTTTCATCGTACGTGTGTTTGGACAGGAATTATCGTAAATTGTAAGGTTATCCCTAAGTGGATTCAATATATATTTACACTGATTGGCGCAGTGCAATATGGGTTATGCGGATTCACTGTATAAAAGATAACTCTATTAATATTGTTCCATTGTCTGTCTAGCTGACTGTTAGGCTAACAAATGTAGGTGGTTCTCACGATTGCTGGAAGTGAATTGTTTCACTTAATATATTAATTCAGTGCATAGTAGTATTATACGCATGAATTGTGTTGATTATGAGAACTGAATCTAGTTAGCTCTATTATTATTAATCTACCGTCTGTCATATGCCTGCAAACAAGGGTTGAAAACGAAACGAAGTCGATTTTACCGCGCAACCTGGAGGACTACTGTACAATTCAATAATCAAACGGCCTGGTTCAGACAATGAGTGTATTTATATATACATCAAATATTTAGCTGTTCAAACATTATTTACTTGTAGACAATCCACTATTTGACAGTATATCATACTTGATCATGTCTGTAAAAATGACATGCATTTTCATGTAAATTTATGTTTGTATGAAAATATACATTATTATTATTATACCATTCCCACTGACACTGTATACTTAATGCTGCAATGGTTTTGATCACCAATAGTGGTGATGAATTTTTCCTGAAATTTCCATGTACGTGAAGCAGTACAGATACGGTATCATGATTGAGTGCCTGGGTTGCGTTATATGACATTGTTGTCCTCATCAACACAACAGGTCTGTGTATACTACAATCTTTCAAGTGTTTCTCTGTGCTGTTAACACTGTGCACAGATGCTTAGATTTGAAGCATGTTCGGCTTCTATTTGACAGCTATAATTTCTTAAATATAATAATATTATTATATTTTCATTTTTTACATGAGGGACACCAGTTTACAGGCATCATCAATATGATAAATTACATATACGATTAGTAAACATGTTTATTAATAGTAATTTAATAAAATACATATTTTCCTACCTGTGTAGGACACACCAATTGTACAGGCATGGATAAGTATTATTTAAATTACATAAATTTGGTTCATGGTAAAATTATAAGGTTGCAGCCATTTTGTCTATGGGAACAATATGATAACTAGTCATTCAGTGGAGCACATCAAGAAATATAGAAATATTGTCTTCGCATTAACAAAAGAAACCCAAGTATGTTTTGGATGGATTACAAATACTTGGGAAAAAAATAAAGCTTGAAGTAATTCCTCCATATAACTTTGGTGTGTACGGAGTCGAGTCTTATTCTTGATTTATATCCAAATTTGATAATAATTTAAAATAGGTAATACACTTGTATACTTTTGACAGCATTTTCTTCGTAACATCACAAGTTAATAGTACTCAAAGTAGACCAATAATAATTACAGTTTATATTCTCTTATAAACGGGTGTTTTCAAGAGATGCAAGCTATTTTTGCAGGAACAATCAGTTATGTTGTAAGTTACAATCATGAAGTATTATAAATCAATACATTCTAATTGGTATAAAGGTATATTTCACAACTGTAATCCAGGGTGCGTCGTTGGTGCAGGCAATGCGCAATTCACGAGGGAATTGTAAGATATCGGACCAATAATGTTTGCAGATCATTTGTCATTGTAAATGGTCAAATATCCACATTCCTCATTCTCATTCAAAAAGTTAAATGGAAGCTGAAATCGTGAGAGACAAAAGAAGACAAACAACAACAACGCAAAAGAAAGCAAGTGGAGTACTTAGGGAGTGATTAATATGTATATATACATTTATATTCTGTTCAGTAATTATAGTTATTTTGGTGCACTAAATAACTATCCCCGTGATGCTAACTTTTATATTGTGTGAACTAATATTATTGTCCTGTGTAAAAATGTCTATCATGTACTTCCAATAATATAAAAATTTATAATTGTAGTTTGTTGTAACTACACGTTTAATGAACTTGAAATATCTATGTTGGGCGAAAAAGTGGGCGTAGGATTCAGACGCAGAAGTGCACTGTCATCTTTGAGCAGTCTGGTGACTGAGGAGATGAACACTGTGAGTGTGTTTGCATCGTGCACATCAGCTGGTAGTCTATTCCAAATGACTGAAAACTTATTTAACAAGAAGCTGTACCGCATGTAAGTCTGACAATGCTCTAAAGCAGCTAGGTTGTGATGATTTCTAAGATTGTAACTGATGACAGCGGTAGGTTTAATTATTGGCTTGGAGGAGCGCATGAGCAGATTAGTTAGCTTGTGGTAAAAAATCAGGTTTAGCTTAAGACGTCTTTTCCAGAGCGGTTCTAGACTTAGTCTGTTGCAACGTTTATAGTATTGGAGACCACTTTCTAAACCAAGAATTCTTAGGGTGAATTGCCGTTGCACTCCTTCTAACTTAAGCTTGTCATTTTGTCTGAGTCCGCTAAGAATAAACGGGCAGTATTCTAAAATAGGTCGGACACATACTTTATATAATAAAACCCTAGTTTCACAACAAAAGAAATTGCGAGTTATGCATCCTAGGAGCCTTCGTGTTTTACGTCTGGCATGATCAGTTTGTTCAGAGAACGTTAAGTTACTAGAGTATCTGATACCGAGATCTACGACTGAGTTGAGCTTGGCTAGTTTACGCCCATTTATTTCAAGATTCAGGTCAAGGTTACTTTTTCCGATACAATGAGAATGTAATTTATATAGGATTCATAAAACTATGCTCACTGGTCATCAATGAGATTGTGGATTAATTTCTAAGTTACACATTTGCAATACTTCCTTAAATGTAAACGCATTTAATGCAAAGTTGGTCTGCAACTAATCTTGATGAGGGAGTGACGCCTCAACAGTATGGATGTTTCAGATATTGTCTTCAAATTTGCGTATAATCCTCTAATAGTGGAAAACATACGAGGTCTATTTATGCTTGACTCTGCCTGGTGGTACGTTCGAAGTTGGTGACATTTTTGCACGTGTTTGCTCTGATATTCATTTACTGCTTATAGTCATACAATCCTTGAAATTATGGTCCAAATCTCTAAAAAACGTGTTCGTAGAAACACAGTTGTTTTAGATAGTGGCTCAACCTCGGTTATAACTGCATTACCACCCTGTAATACAGCATTAACTACTAGCTCACAAAATGGCTTTAGTGAAATTCTCACTCCTGTGATACAGATGAAAGATGTTCTGTTAGAGAACTCTGAGATCTGTAAATTAGACCTCCTTGTGAAAGATGTCCAAAGGCAAGTAAATGAACTTCAGGAAAAATTAGGTCAGTCTGATAGAATGTCACTGCCAATCTCAAATATCACTGAGAGCCGTTCTGATATTGGCCAGGTTAAGACTTTACTGGATGTAACTCAAAACAAGCTTTCGGATTTAGACCCAATAGCCTGTCTGTTAAGAAAGCATCCTAAAATGTCTCCAGACACCCTAAATAAGGCTGAAAATCTGATTGACTGCTTGGTTGCGGAGGTGATGAAGCGTATAACCTCTTCTCACCAGGCTATAGTTTACTATGTCCCAGATTCTCTTCCTCTGAAGACTGTAAAACACAAAATCCTGATTTGTTGCGGCATGGCTAGTGTTCCATGTGAATGCAAAAGACTTCGTAAAAAGTCTAACCAGGCTAACTGTCCCATTATTTTTAAGTTCAGTAATTCCCTTGATTCTAGTAAGTTTACTAAATGTCAGGATCACCTAAGACTGAACAGCAGTTATAAGTCTATAACCATAGCTCAGGATAAAACACCGTGTCAGCGCAGGATAATGCGTAGTAATAACCTGGTCACCTCCTCTAGCTTAGAATTACCCCAAAACGATCGTGCACAGCAACAGTCACCTTATGCTGACATTAGCATTCAGCAAACCACACAACAACCACGCATGGCAATGGAACTAGGAACTGATTTAGATACCAGTGCCCCTGTAAGTAACGTCTCACCGAAAGATGTTAAAATAGGTAGAACTTCAGCAAGCATAAGAATACTTTGTATTCAATAAGCTTGCTGAGAGTAAGACCGTCAAAAAACCCTCACCTCTTACGAAAAGCTCCTCTCGAAACACAAACATATCTGGTAGTTTTCAGTATGCTCCACCTTATAGAAAGTCAGGCCCCAAAACCCCCAAAGTCTTGCAACTAAAGCGCCTTCCCTCTCAATTTCCTTTAAGTTATAAAACCAACACGAAAGTGTGTACCGGTATGACGAATAGCACATGGATGGGTAGACCATTTGATGTTATGCTTTTTAACCGTCAACCCAGGCCCAACCTCTACTATCCTTATATCCAGGAACACATGTTAAATTTTCCAAGTGTCCCGAATCACTGGTACGACCCATGGCACCTAGGACCACCTCAATGCACTCTAACCCCGATGTACAGACACCCAGTCTGACCCCCATATCATTCATAAAATCTTGCGTTGCTGACGCACAGAGTTAGGTTATGGTGATATCTTAAGCCAGTTTTTAGTATCCCGTGACTTATTCACGATATTGCTAATTAATGCACGTTCCTTAATCAATAAGATATCTGAACTAAGGGCATTATTATTTATCGCCAAGCCTACTGTAGCTCTGATTACTGAATCATGGTGCTCATACTCTGTACTTGATGTGCATATAGGCATAGATGATTACACTGTACACCGTGCAAATAGAGACTGCAAGCGTGGTGGAGGATGTCTCATATATATACATAACTCATTCGTAGCCAGTAAGGTGGAAGATGAAATACTGAACGAGGTACCTGATTCACTCTGGGTCGTCTTACAAGGAGATAAGTACAAGCTTCTCATAGGCTGTGTTTATCGAGCACCAAGCTCAACCAAAGAAACTGATGCGTTATTAGCTAAATCATTCGCTCATCATTTAGTACTAATTACAAAATAATTGCAGGGGACTTCAATCTTCCAGAAGTCAATTGGTTAAGTAGTTCCGGCCCGCAACGCTTCGACGAATTACTTGCCACTATCGATTGTTATGGATGGCAGCAACTCGTGGTGACAACATGTTGGACCTTGAGTTTTGTCATGACACAATCCCAGTCTCCACCTATGTTGGTAACAAATTTTCCAGTAGTGACCATAGAATGGTACTCTGCTCTCTACCTTTCTCGCTAATAAATACAGGAAACAAACAGGATTCAGGGAGCTTGATATGTCGTAGTTACAAACATACAGACTGGGGATTAGTCCAAGAACTCATTCGACTCTGTCACTGGGATGAATATTTTACCACTGACTCCCTGGAGGCTGTAGTGTCCCTATTTTACAGGAATGTTATCCTTTGTCTAGATACTGTTGCTCCTAAGAAGGTAGTGAAATTAAATAGACACCAAGCTGAATACATTCCGAGGGCATGCCGCAATAAGTTAAGGAAGTTGAAGAAACAGTACTATTCCACTAAGGATATATCACTACTGCACTCAATCCATGAGTCTCTTGAATCTATCAAGCGCCAACGCTCTCAAAAGGACCTCGACGAAGAATTAAGGGCACTTGAAAGCACCTCAAAAGTTTATAACTTAACAACACTTCTTAAAAAACGAATACAGTCGACGAGGGATATCCCCTATTTGCTTCACGACAAAGTTATCTACAATGAGCCTGCCACTATCTGTGAAATATTCAGTGAGTGGTTTGCAAACTTCAGTTTAGAAACGCGCATTCCTGGTGAAACCGGCCCCCTTACTAGCTCTTTCCTCGGAAGCATAGTGTTCACCGACCAATTGATAGAACAAGGAGTTAAAAGCCTGAAACCTTCCACTAGCACGGGACCTGATGGCCTTGCTTCTATAATTTTCAAAAACAGTGGGTGTGATATATCCCTACCACTTCTTAAGTCCTTCTCAATATCTATGGACACTGGCACTTACCCTAATGAGTGGAAAACTAGCTTCATAATTCCACATTATAAATCCGGTGATAAGGCAAACGTCCGCAATTACAGAC
The DNA here is from genome assembly GCA_944472155.2 of Trichobilharzia szidati. Classification (NCBI taxonomy): domain Eukaryota; kingdom Metazoa; phylum Platyhelminthes; class Trematoda; order Strigeidida; family Schistosomatidae; genus Trichobilharzia; species Trichobilharzia szidati. The sequence continues at coordinate 21,393,128 of OX235279.1, read as the reverse complement.
CTATAAATATAACCCCAGTTGTCTCGCGAGTCATGGAGACAGTTGTCAAAGATCAATTGTCAGACTATTTACTAAGGAAGATCTTGTTACAAGGTCTCAACACGGATTTCTCAAAAATAGGTCTTGCGTTACTTGCCACTTCGACTATTTCAACTGCATTACTAGTAGTCGCGAAGCACGCAAGCTAGTTGTTGTTCTTTACTTCGATATATCTAGGGCATTTGACATGGTATCTCACAGTATTCTCTTTGAGTAGCTGTATTAATGTGGGATTCGCAATCCATTACTGAGCTGGTTAAAATCGTTTCTAAGCAATAGGGTACAAATAACCAAGGTTGGATCTGTATTGTCTCATCCTAGGCAGATCACAAGTGGTGTTGTGCAAGGTAGTGTCCTAGGTCCACTTTTATTTACAGTATACATTAACAGCATTTGCAACTGCTTCACCTCAGGTAAATCATTCCTATATGCTGACGACCTCAAAGTCGTTTACTCCTGCCACGCTCATGAACTAAGCGATATGGTAAATAAAATACATCTTGAACTAAGTGGTCTCGCAACATGGTGTACTGAATCCTGTCTAAAGTTCAACATTGATAAATGCGGCTGGATTTGTATCGGAAACAGTAACCTTGACCTGAATCTTGAAATAAATGGGCGTAAACTAGCCAAGCTCAACTCAGTCGTAGATCTCGGTATCAGATACTCTAGTAACTTAACGTTCTCTGAACAAACTGATCATGCCAGACGTAAAACACGAAGGCTCCTAGGATGCATAACTCGCAATTTCTTTTGTTGTGAAACTAGGGTTTTATTATATAAAGTATGTGTCCGACCTATTTTAGAATACTGCCCGTTTATTCTTAGCGGACTCAGACAAAATGACAAGCTTAAGTTAGAAGGAGTGCAACGGCAATTCACCCTAAGAATTCTTGGTTTAGAAAGTGGTCTCCAATACTATAAACGTTGCAACAGACTAAGTCTAGAACCGCTCTGGAAAAGACGTCTTAAGCTAAACCTGATTTTTTACCACAAGCTAACTAATCTGCTCATGCGCTCCTCCAAGCCAATAATTAAACCTACCGCTGTCATCAGTTACAATCTTAGAAATCATCACAACCTAGCTGCTTTAGAGCATTGTCAGACTTACATGCGGTACAGCTTCTTGTTAAATAAGTTTTCAGTCATTTGGAATAGACTACCAGCTGATGTGCACGATGCAAACACACTCACAGTGTTCATCTCCTCAGTCACCAGACTGCTCAAAGATGACAGTGCACTTCTGCGTCTGAATCCTACGCCCACTTTTTCGCCCAACATAGATATTTCAAGTTCATTAAACGTGTAGTTACAACAAACTACAATTATAAATTTTTATATTATTGGAAGTACATGATAGACATTTTTACACAGGACAATAATATTAGTTCACACAATATAAAAGTTAGCATCACGGGGATAGTTATTTAGTGCACCAAAATAACTATAATTACTGAACAGAATATAAATGTATATATACATATTAATCACTCCCTAAGTACTCCACTTGCTTTCTTTTGCGTTGTTGTTGTTTGTCTTCTTTTGTCTCTCACGATTTCAGCTTCCATTTAACTTTTTGAATGAGAATGAGGAATGTGGATATTTGACCATTTACAATGACAAATGATCTGCAAACATTATTGGTCCGATATCTTACAATTCCCTCGTGAATTGCGCATTGCCTGCACCAACGACGCACCCTGGATTACAGTTGTGAAATATACCTTTATACCAATAAGAATGTATTGATTTATAATACTTCATGATTGTAACTTACAACATAACTGATTGTTCCTGCAAAAATAGCTTGCATCTCTTGAAAACACCCGTTTATAAGAGAATATAAACTGTAATTATTATTGGTCTACTTTGAGTACTATTAACTTGTGATGTTACGAAGAAAATGCTGTCAAAAGTATACAAGTGTATTACCTATTTTAAATTATTATCAAATTTGGATATAAATCAAGAATAAGACTCGACTCCGTACACACCAAAGTTATATGGAGGAATTACTTCAAGCTTTATTTTTTTCCCAAGTATTTGTAATCCATCCAAAACATACTTGGGTTTCTTTTGTTAATGCGAAGACAATATTTCTATATATCTTGATGTGTTCCATTGAATGACTAGTTATCATATTGTTCCCATAGACAAAATGGCTGCAACCTTATAATTTTACCATGAACCAAATTTATGTAATTTAAATAATACTTATCCATGCCTGTACAATTGGTGTGTCCTACACAGGTAGGAAAATATGTATTTTAATAAATTACTATAATTAAATATGTTTACTAATCGTATATGTAATTTATCATATTGATGATGCCTGTAAACTGGTGTCCCTCATGTAAAAAATGAGAATATACTATTGTTGTTATTATACAACGACCAGCTCTGGACTACAAACACTTTATTTTATGAGAATTTCACTTGGTATTAATAGAATCAGTGTATTCATATTATATACTAATATAGAAAATTATCTTTCATGGCTTCATTTTGTGCTTCATATTTTAGGTATATGTAGGTTGTCGAATATGAAATCAGCGGAAATGTCAACCGGTCAAATTAACGCTAATACCGTTCATCAAAATTTTCTTCTGTAAATTAAGAAAATGTTTAATATACTCTTAATTTCTACTTCTGGACTTCTTCAGCGTGTCTTTATACCATGAGCTTTTATAATGCGTGAATTCGAAAATAACGCATGTTAAGCTTGGTTAGTGGCACGGAGATTCATTATAGTATTAGGAGACTGTTAACTTAGTCATTTAAGGGACTTCATGTCTGTTTCTAAATAATAGCACATTGTACAAACTAAGTAGAATTTAGCAAGTTGAATAATAATTCTGTACTGTTCGATACCCTAAAGTCGCCTTATTTAGCCAATTGCAAGTCTGTATACTACTAAACTCCAAGTCTGCAGTACAAGTAAGTGTAGTAACTTAGGGCTTGTAGCCACTTTATTATTCAGTTAATATGCAGTGACATCATCAGATAGAATTTTTAGTTGGCGATAAGCAAAGAAACAGTTTTTATTTATTTCTGATATGCTGTTGAATCATGTGGTGTCATCTAATTTCTATCATTTTTATGATCGACAACTGCAGTATTTGCATATCTACTTTAAGTATGCGAATGACCTAACTGTCGACTCCCAGCTAGGCTGTACCAAGAGGAGCAGCTTCCTATCAGGAGTCAGTGAATGGCTTTTTTCTAGTGGTCTTAAACTGAATCCTCCCAAATATCAGACTGTTAATTTCAGTTTCCGATGTAAACGAAAGTTAAATGAAGCCGCTGGTTCCTATGGTCCTTGCAAAATTGATGATACTGATATAGAAACCCAGTCTGAAGTTAAGTATCTTGGATTAATTCTTTCTTCTGACCTATCCTGGTCTTCCCATGTCTTAGCGATTTCTAAAAGAATATTTCGTCTGACTTTTACATTTAGAAGTTAAGGCACTCAGGCATAACTCAACCACTCTTCTTACAGTTTGTCAACCCTTGCATCTTGCCTATTCTTCATTACTGTTCATCCATGCTTATTCTTTCCTGGACCGCTTAAAAAAGACTATGTCATTCTTCGTAGAACTCTAAAGACTATCAGTCAGTAGGGCGAGTGGTCTCCCTTTGGACTGTATCGTCGTTTATTAAATTTAGACACAACGTACGCTGCTTACTTCTATAACGCACTACCTAAAGCTAAGTAGCTACCTAAAAATAGTTTCTGCTGATGGTAATCTCCTATAGCTGCTACTTTTGTGAGCAGATTAACATTATCTTTGAATAACAAAGTGAAAGTGGAAATTCCAAGAACTTTCTTGGTATCAAGATCCGCAACCTGTCGACGGCCGTAATTTTGAGTGCCCGCGAGTGAGATAAACAAGTGATTTGCTCGCTTGTGATTGGCCAGTTTGTCATTCGACCTGCGGTAATTTCAAACATCATTTATCTGCTTGGTTAAGTTCGCAATTGCCAGGAGCGTTTTATGAAGTCGGGTGCATAATTGACAGCACATACTATTACAGCTCATGTTAGATTTGATAAACCAGAGGATTTATTTGCTGAATTCAATGAATTCATCCCATATCAAGATCAAAACAGTATATGTAGGTAAACCCATATATACTGTTTTCCTGTCACGAAGATCGGAAAGCAGGTATCAGATGTCTCAGTAAGCAGTGTAATACATGTAGGCTACATGTTTTTAGTTGAAATAAATCTGGGTCTCCATTACCTTTCAGGATTAATCTTGAGTTCATTTGGAATAAGTTAGTTGACCACATCAGTATTGCGAGAATGCAATGAAAGTAAGTAAACACCTGCTTCATAAGATTAAGTGATACATTTAATTGATATGATTGTATAATAAGTAGTTGTCTATCTAAGTTAATGATGAATTCGTTGCGATAATAATACCTACTATTGTTTTCATAGTCACTATGATCATGAACGTTATTATTATTAATGCTGTCAAAACTCGTATTATTTGTCATAAAGCTGTTGTCACTTATTAAAATCTTTGTTCAAGCTTATAGCTACTTATATATATATTGTTTGTGAAGTGATTACTTGTAAATGCCTATGATTCAGATCATACATGTAACACCTAAGTTAATAATGCTTTTCTTAAACCTTTCCAGGCTTATGGAGAAACATATATGTGCTGGTACGCAGATCAAAGCTACTGACAGTGACGGGGGACTACTCATCTGAATTATCTGTACATCTCAAATCTAATTTTTGTTTAATAAACACTTTTTTAATGAATCTGTGTTCCTTCTGTCGTAACGCGATTGTGTTCCAGTGACGTTAGTAACACGTGCTAAGTTAGGAATTAAGGGCAAACTTTTAGGAGTAAATGCGGCGTCTGGGAAACTGTTGTTTACGCGATTACATGAACAGATAGCAACGTACCGTGTTCTATAGCTGCGAACCGTAGGCATTCTGTATTTAATTAATGCGATAACCGTAGTTACACATATGGAACAGTATAGGTACATTATTACCATCTTGGTTTATTACGATAAGTAGAAATCGCAAGCTAACTATCTCAGGTAGATTTACTTTTAACCTTGTTTGACTATGAATCCGAAGTCTATTAATAGGTTCCTACTAAGACGATATATAATTAAGCGCTTATAACATCAATGTTTCCTTTTACAAGTGGACGCAGTAAGTTCATTACGGCACGACATAGTCTTTTTATCAATAAGCCTCTCCAAATATCTAATTTTACCTAGCATTTTTAAGATCACGTCATGTACTCCGTACCTCACAAATTACGCAAAGGCTAGAAATCAGCTTAATCAAGTAGAATATACAAACGAATAACGAGGAATACATTTATTAATGAATAAACATGTAATACATAATCAACAACACGGCAGATATCTTTTTCTTTTCGCCCAATTGCATGAAATTCCCGAAAGTAGATATTATCTGAAAAAGAACAAAAGAATTCTAAAGATGGAGACATTGTTACCACTGTAAATGCAATAAATAACTAACTGAATGATGAAATAATCAGTTTAATTGTATACAATTACATCAGTCGATATTTTTCAAGAAGAAAAAATGGATATTGCATCTACCTGTAAACATCAAGTATATGCTATAAAATAAGTAAATATTATGCGTATATAATTTCTAAGTATTTCTGTAGATTTACTTTAATGAAATACATGTACAGGAGCTTTGGCAGCATTAGCAAAAGTAAACAACAAAGTAAATCAAATAATCAACAAAACCAACTATCCCACCTCATCATGTCCATGTGTAATCCTTTAAACTGCAAAAAAAGTTCACTAAAAGTCGTTATAATATGTCTATTCAAGTAATTCGACATTTTCCGAACGGAAAAGTACGTAATTCAACAATTTGTAAATTGGCCGTAAATTACGGCCGGATAAGGACACCATCATTTTCCGTTTATGCTAAACACGCCTTATTACATCAACTTTTAGCAGCAATATAGGTGTAAAAGTGTGTAAAACAACGAAAAATCATCTATTTTCGAAGTTCTTTCATTAAATAAAGCCGCTAGACATCAGCTGATCAAATGACCTACGGCCGTCTACAGGCTGCCATCAAGATCGCCTCTTAGTCGAAAAAAGTATATATCCTAATCTCCACGAAAGCGTTAAGAATTATTTATTCTATCACCTCAAATGACTCACTATTTGCAGTAATTGAAAAAAGTAAATTTACCGAAGACAGTGTGCTTATGATTTCTAGATACAATAATGCACCATGAGGAAAAAGCGGGCGTTGATATGGCATATCCCCTGTTTGAAGTGGCGCCTCCAGCCTTACCTTGAGGACATTTGAGCGGTCTAGTTGTTTTGAGTTTGGCTGATTTGTTTCGTTTGATCTAGGTGGCTGCATTTGACGTGATTCTGGTTTTTATTTGGCTTGAACTGTGTTGATGTTTTAAGAGTAGTCGTCAAAAGCTGTCTCTAAGCCTGAAGGCAGTTATCGTGCAGGAGGATGCTTGAGAATGTGTTTAATGTGAGAATTATAGGGTGCACCTAAAATCCTTGGTGTTAACTCCTGTCTGTGATGTCTCAATGATTTCTGAAGAGCTTCGTTTTATCACTTTTGCCCATATTTGTCGTTCACGAGCGTTTCAATAAATGTTTTTAGCTATAATCAGGAACTTTCCAAAACGGTAATTCTGTGAAGGAATTCAGCTACAGTTTCCACGTCAATGTCACTTCCAAGTTGCTTATTGTATTCTGTTGGCGATTGGTGAATTTTTTATTTAATAGCTTCTGTTTTCATTTGCAGTGATACCCAATGAACGCATTGGCATCTGGAGACAATGGAAACCAACCTGCCTTTCCTTTATCAGTGGACATCAAAAAATCTTCTGGCGGAATTATGTTTAGTCACAAGTATAAAATACATTATTAAAAATACATTTTTTCCTACCTGTGTAGGACACACCAATTGTACAGGCATGGATAAGTATTATTTAAATTACATAAATTTGGTTCATGGTAAAATTATAAGGTTGCAGCCATTTTGTCTATGGGAACAATATGATAACTAGTCATTCAATGGAACACATCAAGATATATAGAAATATTGTCTTCGCATTAACAAAAGAAACCCAAGTATGTTTTGGATGGATTACAAATACTTGGGAAAAAAATAAAGCTTGAAGTAATTCCTCCATATAACTTTGGTGTGTACGGAGTCGAGTCTTATTCTTGATTTATATCCAAATTTGATAATAATTTAAAATAGGTAATACACTTGTATACTTTTGACAGCATTTTCTTCGTAACATCACAAGTTAATAGTACTCAAAGTAGACCAATAATAATTACAGTTTATATTCTCTTATAAACGGGTGTTTTCAAGAGATGCAAGCTATTTTTGCAGGAACAATCAGTTATGTTGTAAGTTACAATCATGAAGTATTATAAATCAATACATTCTTATTGGTATAAAGGTATATTTCACAACTGTAATCCAGGGTGCGTCGTTGGTGCAGGCAATGCGCAATTCACGAGGGAATTGTAAGATATCGGACCAATAATGTTTGCAGATCATTTGTCATTGTAAATGGTCAAATATCCACATTCCTCATTCTCATTCAAAAAGTTAAATGGAAGCTGAAATCGTGAGAGACAAAAGAAGACAAACAACAACAACGCAAAAGAAAGCAAGTGGAGTACTTAGGGAGTGATTAATATGTATATATACATTTATATTCTGTTCAGTAATTATAGTTATTTTGGTGCACTAAATAACTATCCCCGTGATGCTAACTTTTATATTGTGTGAACTAATATTATTGTCCTGTGTAAAAATGTCTATCATGTACTTCCAATAATATAAAAATTTATAATTGTAGTTTGTTGTAACTACACGTTTAATGAACTTGAAATATCTATGTTGGGCGAAAAAGTGGGCGTAGGATTCAGACGCAGAAGTGCACTGTCATCTTTGAGCAGTCTGGTGACTGAGGAGATGAACACTGTGAGTGTGTTTGCATCGTGCACATCAGCTGGTAGTCTATTCCAAATGACTGAAAACTTATTTAACAAGAAGCTGTACCGCATGTAAGTCTGACAATGCTCTAAAGCAGCTAGGTTGTGATGATTTCTAAGATTGTAACTGATGACAGCGGTAGGTTTAATTATTGGCTTGGAGGAGCGCATGAGCAGATTAGTTAGCTTGTGGTAAAAAATCAGGTTTAGCTTAAGACGTCTTTTCCAGAGCGGTTCTAGACTTAGTCTGTTGCAACGTTTATAGTATTGGAGGCCACTTTCTAAACCAAGAATTCTTAGGGTGAATTGCCGTTGCACTCCTTCTAACTTAAGCTTGTCATTTTGTCTGAGTCCGCTAAGAATAAACGGGCAGTATTCTAAAATAGGTCGGACACATACTTTATATAATAAAACCCTAGTTTCACAACAAAAGAAATTGCGAGTTATGCATCCTAGGAGCCTTCGTGTTTTACGTCTGGCATGATCAGTTTGTTCAGAGAACCTTAAGTTACTAGAGTATCTGATACCGAGATCTACGACTGAGTTGAGCTTGGCTAGTTTACGCCCATTTATTTCAAGATTCAGGTCAAGGTTACTGTTTCCGATACAAATCCAGCCGCATTTATCAATGTTGAACTTTAGACAGGATTCAGTACACCATGTTGCGAGACCACTTAGTTCAAGATGTATTTTATTTACCATATCGCTTAGTTCATGAGCGTGGCAGGAGTAAACGACTTTGAGGTCGTCAGCATATAGGAATGATTTACCTGAGGTGAAGCAGTTGCAAATGCTGTTAATGTATACTGTAAATAAAAGTGGACCTAGGACACTACCTTGCACAACACCACTTGTGATCTGCCTAGGATGAGACAATACAGATCCAACCTTGGTTATTTGTACCCTATTGCTTAGAAACGATTTTAACCAGCTCAGTAATGGATTGCGAATCCCACATGAATTGTAAAGTGTTAAGTTCAGTCTCAGACGTCCTATCCGTAGTGTTTCTAGTCCTAGGGTATCACATCTAGTGGAGTAGTTCTTACCATTTTCAGTTTCGAGTAATTTTAACGTGAAGTACCTCTGCACTCCCTCGACTTTCAATTTGTCGTCTATGCGTATACTACTATACACGAATGAACAGTAATCAAATGACGGATGCACACAAACCTTGTACAACAGATTTCTATACTCATTCCTGTAGAAGTTCCTGATTAGAATGCCGATAAGTCTGGTTGACTTTGACACTTGTTTGGAGATATGTTCAGAAAATGATAAGTTATGTGAATGTTTCAGCCCTAGGTCCAGTACAGATTCCAGTCTTTGAAGTGCATGGCCTTGAATTGTCAGGTCAAGTTCTAAATTGTTGCAACCTATGCAGAGCCAGCCACATTTTTCGACATTGAATTGGAGTTGCCAGGTGTCACATCATCTATCCATTTTTTCTAATTCTTTCTGTATGGCGTTTACTGTTATTCCAAGATCTGTGTTCTTGCATTTATACGTCACTTTTAAGTCATCTGCATATAGAATTGGTTTATCTGCACTAAAGGATTCACAGATACTGTTTATATATATTATGAATAAGAGTGGGCCTAATACACTTCCCTGGATCACACCACTGCTTACTGGTTTAGGCCTTGAGATTATCGAGCCAACTTTCCTTGTCTGACTTCGGCCACAGAGAAATGATTTATCTAGCTCAGGAGAGGGTCACATATCCCTAGTGAGCATAACCTGCTGACTAGCAGATTATGGGAACTCTGTCGAAGGCTTTTGTTATATCAAAATATAGCACAACTACTAGTTCTCTGTTGTCCCTACTTCGTGTAACTTCGTTGAAAAAGTCTATGTGACAGGTCACACATGATCTCTTTTTGAGAAATCCGTGTTGTGATGGATTGATAAGTTCACGTTCTAGTAAGCTGTCTGACACTTGGTCTTTAACCACTTTCTCCATTATTCGGGATATTACCGGTGTTATATTGATAGGTCTATAGTTGAATGCACTGGTTTTGGCCCATGCTTTGTGCTTAGCTAATATGTATGTGGTTTTCCGCGCTTCAGGATAAGTTCCAGTTTCCAGTGAGAGAGTAAATATTCTAAGTAACAAGACTACCATTTCCGTGCTACCATTTTTGTATATGACAGATGGTATGTCGTCTGTTCCAGTACTACCATTAGACTTCAATAGTCTTAGTTGCTGAGTCTATATTTTGTGTGTATTTCGCCTAATTTGTGGTTACTTTTGCAGGTCATTTGGAAATTTTGGGTCGGGTGCACTCTGGCGTCATTGCAAAACCACTCATTGAGGGGTTCACTTATAACCTGGGGATCATTGTATATTATACCCTCATGTTCCAAGCTGCTTACACTATTGTCTTTACTGCTTTTTAGACGTTTCTGCAATATCCTACAAAGTTCCTGAGTTTTGGAGTTACCCACAAGCGCTTTATTTTCTTCAAGTTGTGACGTCATTTTGTGTTTATCTTCAAGCCGTTTAAGAGTTTCATGTATTTGGTTCAACGTATTAAATTCCTTAAATACATGGTATTTCCTTTTCAATTTCTTCAGTTTTAGTCGCGTTTTGCGGTCTTTAAATGGAGTTGGTGTCTTTAGAGCAGATTTTAGGGGCGCGATTATGTCTCTTGCTGAGCCAATTGTTTTGTAGAAAATATCAAGTGATACTTCTAAGTTATTGTTGATGAAGTATTCTTCCCAGTCAGAACTTCTCAACAGATCTGATAGGAATTCCCAATCGGCATTCTTATAGTCCCTATATTGATAGTGCACCGGGGAATTTTTAGATGTGTGTTTAGTTGTTAATCGGAGGGGTAGCGTGCAGTACAATATGTTGTGATCACTGTTATCAAGTTTATTTCCTACCTCTATCGAGATGGGCTCTATTTCATGACAAAGGATTAAGTCAAGAGTGTTTTCATTTCCTGTAGGGAGGCGTACGCACTGCTTCCATCCGCCTACGTCTATAGCTTGTAGTAGCTCGTCATGGATTCTAGGTCCTGTACATGTATCCCAGTTTACTCCAGGTAAGTTGAAATCGCCACAGACTACTTTGTAGTCAAAGTCCAGCGTAGCTACATGCTCTAGTATTTCTCCAATAGTTATACCAGTCATTCCAGGGCTATTGGGAGGTCTGTATATACATCCCACGAGAATTTTATTTTCGTTTGTGTGGATGCTTATCCACTTAGATTCAGGGAGTTTGTCAGTAGTTGGGTTATTGAAAGTATTGGAGTTAGTGGATTTAGAGGCATATATTAAGCAGCCGCCTCCTCTTTTGTCAACTCTATCGTTCCTATAGATGTCGTAGTTGTCTATTACTAGCTTTGAGTCAGGTAAGTCAGTAGTAAGCCAGGTTTCAGTCACCATTAATAGTGTAGGCCGTTCTATGTATGCCAGGCAGCGAAGCGATGTTATTTTATTAAGGAGAGATCTAGCATTCAGGAGCATAATCGTTAGTAAACCAGAGTTATTGGAGGAGAGGTTAACATGGTTACTTGTTACTATCCCTACGTTATGTTTGGAGGGGCTCTGAGGTGAGACAGAGTCAGTATGTGTACTATTTCCTGGATGAATTGTGCAGCGAGTGGGGCTATTGTTTGCTGCATCCGAAAATAATCCTGTTGCATGTTTTGACTTTTAGCATCCATGGGTGGGCATCTGCGTTCATTTACTGGTGATATATAGTTTGTTTGACCTAGGTACCCTGTGTTAAGATTACCTTGGTAGTTGTACCTCATGGGTCTTTCATAGTCGTATGCATATTGGCTCACATCACATGTGTGAGTGAAGTTATTGAGAGGGTCAAGTGTCGATCTACACTCATTATGTTGCTGAGGTTTAACATAGATAGTGTGAGAGTCCGGACGAGAATATTCATTAATATGGTGCCTATATGAGTCCCGTTTAGTGCTCCATATATCCTGATGATCCATTCTACGTTGCATTCCCAAGTTATGTGCGTTGCTAGGCATATTACTCCTACTTCGGGAAGGGGTATTCTTACTCACATGATGGATGACGTTTTTGGGAATATGGTTTTTTACCCATGCATTGTCATTTTTTAGACTGACATGTTGCTTATTAGACTTATTGAGAGGGAGGTATGTCGAAGTCTGGAGTGGGACTCTAGGCTTTATGGTCTTTCTTGCAGTTTCTACTGCGGGACTCTCGGGCTTGCATCCAGATTGGGTGTGGTCTGCCAGTGGTTTCTGGTCAGCCAGATTTGTGAGTCAATATCAACCTCATGTATGTCAGTAGGTTTTCCAGATGTGCTCTCATGTACTTTAAGATTGCACCCAGTGACACTGCTCTTACTGAGTTTCGAGTCGCTTTTACTTGCCGATTGTTTTCCCAACACTATACACGTGACTTGCTGTGCTTCAGTGTCCGTCGACACTTTAGCACTGATACCAGATGTATTTCTCAGTGTGTTCAACTTTGTATCGAAGGAGTTCTTGGTTGCTTGCCTTTGGTTAGTCGTTTTATCCGAGACTACTTTAATAGTCTTGAATTTAGTGGCAGTAGCCAGAAGATCTTCGGCCTTCTTAAATCGTTCAGCTATTATGTAGCTGTCGAACCTAAAGAGTATGGGACATGGATGCTTTAGGTCTTTTTTACTTAAGTGAATGCACTGACAAGGTGCACTCAAGAGATTTGCAGCCTTCAGCAATGAGTGCTGGACTGACTTTATGGGCTCGCTATCTAGTACATTATACACTATAGCGTTTTGTTTCGAAGCCAGCCTTTTAACAACTTCGCTGGATAGAAAGCCAATGGCGTTTTCTAACTCCTTCGCATTTTCTGAGTCAGTAGGCGTCATTCTAGAGGTCATATTAAAAAGCTTTAGGATTGTAGGATCCTGCAGTTCCTTTTTCATAAGTGAGATAGTTTCGGGTGTACATTCTAATGAACTTAATTTCGTTTTTAATTCATCTATCTGTAGCTGCATCTCTTTAATAATGCATGTTAAGTAAGAGAGCTCTACCTTTTCAGACAGAACATCTTCCACCTGTATTACAGGGGTCAGAGTTATGTTCGAGTATTTTATGTTGGGTGAACTACTAATAATAAGGGGTGGTAATGTGTTATTAGACGAGGTGGTGCTATTTTCTAAATTACTGGTGTTCACATGAACACTCTTTTTAGAATTTCGGCCCATCGTTATTAAAGATCAATCAACAGTATACCAGTTGGGTTCAAGCAGAAGATGTCCTAAGTCAGCTAGAAGCAGTACGATATGTATGACAGAGTATTCCTAGGCAATTCATACACATTATGTAATGAAGAAGTGCATACGGAACCATGAATCTCGGGAGTTGAAGTACATATGGCATGAAGCGAAAAACCGGAGGTTCAGGTTTACGCGTCAAACCGTAGGAAATCTATTATTTATTTCTGCAGTGTAAAATACAGCGGTCGCCAATCAGGCTTTCGTATACGCTACAGGGAGGACGAGTTTATCGTTTGTGCCGCGAAAACAGTTCACAATCACAGATGTGAACAAAGTCTTATGATAGGTGATCCTTAATTTATGCGCCTGTCCGTGGATGAAAAGGAGAACATTGCACCAGTTGTGAAGACTACATCTGAGGTTGGTGATGTTTTGGAATATGCTGAAGAGAATTTTAATAAGATTTTGACAAGCACAGATGTGCATAATTTACGCAAGGATGTGAGACCAGATAAGTGATGCAGTTTAAAGTTATTTTGCAAACCATGCCTTTGAGATCAGACGTCATGCGCATAATAAGGCAAAGCGGTCAGATGGTTGAATACGTAGATTCGAGTATAGGGATAACTAACAGAATTTGATTCGCCCTGGATTCACAGGTGCAGTTATATCGGAAATATAAGGAGGTGGTGTGTATTGACTCAACATACAATACCAAAAAAGGACGGGTACGTTATACGTGAAACTGTTGACAAATCTTAATCAGATATTCTCTGTTTCAGCTAGTGGTAACAGACAATATGGGTCATGGGAGGCCTGTTAGTTCTTCGTTGCACTTTAATTGCACAATGCAAGAATATAATAATATAATATATCTCATACCACCGTTGAAGTGCTATGACCAACTGCTCTGGGGAGTTGAATGTGACACTTAGCAGCTTTGGGGAGCTAATCAGTGTGCGATGAGTGGGGCGAGGTGGTCGGGAAATGGAGATGGCTCCAGAAGCGCCAAGGGCCATCTGAAACGACAGCCATCTCTACTACTGTACATCATGCATGTGTTTTTCACAAGCAGTGCCCGTTTCCAGCTCTGGAACACAGTGTACCACCATAGAGGTGGAAGGCATTAGTTCCGGTGACTCCCTCGCCATTTGTCTGATAGCCCACGGTCTGTCTTGTCTCACCCTTATGTTCGAACTTCTGTCGATGGCTAGTACCTGAGCCATCAATAGTACCTTTTCGGCCTCTTCGGCAGAGTTCAGTGTAACCCGTAATGGAGGTGGCTTACCTTGAGGTGTGTGGACACCCCTGTACAGCCTGCACAATTTCACTGAACTAATGTTCAGACCTAATTTATTGCACAGGTTGGACCACTGTTCCTGATCAAACAGGGCCCGCTGTTCAAGCAAGCTGTCCTTGCTCACAGGTACGTTGAAGAGGATAAAAGAAACAGACCGATTAACCTCAGACTTAGGTTTGGCCTTTGGCTTCTTGTATTCCTTTGCAGCATCGGCAACTTTAAGCTTCATCAGGTTCTGGCCAGCCTTTGTTGTGTTACCGAGCTTGCTCGTGGATGCAAGTGGTACTTTTCTAATTCTCTCTTCCCTTGATTTTGTGGGTCCAACCTTTTGAATCTTCACCTTATGAAAATTGGCATTTTCAGTCAGTAGGACTGGAGTGTCCTTCTTACTGTCTGAGCCAAGTTTTCGCAGTGTGATGTTAGCAGGTGGGGAGCTGCATAAGACTTTGTTGGGACACAAGAGCGACTTGTTGTTTCTGCTATCCGCAGACACGCTCTGTGGGACTATGCCAGGGCGACGAAGTGGACAGATGTACCAAAACCACGGGCACGGGTTATTTCTCATAAACACGTAGTATGCTTTTGGCACCACTTTGTCACAACGGCAGTGCACCCACCGTTTTGCGAAAATTGTATTCAAACGCTGAGTTAGCTTTAGAAACTATGATACTGCACGCCTGGCATTCGTCTCCCTTACTTGATGACGCCTTCGAGGTCTTATGACGTCTTGAGCGTTTCCTTTTAGGTTCGCTGTGCTTCACACACTGGCCTTCAGTTGATGCAGGTGTAGTATCCTGCCCCCTAGTATTGCCTGTGCCGTTCCAGTACTAGACTGTGGCAATGCAGGAGTAGTATCAGGACAGACGACACCTACACGAGTCTTTAGGATGGGTATGCGACTTGGGGTTGGTGTCCCTGGCTTTTGCCTTCTCTGGCTGAAGCCCTTGTGACAGATTGCCATTTCTAAGGCTACTTTCGACATCCATATTAACCATCAATAAAACTTATGCTGTATAAGAATAAGAGTGCAACAGTATCTGCCCACAAGAACAAGAATAAGACTGAAAAAGTACAAGACAAGGAAAAGAAAAGGTTTTCGACTTTACCTAGTATTTTCTGGATGATCGGCTTCACAGGAATCACATGGTGGACCAACAAGTCTTCTTTATCTGAACGAGTGAGGAAGATGCTGCTACAAAAATAGCATCTGAAGCTTTGGCAGTAGTTCGAGACAGCTGGACTTACCACACAGAGATTCAATATGTAAGTAATGGTTGAATTTAATTCACCGGCTAGGAAGATCACGTTTCCCAAGCGGATAACTTTTAGGCACGATAGGGCGAGGAGTACTAGTGGAAATGTCGCAGAGAATAGTACCTTTTCCCATACCTAAGGGTGTCTCGGCTAATTGTAGAGTTGTTTTCGACAGCTCACGCTGAAGCTCGGCATCTTCTTTTTGAAGACGAGCCCGTTTTACAAGGTCTATGCCGTCGATTTGCGTGAGGGAAGAAATGCGCGACAAGGCATCTGTCACAGTGTTGTTCACTCCGGATACATGGCGAATATCCGATGTAAACTGTGAAACGTAATCTAGTTGTCGTGATTCCCTGGGTGAATACTTATCTGAAGTTGAGTTCAGAGAGTATGTCAGAGGTTTGTGGTCAGTGTAAATTATGAATTCACGACCCTCAACTGAATGTCGAAAATGGCGTATAGCACAGTACATAGCTAGAAGTTCTCTTCCAAATGTGCTGTACTTCGTTTCACCTAATTGAAGGCGCCTCGAGAAAAAGGCGAGTGGTTGCCACTCTTTGTAAACTAGTTGTTGCAGAACTGCGCCGATTGCAGTGTCTGATGCATCAACTGAGATACTTAACGGTGCCGTTGGATCCTGATACATAAGAAGGGTGGCATCCGCAACAGCTTTCTTTACCTGAGTAGAAGCATGTCGAGAAGACGCGTCGAGTTCGATAGACTTGTTATTCCCTCGAAGAAGGTCTGTTGATGGCTGAATCAGAGAAGCACATTTGGGAATAAACCGTCGGTAATAACTTACCAAGCCGTTAAAAGTGCGAAGACTTTTCATTGTCTTTGTCTCCGGAAAGTTCAGTATCGCTTCGACTTTAGCAGCCAGTGGGAGAATGCCCTGGCAGTGAATAGTGTGACCCAGGAAGTCGAGTGAGTCAACGCCTATCTGACACTTTTGAATATTGATGGTAACACCATGTAGGCGTAACCTTTCAAATGCCAAGTCCAAGTGTCTAAGGTGAGTTTCCTTATCTGGACTGGCAATGAGGCAGTCGTCTAAGTATGCGTATACAAGATCGAGACCACGAAATACTTCATCGATGAAGCGTTGGAATGTTTGGGCCGCATTCCGGAGGCCGAATGGCATGCGTAGGAATTCGAAAGGTCCGAAAGGCGTAATGATAGTCGTTTTCGGAATATCTTCCGTTGCCATCGGGATTTGGTTATACGCTTTAACCAAGTCGATTTTAGAGAATATAGATGCGCCAGATAACGTTGCCGTCAAGTCGTGTATGTGAGGCAAAGGGTAGCAATCAGGGGTTGCTTCGGCGTTCACTCGCCGGTAATCACCAGTGGGTCACCAACCATTGCTATCCTTTTTCGGTACCATATGCAGTGGGGATGCCCATGGACCATTCGATGGCCGAATGATGCCAAGGGTGAGCATATGATCGAACTCATTTCTAGCAATTTTCAGTTTGTCAGGGGCCAGTCGTCGTGCTTTAGATGTCACGGGCTGTCCTGAGGTTATGATGTGGTGCATGACATTGCTGGTTATGCACGGGAGATCGTTAGATGGGCAATTGAGTTCCGGATATTTGTCAACAATCGGTTGAAAAGTTGGATCAAGGATTGCTTTCATCTTAACGAGTGACAAGCTGGGGCCTATGTAGGTGACGCCCTTAATTGACAGACTAGTAGTATTGTCAATCAGTCGTTTTCGGCGGACGTCTACGAGTAAATCATGATGATTGAGTAGTTCCGTGCCGATGATGGGCATTGTGACGTCATCGATAAGGAAAATCCACTGAATAGGTTTGCGTAAACCTACGTTCAAATAGACGTATTTCCTACCAAAAGTTGCAATTGGTTTTCCATTTACAGCCTGTAAGTTGAAGTTAGGTTCCTTCTGTCGATCTGCTGCTTTAGCAGGAAGGACGCTGACTTCGGCGCTTGTGTCGACTACACATCTAGTCTGGCTGATTACATCGTGGATGTAAAGTAAGCGGCCAGTGCCACCGGCGACGGTTGCCACTAACGCGTGCCGGCAGGATAGTTTCCCACAGACTTTGTGACATTGCCGAAGTCGCAAGGTTTACGGCAACATTTCGCTTCCTGGCCATAGGTGTTGTGATACCAGTACCAGCCAGGATTTTTGAGGGAACGTGGGTTGGACTTTGAACGACCACGTGCGCTTTGCCGTTGAGGGGATTTAGAACGACGGTAGGAGGAATTGCTAGGCTTGTTTGTCCTAAGCATCTGCCGGATGGAGTTGCATAACTCTATCATTGCAGTATCCTTACTCGAAGTCTGTTTGACAACTGAGTATATTTCGGTAACTGGCCGTTTAGTTATCGCCAGAATTTTATCTGCAGAGACAGCTTAGTCATCCATAAGAACACCCTGAAGTGTCACAAGTACAGTCTGAACTGACTGTGGCAGTTTGGATACACAGAGGTCTCTGAACAGTCCTTCGTCGAACTGACTGGCCAATAATCTCTCTCATTCTTGCCAGCATGCTCACGGCTGACTGATCCCCTAACTCGATGTTATGAAATAATTCATCCAGACGCTGTCGATCCGTGAGAAAGTTTCTCTTGAGGAGGGGTGCTTTGAGCAACTCGTACGAGTTACTTACCTCTGGACTCGACATCTGTACGGTTACGCCCTTGCTGAATTCCCGCGGTAGGGCGTGAATAACTGCGAGGAACTGCGGAGGCTGATCGGTTATGCCATGCTCAAAAAAATCAGACTCAGCTATCTGAAACCACGTTTCAGCATCATCTCGCCAATATGGTACGAGCTGAATTCTTTTGGCGGTTGAGCGAATACGAATAACCTTGGGGCTAGGATCACCTATGACGAAATGTATGCCGATAACAATGTAGTACAAAAACAAACACAAGAAGGAACGAACTCACTGGGTTTATCTGCGTGTTTATTGAAGATAAAGTTCGTGGTTGGGCTCACCAGTTTGGAGGCTGAAGGTATCGACGTTCGCGAACTGTATGGAGTATACTAACGCAGATCTTATACCAACAACTTCTATAGTGTACGCTCTTCGAGTACCAGAGACAAAGCAAAAGATCAGATTTAGTCGTCCAAAGTACGTAACATATTTGGGACCAAGTCGCGGGTTGAAGTGAATGCTTAGCTAGCTAGTAATCGTGCACGCACGTGACACGACGGAGTACCAAATGGCGAGGATGCTTGATCGGAAGCCTTCAGCTAAACAAGTCGGCTTAAACAGTGAGGGTCAGCATCCAATGTTGAGTGGTGATTGTTGTGGTCAATAATTTTGGGGAATTATTTACCGCTACAATGGTTATCCGATGAAAACACCCTGTCCTCTCACTAATAAGTCGTCGAGAAACTGCAGAGAGTCCATGAATTCTTCTTCTTAGGTGAAACGGACAGCCGGGTGAGCAGAATTGAGGTGGCTCAAAATTAAATCTCTATGTAAACCTTCATCTTACACTACAAAGTTGTTATCCATATACTTACAGCACAATTCCATATTAGCTACATATTATTTAAGCGGACAATTTTCCAGTTTTGCTAGATGTGTGTTAGAAAACAGGCAGAGTGGAGATCCAATGGTCACACCATCACCTCGACTGTACATTTCACTATCAAACAAGAACTGGGAATTCGTCGTACATCTACGTAGTAGTTGCTTTGCAGTGGGTCGATGAAGTTCGTCAATCCACAATTTCTGCAGATCGTCATCGATGTAACCACATTTGAGCATCAGTAAATGTAATATTCACCCTGGTTGTCCCCTTTTTATCATCGCCTAAAACGTATTCTGTGCAGCGTCAGAGGGAGACTCAGATCTCGTTCTGATGGAAAGCTGGATATATGCTTGCGTTTCACAGGTGATGTGGCGAGGGCATATTTATGCACATACATTCAGGTTCGCTCATTCTCAAGCTTTTCGTAAGACTTCCGGACGTGTGTACGACTACAACTTGAAGTGCCTGATATCCCCTCTCACTTAAAATGAGACTGGTATTTTCGATAGGCTTCAAAGAAGGACGGCGAAGTGATTTATGGCCCTTCGAGATAATTTTGTTTCGGTTGAAATGATGTTCTCTGTCAGTTCAGGCCCTCATATCTCGCTGCAATATATCAATTTTCCCCTTGATTCCTTGAGTTTAGTTCATTATGTCTCACTCCACTCAGCCAGTTTGGTGTTTCATTAGTTTCTGGAACTTCCTGCCGCCTTCCAGTAAGGAATTCATTTTGTTTATGCAATCATGTCTGTCCATGATTTCTTCGCAATATATGTCATCTGGTCTGGTGATGACTGTTTCATCTTATCTTAGTCCCCTAACAGCCTGACGATGCTTTGTTGTTGGTGTGCTATGGAGCTATGGTGCAATGATTGTACTGATGGCAGTGGCCCACCGGAGTTAATCTCAATTGTTCAAGGTCTTCACCAGAGAAGGCAACCAAGTCCCGTGTCTGAATGCAGAGGTTCTCAAGCTGTACATCGATGTCCATTTGACTGATGTCCTCATGAGAACGAAAAATTGGGTTGGAGAGATAGCGCTTCATGTTGTAATTTATTGAGAGTTCCGCTAGAGAAGTTACGGGTCTACCCTTCAGTATTCACTCAGTATTTAGTATTTACCTTAGGGAGTTCGGTTTTCCGAGCCTTTGATCGATTGTACTACCATTTTTGAGGAGTTCGACTTGACGAAGCCACCAAAGTATTCCATAAATTGTAGTAAAATATCTTCTGAAGAGTTGAGAAGTGCATAACTGCTTTGTGATATGTTTGTTGCCAGTTGTGTGATATTAGAGCGGATTGATTCTAGTTGATTAGGAGTACAACATTTTCCAAGTCGTTTCATCCTCTGGCATTCTGCTTCTACGTAAGGATTTCAACTGAATGTTGGGATATAAATTATTCTGGATACAATTCTCTATAAATTCACCACATATTCTTGATTCGGGGAGTCACACGATGAGCTTTCAGAATTCAGTGAACACATTGTCCTCGACAGAATACTTAGGGGGATTATAAGACTCAATAGTGCAAAATATTCTCATGTCATGGACTGAAAGTCTATTTCTAACGATAAGTGTTATATTTAACAATTATAATCACATTAGGAGAATTTACTGGGAAGAATGTTCTTCCCTCATATCGAACTACGCAAACGTCTACTGACTAACAGGTACCTTTACTACACAACCGAGAGGCGAGCACAAAGAAATCGAATTGGTTTACTTCAGCTCGCAAAATATGATATTGGAAATTAGATTCAGCACAGCGGTAAGACACTTTAGTGTGTGGCGCGGTTAATTCGAAATGGACGGAGCTCGATCGCGATTGCGTGAGTGCGAAGGTTGCTCTAATTCAAATCCACCGTGTGAGTCTGATCCTTAAGCTCCTTTCTCTTATCATTTTGCGAAATATAAACCTGAGGAAACTCAGATTAATGAGTCTAAAGTTTGCATTGAGAATTCACTGGCCCTCGAGCGGAAAATTGCCCCATGTTTTAACCCACATATCCCAGGTCTGAAAAAATTCTCTGATTGATTCGTTGTGTCAGTGAATTATAGTCTTGAATCTTCAGACTTTGGAAAGACGCGATTATCTTCTACCCGGGCAGATGGTATTTCGCACTAAAGGCATTTCTGAACCCTGCATATGACGACTGAAGACGAGAGAAAACTAATGAAGAAAGGCTTCCGCGAATTTAAGTTGTTGTTTCGTTTCAGAGAACATACTGCATTTTTTGTTGGTTGGTCTCTAGTATACTATAAGAAATAAAAACTGCCAAATAAATTGGGATCTCTATGCGTCATTAGTAGTTTAAAGCATGCAGGCCACTTGTATCACTGAAACATGACGCACTTAATAGCATTATCACGATGTTCTTCAGAGTCTAATTTGCTCTAGTCAATCAATAGAGTGTTTGATCTCTGCTTCAGTAATCAAAATCCACTTAACTTTATTTTCATCAGCTAGATGTCTGGATGAATGTAGTCACTGTTGGGCTGTAATATTTGGCAAAATGCATGCGTGGTTGTAACAGTCCAGGCTAATAAGCTGCAGTCAAATGGTGACACAGTTTCTTACAGTTCGTCGTTTGTTGGCTGGTTCCTTTCGACTAGTTAGTTTCCTTATAAATAGACAAGTAAAAACGAACAGAGGTGACTCTGTCGAGTTATATATACGAACACTGTGTGTATGTATTATCGTATGTTATCTTTATCCGAACACCTTGATGTGCGATATGGGCAGTAAAGTTTGCTTGTTATGTCATCCACTTACATTAGATGAACTTACCTAATATGTAGTCATATTCTACTACAGTGCTCAAGTCCCACTGTTACATTTGGCGCTGTGCATGTGCGTGTATGTATGTGTAAGAGGAATAATGCAGCAGCTATGGAAAGAAAGATAACACTTATATGTCACTGTAATGACTTCGGTTACTGATACTGACATGTATTTCTCATAATCCAGTTGCGAACTTCTGTAAACACTCTAACGACACCAGAGGGAACATTCATCTTTCAAGGAGAGTGATATTAGCGTATGGACTGTGATTGGTTCCAGTTGTTGGTTAAAATAAGAGGACGGAGATGTGATGTCACTGTGAATTACCCATGGATAGTGGTTAATCTTTGAAAAAGTTATGCTTTTTAAGTATCCTCTTTGATTGGAGTTTCCTAAAAACAACGGTCATCTCATCCTGCATTTGATGGCTTATTCTGTTTTTGCTCCGTTTTACTCCTTCTTTTGTTGTTGTTGTTGTTTGTTTTTGATTGTAGCTGAACCGTGGGTCTATGGAAAATGGGAATTCGGAGAATATTATTATGCTGGGAAAGTACACTCCAGAGAAAATACCTCATGGTAAGCATTTAGTATGGCGCCAATTGATGAAATGACTTTAATGTCCATTTCCCTGGCGGGGTTTATTTGCCAGATGTTTTTCCGCCGTTCTGTATGTTTAAAACTAACTAAGGCTGTTATACTTGATATTATCAATGTCTACACGGAAGTATGTGCACAAGTCGATACTAACTGACATTCTCAAGTAGTATGTATGTATGTCTAACTGGTTAATTGACATGATTGAATAGTTGGACAACACTGGCATCAACCAGTAGTAGTGCTTGCTAGCCAGATCGAAGTGAGATCTAAACACAGGACGACAGTCACTTCGATTGATGTAAATGGTACCCAACTATCAAGAACTTGATATGATTATGAGTGGCAATAGTTTGTGCTTGAAACGTGGTCATCAGTTAATGTTACTGTATAACACCACTGTGTGATTCATGCAAATAAAATCCTATCCATAATGGAGTTATACTCTACCAACACAGTGCCGAAGTTTCGTACTTATATCAATTCCTGAGACATCTCAGTCAAACGGTAGATACCTGTTTACGTGACCCAAGGTAACAAACAGTCAGACTCCATGAGTTGGTGCCATGTTTCCTCCCAATCACCTGTCACCTAACCTAACTTCAGCTGTCCAATCTTCGTTAAACTTTGCACAACTCACTAGCTAAGTGCAGCTTGGCAACTCCAACTCCTGACACCATTATTATTTTCACCCAAATATTCTAACTAACTAATACGAAGTTGGAAGTAAGTAAAGTTGGTGAGAATTTCATGCTGTCGAAAATATTGTTAGGAACAATTATTATATGATTAACCAATGCTGATGCTTCACCTTCAATGGGAGGGCGTCTGTCTTACAAATGTAAAGTAGGAAAGAATGAATTTCAAAACGATACACGTCTTTTCACAGACAAGCAGATATATGACATCTGCGCCAGCCAGAATTGACTCAAGTTGACGCATAAACAGTGCTGCCACTAGTCTATATTGCGGAAGACATGAAGAGATTGTCTGTTTTTGACCACAGATGTTTACGATCTCTTTCTCGCGTTAGGTGGTATAACAAGGTAAGTAATGTTGACGTTAGGCGTAGAGTGTTGGGCAAAGAGGGAAAATCAATCGACGAAGCTATAAAGTTACATAGATTGAGATGGTTAGGCCACGTGCTGCGCATGCCTAACCATCGTCTCCCCCGACGGGCATTACTAGCTGATATAGGTGCAGGTTGGAAAAGAGTAAGTGGTGGCCAAAAAAAAACATGGCATCAATCCATGAAATCCCTGACAGTTAAACTGAGTCAGGTAGGAAGATGCAGACTTCCGGGTTGGGGCCCGCCCTCGGGACTCTAAGAATCAATGGCTGGAGACAATAGGTGACATGGCTCAAAATCGTTGTCAGTGGCTTACGCAGATGTATTCAGTCTCTTTAACCTTTCATATTCCTTTCTACCATTACTCATTCTGTTTCACCGTACGACATACGGCAAGATTTAAACCTGGTGAAAAAGTAATGCCTTAATTAGTTCATCAATAATAAAAGTAGATAAACGCGTTGACAGTGGTCATCCCTAACTTGCATAACTAACTGGTTTTCTTCAATTCAGATGACCACTCCTCATAAGCATAAGCAAGCGCAAACGGAGTATCTTAATTAATACACCGCCACTTAGTGAGACTCAGTACAACGCAATACACTTTATGTGAAGATGAATGAAAGCCAAAAACACTTAAAATGATTTAAATCCTCATATTTATATTTCGCCTCTTTCTCTCTTTGAAGAATCAAAAGAAACACTTCTTTGGAAGGGAATTTCATACCTGTAACGTTTGAAGACACAGAACCACCACCATTTTAAGGGAGGAAATGCACACACACACACACACACAAAGCACACTGACCAGATATTCTGTTTGGTATCATCATACACACAAAAAGTGTCAGAGAGGATAAATAACAAGTAAATGTTTACTACGAGCGTCGTCCTTTTTTCTCTTTTTCCGCTTTTTGTGGGAAACACTGTATAACACTACGCACACTGTGTGACAGTTTATCGAAATAAAATCTTATCCATAATGGTGCTACCGAACGACTCATGTTGATTAGTCAGTGGTAGGATGATACTCCCATATACTACAGTCGATTTGTCCAGTTCTTTTGTCAATATTCTTCATTTAATTGTTTGGTGCAAATCACTGAATACAATTCTGGTTGTAAATGAAAGTAGGAGAGAAGCACGAACAGTTTGTACGTAATTTACTATTCATAATGAAGTTATCTATAAACATGACATTTACCTATACATATATATGTATAACTATTATTATTATTTATTATTGTTTCCTTTAATTCCTAGAGGAACATAGGGCTCTAGTCAAACGTCTCCATTGCGTTCGGTTCTCTGCTAAAGTCTTCACCTGGCTGCAAGTCTGCCCACATGCTTTCACATGACCTCCTCCAAGTCACCCTCGCACTGACGACCAACTCGTCGCTTCCCTTTCGGGTTCCACTCGAGGTTTTGTCTAGTGATGTCACTTGATGGTTTCCTCAGAGTATGGACAATCGGTTCCTGGTTGGTTTTCTCCCGTAGGTCCCTATTGCTGATCTTTTCTGGCTATCTGATCTTGAGTATTGAGCGAAGACAGGTCTGTAGTTTGTTTGAAGTGCTCTTTATGACGCGCAGTGCAAGTCTCTGATCCGTATAGGAGCACTGACTTCACATTGGAGTTGAAAATCCGGATCTTATTTTTGATGCTGAGTGCTGTTGACCTCCACACAGACTTGAGAGTAGTGAAAGCTTGCCTTGCTTTCCCGATCCTTGCTTTGATATCCTCGTCAGTTCCAGCCAGCTGTAGTTGAAAGGATGCTTCTCAGGTCGGTAGGTAAAGGAGGTTGTTTCTTTCAGGTTCCTCCCATTTATGCTGGCTGATTGTTGTCTGTTGTTGTTCCTATTGGTGTTGCCCAAGAATCTTCATCACCTACCTCTGTTTTCTCTATGTTTACTTGGAGTCCTATCTTTGATGCTTCTTCTGCCAACTTGTTGCTTTTCACTTGCATATCTCTTCCAGCATTTTGTGGGAAATCAGACGTATATACCACATCGGCGAAGTCCAGATCCTGCAAGTTTTTTGTGTGGGTCCATTTTATGCCTGTTTCCTCGCTGCCTGGCCCGCTGTCTGTCGCATTATCCAATCTACTGCAATCAGGAAAATCATTGGCGATAGTAGGCAGCCAGCCTTGTCTTACTCCTGTCTTTACTTCGAAAGATTCCGTAAGTTTCCCGTTGTGGATTACTCGGCATACCACACTGTCGTACAACTGTTGGATGAGATGTATAAATGTCGGCGGCACCCCGTGGTAGTAGCGAAGTAGTTGCCAAATCACCTCTCGATCGATGCTGCGCTGTCGAAGGCCTTTTCAAAGTCTATGAAGTTGAGATAGAGATAGATGACTGCCATATATATGCATGCACAACTTGACTATACATCATACTATTGGTGTTTTTTTGATTGCACACTAGTCAGTAACTAGTGTAATGCGTCTAGTCCTATCTTCGGTGCAGACTGAATTCTACCAGTCATGTTTGCAATGTGGCCACCATGCTACGTGGCTCGCCATTACGGTGCACTGTGAATTATTGCCTCCAACCATCTAATACCTACTATTGGTGTGTTAAAAAGAAAAATAATACCAATTTATCGTAGACTTTGATTGTAGGTTAGGTTGTAGGTAGATAGAACATAGTAAAATTTTCGCAATGCGGTAGGAGTATAATTCCATGATAGAGTAAATTAATTTGATGAAAGCCCCATGTGTTATACACTATTACTTATTTATTTACTGATGGCATTTCGAGCACAGTCTACTGCTCATAATCCCATGATGGCGCTCACACGAGTGAGTACTTCTTGGTGGGTGGATAGAGCTTTGAAAATTCTTGGATTCAAACTAGGTAGTGGTTATACAATCATTGTGGAGTTCTCAATGCTACAGCCTTCTGGGATTACTTTCCCTCTGTAAAGACTTGAATTTATGTTATTTCTATCCTGTTTTACTTATTCTCTGTAGCTGTCGCATTGTTTTCGACGACGGGCAAAGAGCAATTGTCAAAGAAGCCGATATTATTCCGGTGTATTTGCTGCCTATTGGTGCTAAAGTAAGAGGCGTCAAAATATTTTGTGCTTTATTTTGTTGTTTTCATTAATATGTGTGCTGCATATATTAGATACACCCCAAATGACTTTGCGTATTTCTTTTTTTGCCAGTATTCATAACTATCTGCGACGATAACTTTGCAATTTTAATTCCATTATGGGTGAAATTTGTTTTGATTAAGTCTCAGAGTGTTGTACAGTGTTATATATTTACTGATGACCACGTTTCGAGCACAATTTTCATTATTACTCATAATAATATCAAGGCACTACTCACACACAACTTTCTAACTTCGTTTATATAATTGCATTATTTTTCATCGCTTGATTTGATGATTGGTAGTAGTGGTATTTTCCATATTTCCGGTATGAGTGATGAGTCATCCCTATTGCAAGTGTTCGGTGTAGACTGGATGAACCAGGCAGGATTCAGTAATCAATCTCTCTCTCCACTTACCTAGATTACTTTTTAGAATTCTAACCCTCTCCCACCATGCCATTGTATGGTTGTGTTAATGCATGCAGTGCAATGTAGTACTGAGCTTTTTCCTAAATTGCTTGTCTTCTCGGATGGGGTCAACCTTTCTTCCCTTAGCTAAATTCTTATGTTCCGACAATCTGATTACCCCCGATCTACTAGTTTGACCTATGTAGTTGACCTAACTCACAGTCATTGCAGAGTATTTTGTAAATTATATTATTTTGTCTAATAGGGTCAACCGACAGGGTCCTTTAACCTACAGAGCTTGTCCTAGCTGAGTGAGTTTGTAGGTTTGAATGCCACCACTCTAATTCCTGCTCTATTGAGAATCCTACGTAGGGAGTGTCTGAGAAGTCCCCTCCTTATATGGTATAACTGCTGTAGATGACTTATATTCTCTCTTATTTATGTTATCATTATTAGTTTCCCTACTATTTTTATTTTGCTTTTCACTTTTTCTGATCTTCCTAATGAATTTCATAGGATAGTTAGTTATTTGACACCAACGCTACTTCTTCTTCTTCTGTCTGTTTTATTTCATCATTTAGGTCTTTTCTTGTACAACTTAGTGCTACTGCTCGGTTTGTTAGACACTTAACTTAACTAAGCCTGCCTTAACAGATAACTACGGATGAGATGAATTAAAGTTTATCAGCAGAATGCGTTGGTGTTTTATAAACACTTGTGTGTAGTTTACCCTCTTCTATTCGTTTTATTTTACACTCTAACATCACAGCTAATTCTCCTTGTTTATTTTGCGATTCAAATGTGAATTTTATTCCCTCTACTAGTGAGTTTATATGTGTCAAGACGCTAGAGAGAGATATGTTATGTTTTTAACACTGTGTGTGAAAGTGTCATCCATATATCTCCACCATATTTTTGGAGTAGGATTAGGTGAATGTATTAAGAGCCATATTTTCCCAACTGTCCAAAAATATATCTGCTATGACAAGGGATATTGGTGATGCATCCCATTCCTACACCTGTTTGTCTATATATTTTGCCTTGAAATTTAAAGATAGTAGATGTGAGGCATAACTGAATTGCTAAAATAATTTCTTCAATGGGCAGCTTTGTCCTATGAGTGAGTGAGTTCAGGATCTGCAGTTAGTTCTTTTTTAACTGCTTCTAAGGCGGGCATATTGATTGATATATTAGTATAAAGACTAGTTATATCGAAACTAACCATTGTCTTATCATTCTATAGTTGAATATCACTTAGTTTACTTTCCATCTCATATGAATTAGTTAGTTAGTCTAGAGTTTGAACGATTTCTAATGGGGCATAATATCAGAGCTCAGTGTTTTGATAATTCATAAGTAGGAGTATTCCTGAAATCTACTATTGGTCGTATGGGGTCACCTGGCTTGTGTATTTCAATAGTACCATATATTCTACTAGCATTATTAGTTTTAGGCATTAAATTAAACCATTTAGACTCACCTAGTGACGGCTTCATTCTGCGTATTAATTCCGCTGTAGATTTCTTAACCTTATTCATTGTGGTATCTACAGGCTTCTTAATTTCCTCATATGGACGGACCCGTCTTAATATATTCAGTGACTTTCAGTGACAAAGATTTGCCATTTTACATATCGTAGAATCAAATTTTCTCAGTGTTAATTGATTTCATGATAAACTTACTGATTTTATATCTTCAGAGGAAATGGTTTTGTATTCATTGAAACTATAGGTGTAGAAAATCCTGTGTTAAATTGATTCGGTGGAATCCACTGGGATGCACATTTGGTCGTCCTATTTGGAATTATTCATCTGGATGTATCTACATTCCCCAGTGAGTGGTGGTGGTGTTCCCGGTGAGACTTGAAGCCAGCACCCATCGTTTGAAACACCAAAGCGTCATTCGCTAGACCACTTTGGTAGTCAGGACAGCCGCCACCTCTTGTGCAATGGGGGAATTAGTTATTATTTGTTTCTAGTCTAGTGGTAATGTGTTCGACTTCTAATTGGGTCATCATCACTCACTGGGAATTTCAGGTGTATCTGGCTGGTGAGTAGTCCGAAGTAGGATGAAATGTATATCCAATCAACGGAGAAATCGAAATTGACTTGAAGCAAATGAAGAAAGATATCTTGTTAAGTTGCGTGTTGTTGAAAGTTACAAGAGAAAAGTTTGAGTAAAAATAGAGAGTAAAGAGTATTGATGGCGCATTTGTCATCTGCACTTTTATGCCTGAAGAAGTTAGCATAAAACATGCAGTACATTTGACTTTTTGGCCACCAACTGCTTTGAACATGTTCCAGAAACACACAGAGATTTCTTTTCAAACGGGCAATACATTGAGATGAATGAGTTTTATTGCACTCTCCGTCCTACAGTGGTGTTACATTTGAAAATTTGACAGGAGCAAGCAGTATAGTGGTTGTTAAGAATGACTTGATTGAAGCAGATAAACAATAAGAGCGTTATCACTGGTGACTGACTGAATTTACGACTTAATGATCTTTGTGCAGAGGGAGTTAGCAGGACCTCTGCCTGACAATCTGCATCATACTGCCTGACTCAAGCTAATAGTTGAAGTCGTCTTCATGGATTGATGCATCGGTTTGATTTGACCATGCCAAACTGTTTTCTAACGCGTAATCCCATTTCAACTGATGTTGTCGGACTATGAAGGCGATGACTTGGCAGCATGATGATACGCCTATCCATCTCGATCAATGTAGCTTCGTCATCAATTGGTTTTCGCTCCCTTACGTAATCCTCCATGCCTAACCTCACATAATCGCTAGTTATGTTGCTCCAGCCAATACGACTCAGTGTGAACGGGTATTTGTGTGATAAAATATCGTTAGCCCCCGATTGGTGGAGACCAGTCCTGCAACGTTGGTTATCTTAAATTTCTCAGAGACGAATCACATGCCGAATATACTAAAACGTCTGTGCTAGGTGCTTAGAATACTCTTCATAGTATCTATGTATTCTACCACATTTGCTTTTCCCATGTAGCAAGTGATGCAGGCGATGAGTTGTCTTGGTTTGGTGGTTAATAGCTCTTGAGTGGTTGGAATTCCTTTCTGGGCCTCCGCTTTGTAATTCGGGTGGATGACAGCTTTATATAGAGGACTTAGGTTGAGAGTAACTATGACTAGCCCTTTAGATCAGCGTGGCTACTTCGATGATAATGGTTTGATCAGCGTTTCAGACACGTTTTTCAGTTGTTAATCGGTGTAGTGGCTGCTTGACAGGTGGTATTAGTGATACTACTCTCTTCATTACCAGCAGGTTGCATTAGTAGTCGGGAGGGCTTTTGACTGCTGTCAGGTAGGTGAGTTTGCAGTTTCCATTTCACAAACACACACATGTGGTCTTCACGTAAGCACTGTTTGATTATATGCATAAGAGGATTATTATACTCGTCATGCACCACTACCACATAATGGAAGGATGAATATGATGAAGTTGCAATGAACTGAAGTCTGAGGCACACAGTGTTTGCCAGCGCAGCGCGTGTTCCCTCCATTTCGTCGTCTACATGGAATCGTCAATATGTAGTGTTCCTTTTATTCTTTGGATAATTTGTATTCATTCATGATTCATACCTGGCCCCATACAGCTGACTTACTGACTGACTGTGCATTCCACCTAGTTGTAAATCTACTTGTATGCATGTCACGTTGTAGGCGGGTATTTTTCAAGCTTCCTTGCCTTTTTTGTTGAATTCACAGTTGCAGATTATTGTTGAGAAATTGTAAGGGAGTCGTGTTTTTACAAGCCTCAAAGTAGTTGCCACTGACTTTGATATGTTTGATATGTGGTCTGATCTGTTTTTGCCGCTTGTACTTGTTTACTTACGAAGGGGTTATTTTCACATGACAACTTTTTATCTTTCTCTTTTTTGTCCCTTTTCATTTCGTACTCTAGGTTAGTGCTCAAATAAAGAATGATAATGCGTATTGGGGTAATTGTGTTATCCAGGCTCACCTGAGTGATCCCGACAGTCCATATGAGATTTTCTGCCGTACTACAAATGAAGTTTATCGGCGAGATTATTTTGTTTGCCTTCCCCATTGATAGATAAATATCTTTCATGTTACCATTATTTGACGTTAACACTGTGATATAATGACTACCTTGGATCGGATAAAGTACTGCCACTGGTTCGGTGTGTGTGTGTGTATAGACATTTTCGTTTTGGTGCAATTGTGTATTGTGTCTGAGTTCCTAGGTGGGGTTCAAATTGTGAAGATTTCATTGACTGACTTTTGTAGACATCAATGCACTACTGATTGATTAACATGTGCGTGATATTTTACGATGACATGATATTATTGCATGTGATTGAGCATACTCGACCAATGAGTGTACAGGTGAAGTAAATAAAATATTCTGCTGCTCTGAAGATTCTCTTGCTCCTGTCAAATTGTTAATTTTCACTCCGAAGTGTCGACTGACTGACTGACCAACTGGTTTGAACGTAGAACTCCTTTGCACAGATGTGCAGTCGTTCGAGTTGCCACACTCCATGTATCATACAAAGCAAGACAAGAGATTAAGGAGTGATAATAAACAGAAGTGTGAGGGAAGAAGAATGGTAATATGAAAGAACAATAGATTTTTATAGGATATTATGAATCACAAGGAGTAAATGCATCTGCGCCATTGGGAACGATTTTGCTAGCGATTGTCTCCAGCCATTGGTTTTTACTATCTTGAGGACTCAAACCGGGAAGTATGTACCTTCCTACACGACTGGCTGGCTTAAACTAACTGTTGTGGCTAGGGATGCATGCGCTCAACACATGTCCTAACCACATCAATTCATGTAACTTCACACCACGTCACCAATTGATTTCCCCTCCTCACCTAATTAATAATCAACGGCTAGCCTCAATATTGCTCACGTTGTTATGCCACTTAACACGGGAGATAGAACACAGACACCTATGATCAAAGACAGAGCTAGGCAACCTGTCCATGTCTTCCACTTTCAATGGCCATGTCTCAGAGCCAGCCAACCAGCCATAAATGAGGACGGAGCGGATTGTGGAGTGAAGTGTTAATTTGTGAAGATTTGATTGGTGTCAATTTGGATGACGGATTGAGATCGATCAGTTGGTTGAAAAAATAGTGAATAAACAGAAGAAGTTAGAATTCATGGACCATTGGATTCCTTGCCTAGTCAGTGACCGAATGGTCTGACCAACGAGCTGGCCTCGTAGTCTGAAGGTTGTGCATGCAGTCAGTCCTCGTTGGGGTTATGGATGTGTACTGCTGAAGAATTGTCGTCCCCCTAGACAGAGCTGTCCTGAAGGACATTATAAATTAGAATATGAATGTATTTCTCTCGTGTTTTCCTCACTTTGTTTTATTATACAATTTTGGCATGATTTTCAGCCGATGATGTAATCGTGAATTATAATTCTGATGTGTATATTATCATTAAACATTTTCACTAGCTTACGAAGACGTCAAGTGTCCATCAATGAGACGGAGGTGAAAAACTTGAGATCTCAAAAGCTTCTACCCAGCAATCATGTTGATCCATTGGTATCCCCGCATTGTGATTCTGAGGTCTTAAGGACAAATGTGAGTTGAATATATTTCTCTTATTGCTGAGCATATTTTGTGGAAGTTGTATTTCTCCTATCGCTTGATTGTTTATTCCACATCAGATTTCATACTCTGATGTGAAATGGTTTTATCTCCTTCGGGAAGATGTGACTTAATTACTTAAGCACCCGACTTCTAGCCACTAGATGCAGGTTTCAAAGTCCCTCCTCATGTAGATCGGGCTGGTCAACTGAACAGTGTCATCAGGGTATTTGTTGGCCCACAGACTGGTTGACTGGCTTCCTGAAGGCTTTCAGCAACCCGTTGTGTCATAATTGTGCCTCCGATTTAAGCGAAGAATAAGTCCAGATAAAGCAGTAAGAAGACGTAATTTGGCTGAATCGTGTGTGTAATGTGCATATTTGCGCAACACATTTCGAACAATCTGATCACACACAGACTTGTCATACGAATAGACATTTGTGGAAATAATAAAGAGTTAAGAGGTGGGTGAGAAAATAGACTACTTAGGTCAAGTTAAAAGGAGGACATATTGAATATCAAAATAAGAATGAAGATGAATGGCTAAACCAAATAGCAGAGGTAATAGTACATCTGCTATGGTATCAAAACAAAGTTTACCAAGGAAGG
>OX235279.1:21328911-21359179 GCA_944472155.2 Trichobilharzia szidati | reverse complement strand
TATTTCTGCATCAGACTCGACTCCGTACACACCAAAGTTATATGGAGGAATTACTTCAAGCTTTATTTTTTCCCAAGTATTTGTAATCCATCCAAAACATACTTGGGTTTCTTTTGTTAATGCGAAGACAATATTTCTATATATCTTGATGTGTTCCATTGAATGACTAGTTATCATATTGTTCCCATAGACAAAATGGCTGCAACCTTATAATTTTACCATGAACCAAATTTATGTAATTTCAATAATACTTATCCATGCCTGTACAATTGGTGTGTCCTACACAGGTAGGAAAATATGTATTTTATTAAATTACTATAATTAAATATGCTTAGTAATCGTATATGTAATTTATCATATTGATGATGCCTGTAAACTGGTGTCCTTCATGTAAAAAATGAGAATATACTATTGTTGTTATTATACAACGACCAGCTCTGGACTACAAACACTTTATTTTATGAGAATTTCACTTGGTATTAATAGAATCAGTGTATTCATATTATATACTAATATAGAAAATTATCTTTCATGGCTTCATTTTGTGCTTCATATTTTAGGTATATGTAGGTTGTCGAATATGAAATCAGCGGAAATGTCAACCGGTCAAATTAACGCTAATACCGTTCATCAAAATTTTCTTCTGTAAATTAAGAAAATGTTTAATATACTCTTAATTTCTACTTCTGGACTTCTTCAGCGTGTCTTTATACCATGAGCTTTTATAATGCGTGAATTCGAAAATAACGCATGTTAAGCTTGGTTAGTGGCACGGAGATTCATTATAGTATTAGGAGACTGTTAACTTAGTCATTTAAGGGACTTCATGTCTGTTTCTAAATAATAGCACATTGTACAAACTAAGTAGAATTTAGCAAGTTGAATAATAATTCTGTACTGTTCGATACCCTAAAGTCGCCTTATTTAGCCAATTGCAAGTCTGTATACTACTAAACTCCAAGTCTGCAGTACAAGTAAGTGTAGTAACTTAGGGCTTGTAGCCACTTTATTATTCAGTTAATATGCAGTGACATCATCAGATAGAATTTTTAGTTGGCGATAAGCAAAGAAACAGTTTTTATTTATTTCTGATATGCTGTTGAATCATGTGGTGTCATCTAATTTCTATCATTTTTATGATCAACAACTGCAGTATTTGCATATCTACTTTAAGTATGCGAATGACCTAACTGTCGACTCCCAGCTAGGCTGTACCAAGAGGAGCAGCTTCCTATCAGGAGTCAGTGAATGGCTTTTTTCTAGTGGTCTTAAACTGAATCCTCCCAAATATCAGACTGTTAATTTCAGTTTCCGATGTAAACGAAAGTTAAATGAAGCCGCTGGTTCCTATGGTCCTTGCAAAATTGATGATACTGATATAGAAACCCAGTCTGAAGTTAAGTATCTTGGATTAATTCTTTCTTCTGACCTATCCTGGTCTTCCCATGTCTTAGCGATTTCTAAAAGAATATTTCGTCTGACTTTTACATTTAGAAGTTAAGGCACTCAGGCATAACTCAACCACTCTTCTTACAGTTTGTCAACCCTTGCATCTTGCCTATTCCTCATTACTGTTCATCCATGCTTATTCTTTCCTGGACCGCTTAAAAAAGACTATGTCATTCTTCGTAGAACTCTAAAGACTATCAGTCAGTAGGGCGAGTGGTCTCCCTTTGGACTGTATCGTCGTTTATTAAATTTAGACACAACGTACGCTGCTTACTTCTATAACGCACTACCTAAAGCTAAGTAGCTACCTAAAAATAGTTTCTGCTGATGGTAATCTCCTATAGCTGCTACTTTTGTGAGCAGATTAACATTATCTTTGAATAACAAAGTGAAAGTGGAAATTCCAAGAACTTTCTTGGTATCAAGATCCGCAGCCTGTCGACGGCCGTAATTTTGAGTGCCCGCGAGTGAGATAAACAAGTGATTTGCTCGCTTGTGATTGGCCAGTTTGTCATTCGACCTGCGGTAATTTCAAACATCATTTATCTGCTTGGTTAAGTTCGCAATTGCCAGGAGCGTTTTATGAAGTCGGGTGCATAATTGACAGCACATACTATTACAGCTCATGTTAGATTTGATAAACCAGAGGATTTATTTGCTGAATTCAATGAATTCATCCCATATCAAGATCAAAACAGTATATGTAGGTAAACCCATATATACTGTTTTCCTGTCACGAAGATCGGAAAGCAGGTATCAGATGTCTCAGTAAGCAGTGTAATACATGTAGGCTACATGTTTTTAGTTGAAATAAATCTGGGTCTCCATTACCTTTCAGGATTAATCTTGAGTTCATTTGGAATAAGTTAGTTGACCACATCAGTATTGCGAGAATGCAATGAAAGTAAGTAAACACCTGCTTCATAAGATTAAGTGATACATTTAATTGATATGATTGTATAATAAGTAGTTGTCTATCTAAGTTAATGATGAATTCGTTGCGATAATAATACCTACTATTGTTTTTATAGTCACTATGATCATGAACGTTATTATTATTAATGCTGTCAAAACTCGTATTATTTGTCATAAAGCTGTTGTCACTTATTAAAATCTTTGTTCAAGCTTATAGCTACTTATATATATATTGTTTGTGAAGTGATTACTTGTAAATGCCTATGATTCAGATCATACATGTAACACCTAAGTTAATAATGCTTTTCTTAAACCTTTCCAGGCTTATGGAGAAACATATATGTGCTGGTACGCAGATCAAAGCTACTGACAGTGACGGGGGACTACTCATCTGAATTATCTGTACATCTCAAATCTAATTTTTGTTTAATAAACACTTTTTTAATGAATCTGTGTTCCTTCTGTCGTAACGCGATTGTGTTCCAGTGACGTTAGTAACACGTGCTAAGTTAGGAATTAAGGGCAAACTTTTAGGAGTAAATGCGGCGTCTGGGAAACTGTTGTTTACGCGATTACATGAACAGATAGCAACGTACCGTGTTCTATAGCTGCGAACCGTAGGCATTCTGTATTTAATTAATGCGATAACCGTAGTTACACATATGGAACAGTATAGGTACATTATTACCATCTTGGTTTATTACGATAAGTAGAAATCGCAAGCTAACTATCTCAGGTAGATTTACTTTTAACCTTGTTTGACTATGAATCCGAAGTCTATTAATAGGTTCCTACTAAGACGATATATAATTAAGCGCTTATAACATCAATGTTTCCTTTTACAAGTGGACGCAGTAAGTTCATTACGGCACGACATAGTCTTTTTATCAATAAGCCTCTCCAAATATCTAATTTTACCTAGCATTTTTAAGATCACGTCATGTACTCCGTACCTCACAAATTACGCAAAGGCTAGAAATCAGCTTAATCAAGTAGAATATACAAACGAATAACGAGGAATACATTTATTAATGAATAAACATGTAATACATAATCAACAACACGGCAGATATCTTTTTCTTTTCGCCCAATTGCATGAAATTCCCGAAAGTAGATATTATCTGAAAAAGAACAAAAGAATTCTAAAGATGGAGACATTGTTACCACTGTAAATGCAATAAATAACTAACTGAATGATGAAATAATCAGTTTAATTGTATACAATTACATCAGTCGATATTTTTCAAGAAGAAAAAATGGATATTGCATCTACCTGTAAACATCAAGTATATGCTATAAAATAAGTAAATATTATGCGTATATAATTTCTAAGTATTTCTGTAGATTTACTTTAATGAAATACATGTACAGGAGCTTTGGCAGCATTAGCAAAAGTAAACAACAAAGTAAATCAAATAATCAACAAAACCAACTATCCCACCTCATCATGTCCATGTGTAATCCTTTAAACTGCAAAAAAAAGTTCACTAAAAGTCGTTATAATATGTCTATTCAAGTAATTCGACATTTTCCGAACGGAAAAGTACGTAATTCAACAATTTGTAAATTGGCCGTAAATTACGGCCGGATAAGGACACCATCATTTTCCGTTTATGCTAAACACGCCTTATTACATCAACTTTTAGCAGCAATATAGGTGTAAAAGTGTGTAAAACAACGAAAAATCATCTATTTTCGAAGTTCTTTCATTAAATAAAGCCGCTAGACATCAGCTGATCAAATGACCTACGGCCGTCTACAGGCTGCCATCAAGATCGCCTCTTAGTCGAAAAAAGTATATATCCTAATCTCCACGAAAGCGTTAAGAATTATTTATTCTATCACCTCAAATGACTCACTATTTGCAGTAATTGAAAAAAGTAAATTTACCGAAGACAGTGTGCTTATGATTTCTAGATACAATAATGCACCATGAGGAAAAAGCGGGCGTTGATATGGCATATCCCCTGTTTGAAGTGGCGCCTCCAGCCTTACCTTGAGGACATTTGAGCGGTCTAGTTGTTTTGAGTTTGGCTGATTTGTTTCGTTTGATCTAGGTGGCTGCATTTGACGTGATTCTGGTTTTTATTTGGCTTGAACTGTGTTGATGTTTTAAGAATAGTCGTCAAAAGCTGTCTCTAAGCCTGAAGGCAGTTATCGTGCAGGAGGATGCTTGAGAATGTGTTTAATGTGAGAATTATAGGGTGCACCTAAAATCCTTGGTGTTAACTCCTGTCTGTGATGTCTCAATGATTTCTGAAGAGCTTCGTTTTATCACTTTTGCCCATATTTGTCGTTCACGAGCGTTTCAATAAATGTTTTTAGCTATAATCAGGAACTTTCCAAAACGGTAATTCTGTGAAGGAATTCAGCTACAGTTTCCACGTCAATGTCACTTCCAAGTTGCTTATTGTATTCTGTTGGCGATTGGTGAATTTTTTATTTAATAGCTTCTGTTTTCATTTGCAGTGATACCCAATGAACGCATTGGCATCTGGAGACAATGGAAACCAACCTGCCTTTCCTTTATCAGTGGACATCAAAAAATCTTCTGGCGGAATTATGTTTAGTCACAAGTATAAAATACATTATTAAAAATACATTTTTTCTTACCTGTGTAGGACACACCAATTGTACAGGCATGGATAAGTATTATTTAAATTACATAAATTTGGTTCATGGTAAAATTATAAGGTTGCAGCCATTTTGTCTATGGGAACAATATGATAACTAGTCATTCAATGGAACACATCAAGATATATAGAAATATTGTCTTCGCATTAACAAAAGAAACCCAAGTATGTTTTGGATGGATTACAAATACTTGGGAAAAAATAAAGCTTGAAGTAATTCCTCCATATAACTTTGGTGTGTACGGAGTCGAGTCTTGTTCTTGATTTATATCCAAATTTGATAATAATTTAAAATAGGTAATACACTTGTATACTTTTGACAGCATTTTCTTCGTAACATCACAAGTTAATAGTACTCAAAGTAGACCAATAATAATTACAGTTTATATTCTCTTATAAACGGGTGTTTTCAAGAGATGCAAGCTATTTTTGCAGGAACAATCAGTTATGTTGTAAGTTACAATCATGAAGTATTATAAATCAATACATTCTAATTGGTATAAAGGTATATTTCACAACTGTAATCCAGGGTGCGTCGTTGGTGCAGGCAATGCGCGATTCACGAGGGAATTGTAAGATATCGGACCAATAATGTTTGCAGATCATTTGTCATTGTAAATGGTCAAATATCCACATTCCTCATTCTCATTCAAAAAGTTAAATGGAAGCTGAAATCGTGAGAGACAAAAGAAGACAAACAACAACAACGCAAAAGAAAGCAAGTGGAGTACTTAGGGAGTGATTAATATGTATATATACATTTATATTCTGTTCAGTAATTATAGTTATTTTGGTGCACTAAATAACTATCCCCGTGATGCTAACTTTTATATTGTGTGAACTAATATTATTGTCCTGTGTAAAAATGTCTATCATGTACTTCAAATAATATAAAAATTTATAATTGTAGTTTGTTGTAACTACACGTTTAATGAACTTGAAATATCTATGTTGGGCGAAAAAGTGGGCGTAGGATTCAGACGCAGAAGTGCACTGTCATCTTTGAGCAGTCTGGTGACTGAGGAGATGAACACTGTGAGTGTGTTTGCATCGTGCACATCAGCTGGTAGTCTATTCCAAATGACTGAAAACTTATTTAACAAGAAGCTGTACCGCATGTAAGTCTGACAATGCTCTAAAGCAGCTAGGTTGTGATGATTTCTAAGATTGTAACTGATGACAGCGGTAGGTTTAATTATTGGCTTGGAGGAGCGCATGAGCAGATTAGTTAGCTTGTGGTAAAAAATCAGGTTTAGCTTAAGACGTCTTTTCCAGAGCGGTTCTAGACTTAGTCTGTTGCAACGTTTATAGTATTGGAGACCACTTTCTAAACCAAGAATTCTTAGGGTGAATTGCCGTTGCACTCCTTCTAACTTAAGCTTGTCATTTTGTCTGAGTCCGCTAAGAATAAACGGGCAGTATTCTAAAATAGGTCGGACACATACTTTATATAATAAAACCCTAGTTTCACAACAAAAGAAATTGCGAGTTATGCATCCTAGGAGCCTTCGTGTTTTACGTCTGGCATGATCAGTTTGTTCAGAGAACGTTAAGTTACTAGAGTATCTGATACCGAGATCTACGACTGAGTTGAGCTTGGCTAGTTTACGCCCATTTATTTCAAGATTCAGGTCAAGGTTACTGTTTCCGATACAAATCCAGCCGCATTTATCAATGTTGAACTTTAGACAGGATTCAGTACACCATGTTGCGAGACCACTTAGTTCAAGATGTATTTTATTTACCATATCGCTTAGTTCATGAGCGTGGCAGGAGTAAACGACTTTGAGGTCGTCAGCATATAGGAATGATTTACCTGAGGTGAAGCAGTTGCAAATGCTGTTAATGTATACTGTAAATAAAAGTGGACCTAGGACACTACCTTGCACAACACCACTTGTGATCTGCCTAGGATGAGACAATACAGATCCAACCTTGGTTATTTGTACCCTATTGCTTAGAAACGATTTTAACCAGCTCAGTAATGGATTGCGAATCCCACATGAATTGTAAAGTGTTAAGTTCAGTCTCAGACGTCCTATCCGTAGTGTTTCTAGTCCTAGGGTATCACATCTAGTGGAGTAGTTCTTACCATTTTCAGTTTCGAGTAATTTTAACGTGAAGTACCTCTGCACTCCCTCGACTTTCAATTTGTCGTCTATGCGTATACTACTATACACGAATGAACAGTAATCAAATGACGGATGCACACAAACCTTGTACAACAGATTTCTATACTCATTCCTGTAGAAGTTCCTGATTAGAATGCCGATAAGTCTGGTTGACTTTGACACTTGTTTGGAGATATGTTCAGAAAATGATAAGTTATGTGAATGTTTCAGCCCTAGGTCCAGTACAGATTCCAGTCTTTGAAGTGCATGGCCTTGAATTGTCAGGTCAAGTTCTAAATTGTTGCAACCTATGCAGAGCCAGCCACATTTTTCGACATTGAATTGGAGTTGCCAGGTGTCACATCATCTATCCATTTTTTCTAATTCTTTCTGTATGGCGTTTACTGTTATTCCAAGATCTGTGTTCTTGCATTTATACGTCACTTTTAAGTCATCTGCATATAGAATTGGTTTATCTGCACTAAAGGATTCACAGATACTGTTTATATATATTATGAATAAGAGTGGGCCTAATACACTTCCCTGGATCACACCACTGCTTACTGGTTTAGGCCTTGAGATTATCGAGCCAACTTTCCTTGTCTGACTTCGGCCACAGAGAAATGATTTATCTAGCTCAGGAGAGGGTCACATATCCCTAGTGAGCATAACCTGCTGACTAGCAGATTATGGGAACTCTGTCGAAGGCTTTTGTTATATCAAAATATAGCACAACTACTAGTTCTCTGTTGTCCCTACTTCGTGTAACTTCGTTGAAAAAGTCTATGTGACAGGTCACACATGATCTCTTTTTGAGAAATCCGTGTTGTGATGGATTGATAAGTTCACGTTCTAGTAAGCTGTCTGACACTTGGTCTTTAACCACTTTCTCCATTATTCGGGATATTACCGGTGTTATATTGATAG
This sequence comes from Trichobilharzia szidati, assembly GCA_944472155.2. Taxonomy (NCBI): domain Eukaryota; kingdom Metazoa; phylum Platyhelminthes; class Trematoda; order Strigeidida; family Schistosomatidae; genus Trichobilharzia; species Trichobilharzia szidati. Next base: position 21,351,144 of record OX235279.1, on the reverse strand, counting down.
GTCTATAGTTGAATGCACTGGTTTTGGCCCATGCTTTGTGCTTAGCTAATATGTATGTGGTTTTCCGCGCTTCAGGATAAGTTCCAGTTTCCAGTGAGAGAGTAAATATTCTAAGTAACAAGAATACCATTTCCGTGCTACCATTTTTGTATATGACAGATGGTATGTCGTCTGTTCCAGTACTACCATTAGACTTCAATAGTCTTAGTTGCTGAGTCTATATTTTGTGTGTATTTCGCCTAATTTGTGGTTACTTTTGCAGGTCATTTGGAAATTTTGGGTCGGGTGCACTCTGGCGTCATTGCAAAACCACTCATTGAGGGGTTCACTTATAACCTGGGGATCATTGTATATTATACCCTCATGTTCCAAGCTGCTTACACTATTGTCTTTACTGCTTTTTAGACGTTTCTGCAATATCCTACAAAGTTCCTGAGTTTTGGAGTTACCCACAAGCGCTTTATTTTCTTCAAGTTGTGACGTCATTTTGTGTTTATCTTCAAGCCGTTTAAGAGTTTCATGTATTTGGTTCAACGTATTAAATTCCTTAAATACATGGTATTTCCTTTTCAATTTCTTCAGTTTTAGTCGCGTTTTGCGGTCTTTAAATGGAGTTGGTGTCTTTAGAGCAGATTTTAGGGGCGCGATTATGTCTCTTGCTGAGCCAATTGTTTTGTAGAAAATATCAAGTGATACTTCTAAGTTATTGTTGATGAAGTATTCTTCCCAGTCAGAACTTCTCAACAGATCTGATAGGAATTCCCAATCGGCATTCTTATAGTCCCTTTATTGATAGTGCACCGGGGAATTTTTAGATGTGTGTTTAGTTGTTAATCGGAGGGGTAGCGTGCAGTACAATATGTTGTGATCACTGTTATCAAGTTTATTTCCTACCTCTATCGAGATGGGCTCTACTTCATGACAAAGGATTAAGTCAAGAGTGTTTTCATTTCCTGTAGGGAGGCGTACGCACTGCTTCCATCCGCCTACGTCTATAGCTTGTAGTAGCTCGTCATGGATTCTAGGTCCTGTACATGTATCCCAGTTTACTCCAGGTAAGTTGAAATCGCCACAGACTACTTTGTAGTCAAAGTCCAGCGTAGCTACATGCTCTAGTATTTCTCCAATAGTTATACCAGTCATTCCAGGGCTATTGGGAGGTCTGTATATACATCCCACGAGAATTTTATTTTCGTTTGTGTGGATGCTTATCCACTTAGATTCAGGGAGTTTGTCAGTAGTTGGGTTATTGAAAGTATTGGAGTTAGTGGATTTAGAGGCATATATTAAGCAGCCGCCTCCTCTTTTGTCAACTCTATCGTTCCTATAGATGTCGTAGTTGTCTATTACTAGCTTTGAGTCAGGTAAGTCAGTAGTAAGCCAGGTTTCAGTCACCATTAATAGTGTAGGCCGTTCTATGTATGCCAGGCAGCGAAGCGATGTTATTTTATTAAGGAGAGATCTAGCATTCAAGAGCATAATCGTTAGTAAACCAGAGTTATTGGAGGAGAGGTTAACATGGTTACTTGTTACTATCCCTACGTTATGTTTGGAGGGGCTCTGAGGTGAGACAGAGTCAGTATGTGTACTATTTCCTGGATGAATTGTGCAGCGAGTGGGGCTATTGTTTGCTGCATCCGAAAATAATCCTGTTGCATGTTTTGACTTTTAGCATCCATGGGTGGGCATCTGCGTTCATTTACTGGTGATATATAGTTTGTTTGACCTAGGTACCCTGTGTTAAGATTACCTTGGTAGTTGTACCTCATGGGTCTTTCATAGTCGTATGCATATTGGCTCACATCACATGTGTGAGTGAAGTTATTGAGAGGGTCAAGTGTCGATCTACACTCATTATGTTGCTGAGGTTTAACATAGATAGTGTGAGAGTCCGGACGAGAATATTCATTAATATGGTGCCTATATGAGTCCCGTTTAGTGCTCCATATATCCTGATGATCCATTCTACGTTGCATTCCCAAGTTATGTGCGTTGCTAGGCATATTACTCCTACTTCGGGAAGGGGTATTCTTACTCACATGATGGATGACGTTTTTGGGAATATGGTTTTTTACCCATGCATTGTCATTTTTTAGACTGACATGTTGCTTATTAGACTTATTGAGAGGGAGGTATGTCGAAGTCTGGAGTGGGACTCTAGGCTTTATGGTCTTTCTTGCAGTTTCTACTGCGGGACTCTCGGGCTTGCATCCAGATTGGGTGTGGTCTGCCAGTGGTTTCTGGTCAGCCAGATTTGTGAGTCAATATCAACCTCATGTATGTCAGCAGGTTTTCCAGATGTGCTCTCATGTACTTTAAGATTGCACCCAGTGACACTGCTCTTACTGAGTTTCGAGTCGCTTTTACTTGCCGATTGTTTTCCCAACACTATACACGTGACTTGCTGTGCTTCAGTGTCCGTCGACACTTTAGCACTGATACCAGATGTATTTCTCAGTGTGTTCAACTTTATATCGAAGGAGTTCTTGGTTGCTTGCCTTTGGTTAGTCGTTTTATCCGAGACTACTTTAATAGTCTTGAATTTAGTGGCAGTAGCCAGGAGATCTTCGGCCTTCTTAAATCGTTCAGCTATTATGTAGCTGTCGAACCTAAAGAGTATGGGACATGGATGCTTTAGGTCTTTTTTACTTAAGTGAATGCACTGACAAGGTGCACTCAAGAGATTTGCAGCCTTCAGCAATGAGTGCTGGACTGACTTTATGGGCTCGCTATCTAGTACATTATACACTATAGCGTTTTGTTTCGAAGCCAGCCTTTTAACAACTTCGCTGGATAGAAAGCCAATGGCGTTTTCTAACTCCTTCGCATTTTCTGAGTCAGTAGGCGTCATTCTAGAGGTCATATTAAAAAGCTTTAGGATTGTAGGATCCTGCAGTTCCTTTTTCATAAGTGAGATAGTTTCGGGTGTACATTCTAATGAACTTAATTTCGTTTTTAATTCATCTATCTGTAGCTGCATCTCTTTAATAATGCATGTTAAGTAAGAGAGCTCTACCTTTTCAGACAGAACATCTTCCACCTGTATTACAGGGGTCAGAGTTATGTTCGAGTATTTTATGTTGGGTGAACTACTAATAATAAGGGGTGGTAATGTGTTATTAGACGAGGTGGTGCTATTTTCTAAATTACTGGTGTTCACATGAACACTCTTTTTAGAATTTCGGCCCATCGTTATCAAAGATCAATCAACAGTATACCAGTTGGGTTCAAGCAGAAGATGTCCTAAGTCAGCTAGAAGCAGTACGATATGTATGACAGAGTATTCCTAGGCAATTCATACACATTATGTAATGAAGAAGTGCATACGGAACCATGAATCTCGGGAGTTGAAGTACATATGGCATGAAGCGAAAAACCGGAGGTTCAGGTTTACGCGTCAAACCGTAGGAAATCTATTATTTATTTCTGCAGTGTAAAATACAGCGGTCGCCAATCAGGCTTTCGTATACGCTACAGGGAGGACGAGTTTATCGTTTGTGCCGCGAAAACAGTTCACAATCACAGATGTGAACAAAGTCTTATGATAGGTGATCCTTAATTTATGCGCCTGTCCGTGGATGAAAAGGAGAACATTGCACCAGTTGTGAAGACTACATCTGAGGTTGGTGATGTTTTGGAATATGCTGAAGAGAATTTTAATAAGATTTTGACAAGCACAGATGCGCATAATTTACGCAAGGATGTGAGACCAGATAAGTGATGCAGTTTAAAGTTATTTTGCAAACCATGCCTTTGAGATCAGACGTCATGCGCATAATAAGGCAAAGCGGTCAGATGGTTGAATACGTAGATTCGAGTATAGGGATAACTAACAGAATTTGATTCGCCCTGGATTCACAGGTGCAGTTATATCGGAAATATAAGGAGGTGGTGTGTATTGACTCAACATACAATACCAAAAAAGGACGGGTACGTTATACGTGAAACTGTTGACAAATCTTAATCAGATATTCTCTGTTTCAGCTAGTGGTAACAGACAATATGGGTCATGGGAGGCCTGTTAGTTCTTCGTTGCACTTTAATTGCACAATGCAAGAATATAATAATATAATATATCTCATACCACCGTTGAAGTGCTATGACCAACTGCTCTGGGGAGTTGAATGTGACGCTTAGCAGCTTTGGGGAGCTAATCAGTGTGCGATGAGTGGGGCGAGGTGGTCGGGAAATGGAGATGGCTCCAGAAGCGCCAAGGGCCATCTGAAACGACAGCCATCTCTACTACTGTACATCATGCATGTGTTTTTCACAAGCAGTGCCCGTTTCCAGCTCTGGAACACAGTGTACCACCATAGAGGTGGAAGGCATTAGTTCCGGTGACTCCCTCGCCATTTGTCTGATAGCCCACGGTCTGTCTTGTCTCACCCTTATGTTCGAACTTCTGTCGATGGCTAGTACCTGAGCCATCAATAGTACCTTTTCGGCCTCTTCGGCAGAGTTCAGTGTAACCCGTAATGGAGGTGGCTTACCTTGAGGTGTGTGGACACCCCTGTACAGCCTGCACAATTTCACTGAACTAATGTTCAGACCTAATTTATTGCAAAGGTTGGACCACTGTTCCTGATCAAACAGGGCCCGCTGTTCAAGCAAGCTGTCCTTGCTCACAGGTACGTTGAAGAGGATAAAAGAAACAGACCGATTAACCTCAGACTTAGGTTTGGCCTTTGGCTTCTTGTATTCCTTTGCAGCATCGGCAACTTTAAGCTTCATCAGGTTCTGGCCAGCCTTTGTTGTGTTACCGAGCTTGCTCGTGGATGCAAGTGGTACTTTTCTAATTCTCTCTTCCCTTGATTTTGTGGGTCCAACCTTTTGAATCTTCACCTTATGAAAATTGGCATTTTCAGTCAGTAGGACTGGAGTGTCCTTCTTACTGTCTGAGCCAAGTTTTCGCAGTGTGATGTTAGCAGGTGGGGAGCTGCATAAGACTTTGTTGGGACACAAGAGCGACTTGTTGTTTCTGCTATCCGCAGACACGCTCTGTGGGGCTATGCCAGGGCGACGAAGTGGACAGATGTACCAAAACCACGGGCACGGGTTATTTCTCATAAACACGTAGTATGCTTTTGGCACCACTTTGTCACAACGGCAGTGCACCCACCGTTTTGCGAAAATTGTATTCAAACGCTGAGTTAGCTTTAGAAACTATGATACTGCACGCCTGGCATTCGTCTCCCTTACTTGATGACGCCTTCGAGGTCTTATGACGTCTTGAGCGTTTCCTTTTAGGTTCGCTGTGCTTCACACACTGGCCTTCAGTTGATGCAGGTGTAGTATCCTGCCCCCTAGTATTGCCTGTGCCGTTCCAGTACTAGACTGTGGCAATGCAGGAGTAGTATCAGGACAGACGACACCTACACGAGTCTTTAGGATGGGTATGCGACTTGGGGTTGGTGTCCCTGGCTTTTGCCTTCTCTGGCTGAAGCCCTTGTGACAGATTGCCATTTCTAAGGCTACTTTCGACATCCATATTAACCATCAATAAAACTTATGCTGTATAAGAATAAGAGTGCAACAGTATCTGCCCACAAGAACAAGAATAAGACTGAAAAAGTACAAGACAAGGAAAAGAAAAGGTTTTCGACTTTACCTAGTATTTTCTGGATGATCGGCTTCACAGGAATCACATGGTGGACCAACAAGACTTCTTTATCTGAACGAGTGAGGAAGATGCTGCTACAAAAATAGCATCTGAAGCTTTGGCAGTAGTTCAAGACAGCTGGACTTACCACACAGAGATTCAATATGTAAGTAATGGTTGAATTTAATTCACCGGCTAGGAAGATCACGTTTCCCAAGCGGATAACTTTTAGGCACGATAGGGCGAGGAGTACTAGTGGAAATGTCGCAGAGAATAGTACCTTTTCCCATACCTAAGGGTGTCTCGGCTAATTGTAGAGTTGTTTTCGACAGCTCACGCTGAAGCTCGGCATCTTCTTTTTGAAGACGAGCCCGTTTTACAAGGTCTATGCCGTCGATTTGCGTGAGGGAAGAAATGCGCGACAAGGCATCTGTCACAGTGTTGTTCACTCCGGATACATGGCGAATATCCGATGTAAACTGTGAAACGTAATCTAGTTGTCGTGATTCCCTGGGTGAATACTTATCTGAAGTTGAGTTCAGAGAGTATGTCAGAGGTTTGTGGTCAGTGTAAATTATGAATTCACGACCCTCAACTGAATGTCGAAAATGGCGTATAGCACAGTACATAGCTAGAAGTTCTCTTCCAAATGTGCTGTACTTCGTTTCACCTAATTGAAGGCGCCTCGAGAAAAAGGCGAGTGGTTGCCACTCTTTGTAAACTAGTTGTTGCAGAACTGCGCCGATTGCAGTGTCTGATGCATCAACTGAGATACTTAACGGTGCCGTTGGATCCTGATACATAAGAAGGGTGGCATCCGCAACAGCTTTCTTTACCTGAGTAGAAGCATGTCGAGAAGACGCGTCGAGTTCGATAGACTTGTTATTCCCTCGAAGAAGGTCTGTTGATGGCTGAATCAGAGAAGCACATTTGGGAATAAACCGTCGGTAATAACTTACCAAGCCGTTAAAAGTGCGAAGACTTTTCATTGTCTTTGTCTCCGGAAAGTTCAGTATCGCTTCGACTTTAGCAGCCAGTGGGAGAATGCCCTGGCAGTGAATAGTGTGACCCAGGAAGTCGAGTGAGTCAACGCCTATCTGACACTTTTGAATATTGATGGTAACACCATGTAGGCGTGACCTTTCAAATGCCAAGTCCAAGTGTCTAAGGTGAGTTTCCTTATCTGGACTGGCAATGAGGCAGTCGTCTAAGTATGCGTATACAAGATCGAGACCACGAAATACTTCATCGATGAAGCGTTGGAATGTTTGGGCCGCATTCCGGAGGCCGAATGGCATGCGTAGGAATTCGAAAGGTCCGAAAGGCGTAATGATAGTCGTTTTCGGAATATCTTCCGTTGCCATCGGGATTTGGTTATACGCTTTAACCAAGTCGATTTTAGAGAATATAGATGCGCCAGATAACGTTGCCGTCAAGTCGTGTATGTGAGGCAAAGGGTAGCAATCAGGGGTTGCTTCGGCGTTCACTCGCCGGTAATCACCAGTGGGTCACCAACCATTGCTATCCTTTTTCGGTACCATATGCAGTGGGGATGCCCATGGACCATTCGATGGCCGAATGATGCCAAGGGTGAGCATATGATCGAACTCATTTCTAGCAATTTTCAGTTTGTCAGGGGCCAGTCGTCGTGCTTTAGATGTCACGGGCTGTCCTGAGGTTATGATGTGGTGCATGACATTGCTGGTTATGCACGGGAGATCGTTAGATGGGCAATTGAGTTCCGGATATTTGTCAACAATCGGTTGAAAAGTTGGATCAAGGATTGCTTTCATCTTAACGAGTGACAAGCTGGGGCCTATGTAGGTGACGCCCTTAATTGACAGACTAGTAGTATTGTCAATCAGTCGTTTTCGGCGGACGTCTACGAGTAAATCATGATGATTGAGTAGTTCCGTGCCGATGATGGGCATTGTGACGTCATCGATAAGGAAAATCCACTGAATAGGTTTGCGTAAACCTACGTTCAAATAGACGTATTTCCTACCAAAAGTTGCAATTGGTTTTCCATTTACAGCCTGTAAGTTGAAGTTAGGTTCCTTCTGTCGATCTGCTGCTTTAGCAGGAAGGACGCTGACTTCGGCGCTTGTGTCGACTACACATCTAGTCTGGCTGATTACATCGTGGATGTAAAGTAAGCGGCCAGTGCCACCGGCGACGGTTGCCACTAACGCGTGCCGGCAGGATAGTTTCCCACAGACTTTGTGACATTGCCGAAGTCGCAAGGTTTACGGCAACATTTCGCTTCCTGGCCATAGGTGTTGTGATACCAGTACCAGCCAGGATTTTTGAGGGAACGTGGGTTGGACTTTGAACGACCACGTGCGCTTTGCCGTTGAGGGGATTTAGAACGACGGTAGGAGGAATTGCTAGGCTTGTTTGTCCTAAGCATCTGCCGGATGGAGTTGCATAACTCTATCATTGCAGTATCCTTACTCGAAGTCTGTTTGACAACTGAGTATATTTCGGTAACTGGCCGTTTAGTTATCGCCAGAATTTTATCTGCAGAGACAGCTTAGTCATCCATAAGAACACCCTGAAGTGTCACAAGTACAGTCTGAACTGACTGTGGCAGTTTGGATACACAGAGGTCTCTGAACAGTCCTTCGTCGAACTGACTGGCCAATAATCTCTCTCATTCTTGCCAGCATGCTCACGGCTGACTGATCCCCTAACTCGATGTTATGAAATAATTCATCCAGACGCTGTCGATCCGTGAGAAAGTTTCTCTTGAGGAGGGGTGCTTTGAGCAACTCGTACGAGTTACTTACCTCTGGACTCGACATCTGTACGGTTACGCCCTTGCTGAATTCCCGCGGTAGGGCGTGAATAACTGCGAGGAACTGCGGAGGCTGATCGGTTATGCCATGCTCAAAAAAATCAGACTCAGCTATCTGAAACCACGTTTCAGCATCATCTCGCCAATATGGTACGAGCTGAATTCTTTTGGCGGTTGAGCGAATACGAATAACCTTGGGGCTAGGATCACCTATGACGAAATGTATGCCGATAACAATGTAGTACAAAAACAAACACAAGAAGGAACGAACTCACTGGGTTTATCTGCGTGTTTATTGAAGATAAAGTTCGTGGTTGGGCTCACCAGTTTGGAGGCTGAAGGTATCGACGTTCGCGAACTGTATGGAGTATACTAACGCAGATCTTATACCAACAACTTCTATAGTGTACGCTCTTCGAGTACCAGAGACAAAGCAAAAGATCAGATTTAGTCGTCCAAAGTACGTAACATATTTGGGACCAAGTCGCGGGTTGAAGTGAATGCTTAGCTAGCTAGTAATCGTGCACGCACGTGACACGACGGAGTACCAAATGGCGAGGATGCTTGATCGGAAGCCTTCAGCTAAACAAGTCGGCTTAAACAGTGAGGGTCAGCATCCAATGTTGAGTGGTGATTGTTGTGGTCAATAATTTTGGGGAATTATTTACCGCTACAATGGTTATCCGATGAAAACACCCTGTCCTCTCACTAATAAGTCGTCGAGAAACTGCAGAGAGTCCATGAATTCTTCTTCTTAGGTGAAACGGACAGCCGGGTGAGCAGAATTGAGGTGGCTCAAAATTAAATCTCTATGTAAACCTTCATCTTACACTACAAAGTTGTTATCCATATACTTACAGCACAATTCCATATTAGCTACATATTATTTAAGCGGACAATTTTCCAGTTTTGCTAGATATGTGTTAGAAAACATAGGCAGAGTGGAGATCCAATGGTCACACCATCACCTCGACTGTACATTTCACTATCAAACAAGAACTGGGAATTCGTCGTACATCTACGTAGTAGTTGCTTTGCAGTGGGTCGATGAAGTTCGTCAATCCACAATTTCTGCAGATCGTCATCGATGTAACCACATTTGAGCATCAGTAAATGTAATATTCACCCTGGTTGTCCCCTTTTTATCATCGCCTAAAACGTATTCTGTGCAGCGTCAGAGGGAGACTCAGATCTCGTTCTGATGGAAAGCTGGATATATGCTTGCGTTTCACAGGTGATGTGGCGAGGGCATATTTATGCACATACATTCAGGTTCGCTCATTCTCAAGCTTTTCGTAAGACTTCCGGACGTGTGTACGACTACAACTTGAAGTGCCTGATATCCCCTCTCACTTAAAATGAGACTGGTATTTTCGATAGGCTTCAAAGAAGGACGGCGAAGTGATTTATGGCCCTTCGAGATAATTTTGTTTCGGTTGAAATGATGTTCTCTGTCAGTTCAGGCCCTCATATCTCGCTGCAATATATCAATTTTCCCCTTGATTCCTTGAGTTTAGTTCATTATGTCTCACTCCACTCAGCCAGTTTGGTGTTTCATTAGTTTCTGGAACTTCCTGCCGCCTTCCAGTAAGGAATTCATTTTGTTTATGCAATCATGTCTGTCCATGATTTCTTCGCAATATATGTCATCTGGTCTGGTGATGACTGTTTCATCTTATCTTAGTCCCCTAACAGCCTGACGATGCTTTGTTGTTGGTGTGCTATGGAGCTATGGTGCAATGATTGTACTGATGGCAGTGGCCCACCGGAGTTAATCTCAATTGTTCAAGGTCTTCACCAGAGAAGGCAACCAAGTCCCGTGTCTGAATGCAGAGGTTCTCAAGCTGTACATCGATGTCCATTTGACTGATGTCCTCATGAGAACGAAAAATTGGGTTGGAGAGATAGCGCTTCATGTTGTAATTTATTGAGAGTTCCGCTAGAGAAGTTACGGGTCTACCCTTCAGTATTCACTCAGTATTTAGTATTTACCTTAGGGAGTTCGGTTTTCCGAGCCTTTGATCGATTGTACTACCATTTTTGAGGAGTTCGACTTGACGAAGTCACCAAAGTATTCCATAAATTGTAGTAAAATATCTTCTGAAGAGTTGAGAAGTGCATAACTGCTTTGTGATATGTTTGTTGCCAGTTGTGTGATATTAGAGCGGATTGATTCTAGTTGATTAGGAGTACAACATTTTCCAAGTCGTTTCATCCTCTGGCATTCTGCTTCTACGTAAGGATTTCAACTGAATGTTGGGATATAAATTATTCTGGATACAATTCTCTATAAATTCACCACATATTCTTGATTCGGGGAGTCACACGATGAGCTTTCAGAATTCAGTGAACACATTGTCCTCGACAGAATACTTAGGGGGATTATAAGACTCAATAGTGCAAAATATTCTCATGTCATGGACTGAAAGTCTATTTCTAACGATAAGTGTTATATTTAACAATTATAATCACATTAGGAGAATTTACTGGGAAGAATGTTCTTCCCTCATATCGAACTACGCAAACGTCTACTGACTAACAGGTACCTTTACTACACAACCGAGAGGCGAGCACAAAGAAATCGAATTGGTTTACTTCAGCTCGCAAAATATGATATTGGAAATTAGATTCAGCACAGCGGTAAGACACTTTAGTGTGTGGCGCGGTTAATTCGAAATGGACGGAGCTCGATCGCGATTGCGTGAGTGCGAAGGTTGCTCTAATTCAAATCCACCGTGTGAGTCTGATCCTTAAGCTCCTTTCTCTTATCATTTTGCGAAATATAAACCTGAGGAAACTCAGATTAATGAGTCTAAAGTTTGCATTGAGAATTCACTGGCCCTCGAGCGGAAAATTGCCCCATGTTTTAACCCACATATCCCAGGTCTGAAAAAATTCTCTGATTGATTCGTTGTGTCAGTGAATTATAGTCTTGAATCTTCAGACTTTGGAAAGACGCGATTATCTTCTACCCGGGCAGATGGTATTTCGCACTAAAGGCATTTCTGAACCCTGCATATGACGACTGAAGACGAGAGAAAACTAATGAAGAAAGGCTTCCGCGAATTTAAGTTGTTGTTTCGTTTCAGAGAACATACTGCATTTTTTGTTGGTTGGTCTCTAGTATACTATAAGAAATAAAAACTGCCAAATAAATTGGGATCTCTATGCGTCATTAGTAGTTTAAAGCATGCAGGCCACTTGTATCACTGAAACATGACGCACTTAATAGCATTATCACGATGTTCTTCAGAGTCTAATTTGCTCTAGTCAATCAATAGAGTGTTTGATCTCTGCTTCAGTAATCAAAATCCACTTAACTTTATTTTCATCAGCTAGATGTCTGGATGAATGTAGTCACTGTTGGGCTGTAATATTTGGCAAAATGCATGCGTGGTTGTAACAGTCCAGGCTAATAAGCTGCAGTCAAATGGTGACACAGTTTCTTACAGTTCGTCGTTTGTTGGCTGGTTCCTTTCGACTAGTTAGTTTCCTTATAAATAGACAAGTAAAAACGAACAGAGGTGACTCTGTCGAGTTATATATACGAACACTGTGTGTATGTATTATCGTATGTTATCTTTATCCGAACACCTTGATGTGCGATATGGGCAGTAAAGTTTGCTTGTTATGTCATCCACTTACATTAGATGAACTTACCTAATGTGTAGTCATATTCTACTACAGTGTTCAAGTCCCACTGTTACATTTGGCGCTGTGCATGTGCGTGTATGTATGTGTAAGAGGAATAATGCAGCAGCTATGGAAAGAAAGATAACACTTATATGTCACTGTAATGACTTCGGTTACTGATACTGACATGTATTTCTCATAATCCAGTTGCGAACTTCTGTAAACACTCTAACGACACCAGAGGGAACATTCATCTTTCAAGGAGAGTGATATTAGCGTATGGACTGTGATTGGTTCCAGTTGTTGGTTAAAATAAGAGGACGGAGATGTGATGTCACTGTGAATTACCCATGGATAGTGGTTAATCTTTGAAAAAGTTATGCTTTTTAAGTATCCTCTTTGATTGGAGTTTCCTAAAAACAACGGTCATCTCATCCTGCATTTGATGGCTTATTCTGTTTTTGCTCCGTTTTACTCCTTCTTTTGTTGTTGTTGTTGTTTGTTTTTGATTGTAGCTGAACCGTGGGTCTATGGAAAATGGGAATTCGGAGAATATTATTATGCTGGGAAAGTACACTCCAGAGAAAATACCTCATGGTAAGCATTTAGTATGGCGCCAATTGATGAAATGACTTTAATGTCCATTTCCCTGGCGGGGTTTATTTGCCAGATGTTTTTCCGCCGTTCTGTATGTTTAAAACTAACTAAGGCTGTTATACTTGATATTATCAATGTCTACACGGAAGTATGTGCACAAGTCGATACTAACTGACATTCTCAAGTAGTATGTATGTATGTCTAACTGGTTAATTGACATGATTGAATAGTTGGACAACACTGGCATCAACCAGTAGTAGTGCTTGCTAGCCAGATCGAAGTGAGATCTAAACACAGGACGACAGTCACTTCGATTGATGTAAATGGTACCCAACTATCAAGAACTTGATATGATTATGAGTGGCAATAGTTTGTGCTTGAAACGTGGTCATCAGTTAATGTTACTGTATAACACCACTGTGTGATTCATGCAAATAAAATCCTATCCATAATGGAGTTATACTCTACCAACACAGTGCCGAAGTTTCGTACTTATATCAATTCCTGAGACATCTCAGTCAAACGGTAGATACCTGTTTACGTGACCCAAGGTAACAAACAGTCAGACTCCATGAGTTGGTGCCATGTTTCCTCCCAATCACCTGTCACCTAACCTAACTTCAGCTGTCCAATCTTCGTTAAACTTTGCACAACTCACTAGCTAAGTGCAGCTTGGCAACTCCAACTCCTGACACCATTATTATTTTCACCCAAATATTCTAACTAACTAATACGAAGTTGGAAGTAAGTAAAGTTGGTGAGAATTTCATGCTGTCGAAAATATTGTTAGGAACAATTATTATATGATTAACCAATGCTGATGCTTCACCTTCAATGGGAGGGCGTCTGTCTTACAAATGTAAAGTAGGAAAGAATGAATTTCAAAACGATACACGTCTTTTCACAGACAAGCAGATATATGACATCTGCGCCAGCCAGAATTGACTCAAGTTGACGCATAAACAGTGCTGCCACTAGTCTATATTGCGGAAGACATGAAGAGATTGTCTGTTTTTGACCACAGATGTTTACGATCTCTTTCTCGCGTTAGGTGGTATAACAAGGTAAGTAATGTTGACGTTAGGCGTAGAGTGTTGGGCAAAGAGGGAAAATCAATCGACGAAGCTATAAAGTTACATAGATTGAGATGGTTAGGCCACGTGCTGCGCATGCCTAACCATCGTCTCCCCCGACGGGCATTACTAGCTGATATAGGTGCAGGTTGGAAAAGAGTAAGTGGTGGCCAAAAAAAAACATGGCATCAATCCATGAAATCCCTGACAGTTAAACTGAGTCAGGTAGGAAGATGCAGACTTCCGGGTTGGGGCCCGCCCTCGGGACTCTAAGAATCAATGGCTGGAGACAATAGGTGACATGGCTCAAAATCGTTGTCAGTGGCTTACGCAGATGTATTCAGTCTCTTTAACCTTTCATATTCCTTTCTACCATTACTCATTCTGTTTCACCGTACGACATACGGCAAGATTTAAACCTGGTGAAAAAGTAATGCCTTAATTAGTTCATCAATAATAAAAGTAGATAAACGCGTTGACAGTGGTCATCCCTAACTTGCATAACTAACTGGTTTTCTTCAATTCAGATGACCACTCCTCATAAGCATAAGCAAGCGCAAACGGAGTATCTTAATTAATACACCGCCACTTAGTGAGACTCAGTACAACGCAATACACTTTATGTGAAGATGAATGAAAGCCAAAAACACTTAAAATGATTTAAATCCTCATATTTATATTTCGCCTCTTTCTCTCTTTGAAGAATCAAAAGAAACACTTCTTTGGAAGGGAATTTCATACCTGTAACGTTTGAAGACACAGAACCACCACCATTTTAAGGGAGGAAATGCACACACACACACACACACAAAGCACACTGACCAGATATTCTGTTTGGTATCATCATACACACAAAAAGTGTCAGAGAGGATAAATAACAAGTAAATGTTTACTACGAGCGTCGTCCTTTTTTCTCTTTTTCCGCTTTTTGTGGGAAACACTGTATAACACTACGCACTGTGTGACAGTTTATCGAAATGAAATCTTATCCATAATGGTGCTACCGAACGACTCATGTTGATTAGTCAGTGGTAGGATGATACTCCCATATACTACAGTCGATTTGTCCAGTTCTTTTGTCAATATTCTTCATTTAATTGTTTGGTGCAAATCACTGAATACAATTCTGGTTGTAAATGAAAGTAGGAGAGAAGCACGAACAGTTTGTACGTAATTTACTATTCATAATGAAGTTATCTATAAACATGACATTTACCTATACATATATATGTATAACTATTATTATTATTATTTATTATTGTTTCCTTTAATTCCTAGAGGAACATAGGGCTCTAGTCAAACGTCTCCATTGCGTTCGGTTCTCTGCTAAAGTCTTCACCTGGCTGCAAGTCTGCCCACATGCTTTCACATGACCTCCTCCAAGTCACCCTCGCACTGACGACCAACTCGTCGCTTCCCTTTCGGGTTCCACTCGAGGTTTTGTCTAGTGATGTCACTTGATGGTTTCCTCAGAGTATGGACAATCGGTTCCTGGTTGGTTTTCTCCCGTAGGTCCCTATTGCTGATCTTTTCTGGCTATCTGATCTTGAGTATTGAGCGAAGACAGGTCTGTAGTTTGTTTGAAGTGCTCTTTATGACGCGCAGTGCAAGTCTCTGATCCGTATAGGAGCACTGACTTCACATTGGAGTTGAAAATCCGGATCTTATTTTTGATGCTGAGTGCTGTTGACCTCCACACAGACTTGAGAGTAGTGAAAGCTTGCCTTGCTTTCCCGATCCTTGCTTTGATATCCTCGTCAGTTCCAGCCAGCTGTAGTTGAAAGGATGCTTCTCAGGTCGGTAGGTAAAGGAGGTTGTTTCTTTCAGGTTCCTCCCATTTATGCTGGCTGATTGTTGTCTGTTGTTGTTCCTATTGGTGTTGCCCAAGAATCTTCATCACCTACCTCTGTTTTCTCTATGTTTACTTGGAGTCCTATCTTTGATGCTTCTTCTGCCAACTTGTTGCTTTTCACTTGCATATCTCTTCCAGCATTTTGTGGGAAATCAGACGTATATACCACATCGGCGAAGTCCAGATCCTGCAAGTTTTTTGTGTGGGTCCATTTTATGCCTGTTTCCTCGCTGCCTGGCCCGCTGTCTGTCGCATTATCCAATCTACTGCAATCAGGAAAATCATTGGCGATAGTAGGCAGCCAGCCTTGTCTTACTCCTGTCTTTACTTCGAAAGATTCCGTAAGTTTCCCGTTGTGGATTACTCGGCATACCACACTGTCGTACAACTGTTGGATGAGATGTATAAATGTCGGCGGCACCCCGTGGTAGTAGCGAAGTAGTTGCCAAATCACCTCTCGATCGATGCTGCGCTGTCGAAGGCCTTTTCAAAGTCTATGAAGTTGAGATAGAGATAGATGACTGCCATATATATGCATGCACAACTTGACTATACATCATACTATTGGTGTTTTTTTGATTGCACACTAGTCAGTAACTAGTGTAATGCGTCTAGTCCTATCTTCGGTGCAGACTGAATTCTACCAGTCATGTTTGCAATGTGGCCACCATGCTACGTGGCTCGCCATTACGGTGCACTGTGAATTATTGCCTCCAACCATCTAATACCTACTATTGGTGTGTTAAAAAGAAAAATAATACCAATTTATCGTAGACTTTGATTGTAGGTTAGGTTGTAGGTAGATAGAACATAGTAAAATTTTCGCAATGCGGTAGGAGTATAATTCCATGATAGAGTAAATTAATTTGATGAAAGCCCCATGTGTTATACACTATTACTTATTTATTTACTGATGGCATTTCGAGCACAGTCTACTGCTCATAATCCCATGATGGCGCTCACACGAGTGAGTACTTCTTGGTGGGTGGATAGAGCTTTGAAAATTCTTGGATTCAAACTAGGTAGTGGTTATACAATCATTGTGGAGTTCTCAATGCTACAGCCTTCTGGGATTACTTTCCCTCTGTAAAGACTTGAATTTATGTTATTTCTATCCTGTTTTACTTATTCTCTGTAGCTGTCGCATTGTTTTCGACGACGGGCAAAGAGCAATTGTCAAAGAAGCCGATATTATTCCGGTGTATTTGCTGCCTATTGGTGCTAAAGTAAGAGGCGTCAAAATATTTTGTGCTTTATTTTGTTGTTTTCATTAATATGTGTGCTGCATATATTAGATACACCCCAAATGACTTTGCGTATTTCTTTTTTTGCCAGTATTCATAACTATCTGCGACGATAACTTTGCAATTTTAATTCCATTATGGGTGAAATTTGTTTTGATTAAGTCTCAGAGTGTTGTACAGTGTTATATATTTACTGATGACCACGTTTCGAGCACAATTTTCATTATTACTCATAATAATATCAAGGCACTACTCACACACAACTTTCTAACTTCGTTTATATAATTGCATTATTTTTCATCGCTTGATTTGATGATTGGTAGTAGTGGTATTTTCCATATTTCCGGTATGAGTGATGAGTCATCCCTATTGCAAGTGTTCGGTGTAGACTGGATGAACCAGGCAGGATTCAGTAATCAATCTCTCTCTCCACTTACCTAGATTACTTTTTAGAATTCTAACCCTCTCCCACCATGCCATTGTATGGTTGTGTTAATGCATGCAGTGCAATGTAGTACTGAGCTTTTTCCTAAATTGCTTGTCTTCTCGGATGGGGTCAACCTTTCTTCCCTTAGCTAAATTCTTATGTTCCGACAATCTGATTACCCCCGATCTACTAGTTTGACCTATGTAGTTGACCTAACTCACAGTCATTGCAGAGTATTTTGTAAATTATATTATTTTGTCTAATAGGGTCAACCGACAGGGTCCTTTAACCTACAGAGCTTGTCCTAGCTGAGTGAGTTTGTAGGTTTGAATGCCACCACTCTAATTCCTGCTCTATTGAGAATCCTACGTAGGGAGTGTCTGAGAAGTCCCCTCCTTATATGGTATAACTGCTGTAGATGACTTATATTCTCTCTTATTTATGTTATCATTATTAGTTTCCCTACTATTTTTATTTTGCTTTTCACTTTTTCTGATCTTCCTAATGAATTTCATAGGATAGTTAGTTATTTGACACCAACGCTACTTCTTCTTCTTCTGTCTGTTTTATTTCATCATTTAGGTCTTTTCTTGTACAACTTAGTGCTACTGCTCGGTTTGTTAGACGCCTAACTTAACTAAGCCTGCCTTAACAGATAACTACGGATGAGATGAATTAAAGTTTATCAGCAGAATGCGTTGGTGTTTTATAAACACTTGTGTGTAGTTTACCCTCTTCTATTCGTTTTATTTTACACTCTAACATCACAGCTAATTCTCCTTGTTTATTTTGCGATTCAAATGTGAATTTTATTCCCTCTACTAGTGAGTTTATATGTGTCAAGACGCTAGAGAGAGATATGTTATGTTTTTAACACTGTGTGTGAAAGTGTCATCCATATATCTCCACCATATTTTTGGAGTAGGATTAGGTGAATGTATTAAGAGCCATATTTTCCCAACTGTCCAAAAATATATCTGCTATGACAAGGGATATTGGTGATGCATCCCATTCCTACACCTGTTTGTCTATATATTTTGCCTTGAAATTTAAAGATAGTAGATGTGAGGCATAACTGAATTGCTAAAATAATTTCTTCAATGGGCAGCTTTGTCCTATGAGTGAGTGAGTTCAGGATCTGCAGTTAGTTCTTTTTTAACTGCTTCTAAGGCGGGCATATTGATTGATATATTAGTATAAAGACTAGTTATATCGAAACTAACCATTGTCTTATCATTCTATAGTTGAATATCACTTAGTTTACTTTCCATCTCATATGAATTAGTTAGTTAGTCTAGAGTTTGAACGATTTCTAATGGGGCATAATATCAGAGCTCAGTGTTTTGATAATTCATAAGTAGGGGTATTCCTGAAATCTACTATTGGTCGTATGGGGTCACCTGGCTTGTGTATTTCAATAGTACCATATATTCTACTAGCATTATTAGTTTTAGGCATTAAATTAAACCATTTAGACTCACCTAGTGACGGCTTCATTCTGCGTATTAATTCCGCTGTAGATTTCTTAACCTTATTCATTGTGGTATCTACAGGCTTCTTAATTTCCTCATATGGACGGACCCGTCTTAATATATTCAGTGACTTTCAGTGACAAAGATTTGCCATTTTACATATCGTAGAATCAAATTTTCTCAGTGTTAATTGATTTCATGATAAACTTACTGATTTTATATCTTCAGAGGAAATGGTTTTGTATTCATTGAAACTATAGGTGTAGAAAATCCTGTGTTAAATTGATTCGGTGGAATCCACTGGGATGCACATTTGGTCGTCCTATTTGGAATTATTCATCTGGATGTATCTACATTCCCCAGTGAGTGGTGGTGGTGTTCCCGGTGAGACTTGAAGCCAGCACCCATCGTTTGAAACACCAAAGCGTCATTCGCTAGACCACTTTGGTAGTCAGGACAGCCGCCACCTCTTGTGCAATGGGGGAATTAGTTATTATTTGTTTCTAGTCTAGTGGTAATGTGTTCGACTTCTAATTGGGTCATCATCACTCACTGGGAATTTCAGGTGTATCTGGCTGGTGAGTAGTCCGAAGTAGGATGAAATGTATATCCAATCAACGGAGAAATCGAAATTGACTTGAAGCAAATGAAGAAAGATATCTTGTTAAGTTGCGTGTTGTTGAAAGTTACAAGAGAAAAGTTTGAGTAAAAATAGAGAGTAAAGAGTATTGATGGCGCATTTGTCATCTGCACTTTTATGCCTGAAGAAGTTAGCATAAAACATGCAGTACATTTGACTTTTTGGCCACCAACTGCTTTGAACATGTTCCAGAAACACACAGAGATTTCTTTTCAAACGGGCAATACATTGAGATGAATGAGTTTTATTGCACTCTCCGTCCTACAGTGGTGTTACATTTGAAAATTTGACAGGAGCAAGCAGTATAGTGGTTGTTAAGAATGACTTGATTGAAGCAGATAAACAATAAGAGCGTTATCACTGGTGACTGACTGAATTTACGACTTAATGATCTTTGTGCAGAGGGAGTTAGCAGGACCTCTGCCTGACAATCTGCATCATACTGCCTGACTCAAGCTAATAGTTGAAGTCGTCTTCATGGATTGATGCATCGGTTTGATTTGACCATGCCAAACTGTTTTCTAACGCGTAATCCCATTTCAACTGATGTTGTCGGACTATGAAGGCGATGACTTGGCAGCATGATGATACGCCTATCCATCTCGATCAATGTAGCTTCGTCATCAATTGGTTTTCGCTCCCTTACGTAATCCTCCATGCCTAACCTCACATAATCGCTAGTTATGTTGCTCCAGCCAATACGACTCAGTGTGAACGGGTATTTGTGTGATAAAATATCGTTAGCCCCCGATTGGTGGAGACCAGTCCTGCAACGTTGGTTATCTTAAATTTCTCAGAGACGAATCACATGCCGAATATACTAAAACGTCTGTGCTAGGTGCTTAGAATACTCTTCATAGTATCTATGTATTCTACCACATTTGCTTTTCCCATGTAGCAAGTGATGCAGGCGATGAGTTGTCTTGGTTTGGTGGTTAATAGCTCTTGAGTGGTTGGAATTCCTTTCTGGGCCTCCGCTTTGTAATTCGGGTGGATGACAGCTTTATATAGAGGACTTAGGTTGAGAGTAACTATGACTAGCCCTTTAGATCAGCGTGGCTACTTCGATGATAATGGTTTGATCAGCGTTTCAGACACGTTTTTCAGTTGTTAATCGGTGTAGTGGCTGCTTGACAGGTGGTATTAGTGATACTACTCTCTTCATTACCAGCAGGTTGCATTAGTAGTCGGGAGGGCTTTTGACTGCTGTCAGGTAGGTGAGTTTGCAGTTTCCATTTCACAAACACACACATGTGGTCTTCACGTAAGCACTGTTTGATTATATGCATAAGAGGATTATTATACTCGTCATGCACCACTACCACATAATGGAAGGATGAATATGATGAAGTTGCAATGAACTGAAGTCTGAGGCACACAGTGTTTGCCAGCGCAGCGCGTGTTCCCTCCATTTCGTCGTCTACATGGAATCGTCAATATGTAGTGTTCCTTTTATTCTTTGGATAATTTGTATTCATTCATGATTCATACCTGGCCCCATACAGCTGACTTACTGACTGACTGTGCATTCCACCTAGTTGTAAATCTACTTGTATGCATGTCACGTTGTAGGCGGGTATTTTTCAAGCTTCCTTGCCTTTTTTGTTGAATTCACAGTTGCAGATTATTGTTGAGAAATTGTAAGGGAGTCGTGTTTTTACAAGCCTCAAAGTAGTTGCCACTGACTTTGATATGTTTGATATGTGGTCTGATCTGTTTTTGCCGCTTGTACTTGTTTACTTACGAAGGGGTTATTTTCACATGACAACTTTTTATCTTTCTCTTTTTTGTCCCTTTTCATTTCGTACTCTAGGTTAGTGCTCAAATAAAGAATGATAATGCGTATTGGGGTAATTGTGTTATCCAGGCTCACCTGAGTGATCCCGACAGTCCATATGAGATTTTCTGCCGTACTACAAATGAAGTTTATCGGCGAGATTATTTTGTTTGCCTTCCCCATTGATAGATAAATATCTTTCATGTTACCATTATTTGACGTTAACACTGTGATATAATGACTACCTTGGATCGGATAAAGTACTGCCACTGGTTCGGTGTGTGTGTGTGTATAGACATTTTCGTTTTGGTGCAATTGTGTATTGTGTCTGAGTTCCTAGGTGGGGTTCAAATTGTGAAGATTTCATTGACTGACTTTTGTAGACATCAATGCACTACTGATTGATTAACATGTGCGTGATATTTTACGATGACATGATATTATTGCATGTGATTGAGCATACTCGACCAATGAGTGTACAGGTGAAGTAAATAAAATATTCTGCTGCTCTGAAGATTCTCTTGCTCCTGTCAAATTGTTAATTTTCACTCCGAAGTGTCGACTGACTGACTGACCAACTGGTTTGAACGTAGAACTGCTTTGCACAGATGTGCAGTCGTTCGAGTTGCCACACTCCATGTATCATACAAAGCAAGACAAGAGATTAAGGAGTGATAATAAACAGAAGTGTGAGGGAAGAAGAATGGTAATATGAAAGAACAATAGATTTTTATAGGATATTATGAATCACAAGGAGTAAATGCATCTGCGCCATTGGGGACGATTTTAAGCCATGTTAGCGATTGTCTCCAGCCATTGGTTTTTACTATCTTGAGGACTCGAACCGGGAAGTACACACCTTCCTACGCGAAGGGCTGGCTTAAACTAACTGTTGTGGCTAGGGATGCATGCGCTCAACACATGTCCTAACCACATCAATTCATGTAACTTCACACCACGTCACCAATTGATTTCCCCTCCTCACCTAATTAATAATCAACGGCTAGCCTCAATATTGCTCACGTTGTTATGCCACTTAACACGGGAGATAGAACACAGACACCTATGATCAAAGACAGAGCTAGGCAACCTGTCCATGTCTTCCACTTTCAATGGCCAGCT
>OX235279.1:21223439-21328416 GCA_944472155.2 Trichobilharzia szidati | reverse complement strand
TCACCCGAAAAGTTCAATACTTCTAAATTCCTCCTACTGTCACAATGCACTCCTGCCTTTTTGTTTTCCACAGTCTATTTCATAGTCCGGTTCACCAAAATCAGGTATATCATCGGTAATAATCATTCATATTGTGACACTCCCCAAATCATTTTAACGAGAAGATTTAATTCATGGAAAATTCCCATTTTAACATACAGAAAATCAAAACAAGTGATGATTCAGCGAAGAGACTCTTTTCAACGAATTTATCATCAAGCTGTACAATCGTAATATATATGGTTTTTAAGAAGTTATATTCGGTGAGGGAATTGAAACATAGGTGTGAATGCATAAAATAATGATAATAATAATATGAAATGCAATTGAAACTAAAATGTTTGTGATTATAATCATAGTTAAATGTCAAGTGGCAAAGCAAATTAATGTCATATATAGAATAATTCATAGGATGGATAGAACTTGAAAAAGGGTGTGCAATTATAAGATTAGTAGACAAATAGAATAAAATAAAAACGTTACGTAATATTGTGTGAAATGTAATAGCATAGAATTTAATGTTGCATAAAGGAATTGATTTAGAATGACAAGTGGAACAAGTGAAATAATACCGGGGACAATTAAAAGTGAGAGTAGTAATAGTAACAATTGACTTAATAAGGAAGAGTATACAAATTGAGTAGACAAAAATGAAAAATTGGTAGAGCTAAAATATGGTTGGGGATTACCATACTTTAGCAAAGAGGGATTAAGACCATGAAAGTTGGAGGGGTTGGACGAACTTTTTCTGTACACAGAGATCTGGCTTTTCTGTTTCGATAGCCAAAGATGGCTTCAGCAAAACAGATGAGTCGGGTACGTAGGGATTTGGGTAAATTACTCTTTGCTTTGTAGATGACTTTGAAGGCGGAGGCTATAGAGATAGGGTGATCATTATCAACCAGATGTTCAATGATTGCGCTTCTTATTGCTGCACTTCCACCTTTTCGTAACTATGCAGGATAGTGTTCTTGCACCCTCTTAAAAACCATATATATATGATTGTACAGCTTGATGATAAATTCGTTGAAAAGATTTAATTCATCTCCTATAAGTCGACTATTTGTCAGTTATCTTATTTACAAGACTGGAATCCTCTTAGAGAACCGTTGAAAACCTGATTGGAATAGACAGCCATGTTGTCCTAGCTTGGGAATGACTCCTCAGCTTTAAGCCCCCCCCTCCCCAATGATCATCTGCTAACATAGATCAAAACCCTGACACTTAAATCTCACCTTGTCTTCCACAAAAACCAAAAATACAAAGCCACAGCTACATATTTTAGAAAAATATTTACTATGTCTAGAAATATTGATAAAATTTAACAAAAACAAAGACAACTTGATCGCTTGAAATTGAGAACAAAGTCGAACTTTGAACTAAAGAATTTTTTTTATAAAGAAAACAACATCTTAAGTAAACAGTAATAATGAATGTTTAACAAAACACTTAAACATATCAAATACACATTGAACAATTGAATTGTTTATCTTATCTGTAATCAAGAATTGTAATTTATTTAAGATTTTTTATCACTTCTGTTGTATTTGTGACTGTACTTTCGTATTTCTTTGAAGTTTATTTATATAAACTCTAATGTATGCTGAATTGTCATCTTCAGTAATATAGAACATATAAGCGAATTTATACAGATGTATCGGTGGCACAGCGGTCAGGAGGCTCCCCGACCATCCACATAGTCCGGGGTTCGATCCCCGGCCGTCGCCGCACTCCTTCATCTCGTTAAGCTAGTAATACAACTGGAAAAGAGGGAAGGTTGGGCATGAGGCTAGCAACCCCATCCTGTAAAAATAAACACTGCTACAGAAAATTCAAGCCTCTAGCTCGAAGCCCTATGTTCCACTGGGAACATGAAGGAATAAAAAATACAGATATTTACGGTTAGATTTTTGGAGGCAATAGGCTGGAAGCTGGCTGTTTTAACTTAGGCTCCTGCCTGCTAGAACTCATCATCAAATGACTATCTGCAGCCTTGAAGGAGATCATGTTCCCACTGCAATTTGAACAAGCATCACCCAGTGTTTCCCTCAGAGACGTTGCCACTGAGCTATTCGAGCTCACTATCCACCTCCTCATGTAGGACTGCGGATAATGTATTGAAAGATCATTGGGGAATAAGCAATATCATTTGTCTAGCCGTCGATGTAGGTGAGGGGTTTCATGACAGTTGCCTGCAGCTAACTCGCAACAATTCAAAACGCACTGCTTTTGACTGGTAGAATTCAGGCGGCGCCTATGCCATGGTTGAAACACATAACATTGCCAACTCTCTCTCTCTCTCTGGTGACCAGTCAGTAGGTACCTACCCATGTTACGTGTTTTCTTTTGAATTTTCATAAAATTTAGTATATTCGCCCCTCGAAAAGCATAAATGACAAATACAAGCTTATCCAAAATATGCTAAAGGAAATGAGGGTGAATCCGGGACATACTGGGGAGACATCTGAGTGATATCGCTCCCTAGGTAAGCCCTCAATTGGAACCCGAATGGGGAAGGAAGAGTTGGATGTATGTATAAGGGTGATAAAGGGGAGACTGTGTGATGTGAGGAGACGAGAACTTATAGACAGTCGTGGAGCCATCTTCACTAAACTAAAGAAAACAGGATGAAATGGATATGTGTTGTTGAAGCCCTACATCTTTCTCGAAATAAAAAATAATAACAAGCCTGCAATATTCACTGTCTTTGTACACTTCCCCTCACTTTTCTCCTTTCCTTAACTCACCTCATCTCAGGTGGATGATATTTGTATAGTTGTGTGCAGACATATTTGAAGTAAGCGCTGAACGTCTTGTCTGGAAAGAAAATAAAGGCTCCGGAATTAAGCCATTCATCTTAGAGAATGCAACCACAACATTACAGTTATTGCTACACAATTTCTTCCTATCCAACAGTTCCTACTCATAGGATGGTAAAGAATCGATCTCAGATACATAAATCTATAAGCTGCTGCTTTGAACAGTTTCTGATACACTGTAACCCAAATAACAATTAAGTTACAACCAGGTTGTACACTGTCGTTTCAAACTGATAAGTCTTGTAACGAATTTATCGGAATTCTTGTACGAAGCAGTGACACCTATGAATTCAAATAGGAGAGTAGGTGCTCTTCAGTGACATTATTTTGCTGTTAAGAAGATATTTCATACATTTACTCCCCTTTATGAATTTGCTTGAAGCAAGAAGAACAGTGGTTTTGCTGAATGATATGCTACCATCCTTCGTTTATTTCATTGGCTTCTCGTCAGCTGCTGCTTACAGTCTAAATAAATTATTACTAAATTTATGTATAGAAAAGTTTCAACATAATTGCATATTTTACAGGATATCAGGTGACAGGAGGTTCCAAACTCCAAGCACGGTGCTCAGAAAATTACGCCCATACAGTTTTGCACAGGGAGTTTAAGTTTAAACAAAATAGATGTATGCATACAATGGTTAAAGAGTTACGTAATGAGGACAAGAGGTGCGTAAGATGATGAGTGACTAATAAATTAGGTAACAATGTACTGAGTTCAACTCAAATCATAGAAACAAGAGACAAGCAAAATTACACTGTATCAAAGTGGGATGGGGTGAGGTTTTAGCCAGAGATTACGTAATCAAAATGATTGATAACTGCTTCTTTCTAAACGCATAAATGGGCAAAACACGGGAGACGCGAAAACAAGACAAAGAAACACAATACGAATGGCAGAAGCAGTACAACATGGAAGATCAGTGCAAATGATGATTACCAGATAAGGTATACACCATTTCCTTATATTTGAATATCAGATCGCAAATCAATGTTGATTTACCAAGTCTTCAAAAAGTAATAAAGCAGTTAGAAGAGCCAAAATAACATACCATTTATGGGTCTTTAAGGATTTTATTGATTTTACCTGAAACATAGGAGTGGGAAAAGATGCTACCTGATGACATAATAGAAAGGTCTTGACACTACAGAACAAACTGACAGAAATTAGAATTGATTGGCTATTGGATCCTGATCCATATGTATGGTTCCATTGGAAAAATACTGATGCGTATTGCTGAACAGCTATCCAGTGGATTCTGGTTTCAACATAGGAGCAGAACTTAAGCACCACCATGGAACATGACTACATATTAGATAAGTCTATCTGACATAACACAATCACACAGTTTTAGGAACCGGATGAGGTTTCGGGGACAATATGTATATATATATTTATATGTATAGTGATATCGGCGTATCTTTACGAGTTTAAATTTGCTATACATAGCGTTACTCCCTCCTGTTTTTCTGTGTCATCTTCCATATATCCAGTAGAGGGCTTGATTTGATTCAATTTCATGTGTTTGTTGTTGATTCGGCGAACAAAACTGAGTAGTTAATCTTTCTCTATCTTTCTCTGCCCATCCAATTAAATTGTGTGTTGGTGTCACAGCGGTAGAATGCTCGCCAACCAAGCATGTGGTCCGAGGCTCGATCCCCGGCCACTGGACGCACTCATTTACCTCTCTCTCTAAACCAGTAATAAGACTGGTAAGAAGGGAGAAGGTTGGGCATGAATCTAGCAACCTCATCCCGTAAAAATAAACACCACCGTTACCAAAACTTCAAGCCTCTAGCTTGAAGCCCTATGCTCCACTGGGAATGTGAAGGAATAAAATAAATAATAACTTTATTTTATCCTATTGTGTGACTGCACGCAAGTGAATATATTGTAATGGCTAATTTTTTTCTCCTATTTACTTAACCTAGCCATTTCAATCATACTTTTTTATTCCTTCACGTTCCCAGTGGAACATAGGGCTTCAAGCTAGTGGCTTGAAGTTTCTATAGCACCGTTTATTTTACAGGATGGGGTTACTAGCCTTGTGCCCGACCTTCCCTCTTCACCGGTGTTATTACTGGCTTAGCGACGTAAAGGAGTGCGTCAGCCCGGGATCGAACTCCGGACCATGTACATGGTCGGAGAGCATCCTAACCACTGTGTCACCGACGCACACTCAAACATTATCAGGGCGAGGCGCATGCAAATAACACACAGCCTTCTTCAAACCTTGCACACAACCATTAGGTCGCGTACTATCCCATCGCCCTTGGCAGATCTGGCAACAAAAGTCACGAGAACACCATCAGAGCATATGACAGGTTAGGTACCCCTTATCTTCTCGCGTTTTAACTAATCCAGACTTACTAGTTTCACTTACGTGGTTGATCTCAGAGTTATTATATGTTATTTGGTAAATTATATTAATTTTCCTAACCGTCAAATCTTTGTTTATCAAGTCAGTACCGAATGAATACAATGAAAATGATACAAAACCTGTCATGAATATGCGGAAAATTAAAAAATTAAAAAAAACTGGGAGTGAAGTGATATACAGAGCAAATTAGTTTTCATCAGCTACTCATTACAATCAGACAGTAGTATATACCTCATCATGAGATTATCCTTGTTTAATTTCATTCTTGGCGTGTGTGTGTATGTATGTGTGTGTAATTATCTTGCATCATGTCAAGTGATCATTGACACTCGACTGTTAAGTAATCAGTGGTCAACGACGTCACCTCGTCCTCTGAAGGTCCTCGGTTCTATCCCTAGCAGTGGAGCCATGGGTGCATACTGACGAAGAGTCCCAAACTAGGACGAATCAGCTATCCAGTACTTCTTGGCGGTTTTCATTGCTTCTTTCAAACTCGAAACCAATCAGATCTATACAAATGAACACTTGAAAATTAACGTGAAAATTAACTCACTAGTGACTGACTACATGGTGAAATGAGAAGTCGTGACCAATAGAATCCACCAGGAGGGGGTGTGAGGACAGATACTCGTCAGTGGCATCGACCGGAAGTGGCGAAGTAAAATCGCAAAGTGACAACAGTTATAATTCATGGGCTAATAGATTCCATCTCAGTAGTTGAATGTTCAACGAGTTAACCTTGTATACCCTGTGGATTCATAGGCACGTTCTTCTAGCAAGTACCTAGTGGTTGTCAGTGATTCTCCATTTGATATCAGCGCTTGGTGAAACTTGGAATTGATTAAATCTGCTTTAAATGGCTCTTGAAAATTGACAAATTGTTAATGTGTTTTATTCGCTCAATACTAAAAACACTCATGAAAAGTCATGCACCATAAGTGACGGATATAATAAAATATATCAGTCATACTTTATCGGAATTTTGTAGTGTTTATGAATTCTCATGATTAATCATTCCTTCCGTTCATTCATTTATTCATTCACTGAATAATGATTGACTCATCAAGTGAGTGAAATTTCTAGATTAATATCTTTGTTTCATGATTGAAGTATATTTTTCAAATCATTTGACTATGTGACAAACAGAAATATGATTCTTAATATATGTGTAAAACGTGGGCACTGTGGTCGTAAGTAATTCCATATTAGTTTGTTTGTTAGATGTATCACACAGTCAGTGAAACAGTATTATTTACTGGATGACACAGTTTCGAACAAAATTTATTAGTGTTCATAATCATTTCATCAATTGTAATCACACGACTTCGAAACTTGAGTTCTATAGTTTTCTCTGTTCTCTCCTATTTGTCGTAGTTGGGGTAGTAGAATTTTCCAGATATCTCGGTGGACAGGTGTTGAATCATTCCTATCACATGTATTTGCAGTTGATTCGATAAACAAAGCTTCTGTTATCAATCTCTCCCTATACCCTGTGACATTAGATTTTAAAACTGTCATCTCATCCCATCCTATTATATGGTTGTGTGTAACTGCATGTAGTGCTATAGCTGAATTATTCTCTAGATTTCTTATCTTATTCAGGTCAACCAATCTAGATTTTGCTAGGTTTTTATGTTCTGCTAGTCTCACTCACTGACCCTGTTCTACTAGTTTGACCTATGTATTTGACCTGATAATCATTCTTGCAGGGTATTAGATAAACTAAATTGTTTTGTTTTATAGGCTCCACAGGATTGATACTTTAACTGACAAAGTTTGTTTCTAATTGAGTTTGGTTTGCATGCCAGC
This sequence comes from Trichobilharzia szidati, assembly GCA_944472155.2. Taxonomy (NCBI): domain Eukaryota; kingdom Metazoa; phylum Platyhelminthes; class Trematoda; order Strigeidida; family Schistosomatidae; genus Trichobilharzia; species Trichobilharzia szidati. The sequence goes on along the minus strand of OX235279.1, from coordinate 21,321,368 downwards.
CACATTTATTCCTGCCTTGTTAAGAATTCTGCTTAAGGTTTTCGAAGTTCCTTCTTTGTATGGAATTACTACTGATGATTCAGATTCCTTATTGTTAGTGTCGTCATCAATATTATTATTACTATTATCATTATTGTTATTATCACTATCGCTACTATCATTATTTATTTTATTTTTACATTTCCCTACATACTTTCTGACTAATTTATTAGGATAATTATTAAGTTTCAATTCTTCTTTTATGTGTATCACTTCCTGTCTTAGATTTTCCTTGGTAGCACTTAGTTTTTGTGCTCTGTCATTTAAACATTTCACCAATCCTATTTTTACTGACATAGGATGGGACGATCCGAAGTCTAAATATCTGTTTGAATGCGTGAGTTTCCTTTAAACACTAGTGTTTAACTTCCCATCTTCTTTCCTTTTTAAGCTGCAATCTAATATTGGAAGCTCCCCTTTCTGACTTTCCAATTCATAGGTGAATTGAATTGCCTCTATTTTCGAGTTGATATGTTCGAAAATCTATCTATATCTTGTGTTCTAAGTACAGTGAATGTGTCATCTACATACCTCCACCATACTTTTGGGGTGGGGGTGAACGTTTCAATCGCTATGTTTTCCCTTGGGCACTGTGGTAGAGTATAAATCCATAATGGATAAGATCAACTTGATATGATTATGAGCAATAGTTTGTGCTCGAAACGTCATCAGTTAATAGAACTGTACAACACTGTGTGATTTATCAAAGTAAAATCTTATCCATTATGGCTATGTTTTCCCACCTATCCATGAATATATCTACTACAACTGGGGATATTGGTGATCCCATAGCAACTCCCTCAGTTTGTTTGTATATTTTCCCTTAGAATTTAAATACTGTGGAAGTCAGGCATAGCTGCACTCCCAGTATTATGTCCTCAAGTGGCACTTTTGTCCTAAGTTCGAGTTCTTGGTCAGAAATGAGTTCGTTTCTGACTGCCTCTAGAGCCATATTTATCGGTATACGTGTATATAAACTGACAATGTCAAAACTAATTTTAAATTATCTAATTTGTGTTTTAGTTCATAAGAATTAGTTAGTTTAGATTTCGAGTGGCTTTTTAGGGGATTTAATACGATGGCTAAATATGGCTTGTTGTTTTGTCGAAATATTTTTATTATAATGACTAATTGAACATTCTATATGCACAGTTTTATCATCCTATTGATAAATTATACTGATCAGAAGCACATCATATCAAATGGAATCCAAATTGTCTGATGATGATTAGGAATGATAGACTAAAACAGAATTTGGCGTGGTTACAACACCCCTCCCCCTCACCTTCCCCATGAAATGAAAAAATCTACAGGAATGTGATAAGCAATTTCATTATGTAAAAACATACTGATTTCATAAGTTTATACGCTTATCAAATCCACCAATCTACACTTGGCTTTGTTATCTTTACCAATAGGCCAGTTTGACAACACAAAAATGACCCCATGCCGATTTTGGGAATTTTGACCAAGTATTAATAATTAGTGATACATACCCATTGTTATTTATTAATAAGGATTTCCTATGCATCAGCTAACATCACGCCTTTTTACAAATGTCTACTTCTCACTCGGCGCCCAAATATTTTAGAACTATTCGGTCAAATCTTGACAACAGTTCATTTGAATTATTTTGCAATCGAATTAAATTAACAAGGAAACTGTGTAACTGGCACAATCATCGTGTTTTCAGTCTCCGTTGTCTGCAACAGAATGCATATCCTAAATCCGTAGCTGTCGAGTCACCTGAAAACTCCAGTAGGTCGAATAAAGCAGCTCAATCTTCAGAAAGAAGACACAGTAAATAAGTCCGACAGGGTGCTTCTACTAAACTCTAATCCTAAACACCATAATTTTGAAAATACGTCTAATCATAAAATTCTAGATACTAGCAGTTTGAACAGACATGAAGGCGTGATGTTAGCTGATGCATAGGAAATCCTTATTAATAAATAACAATGGGTATGTATCACTATTTATTAATACTTGGTCAAAATTCTCGACTGTCCATATCTTCTTATGGAGACGTTAAGAAATGTTTTACAACTGTTTACCCACACACACATACACACTCTGTTTAAAGTGTTTGACAAAGGTAGATCAATATTTGTAAGTCCGAGGTCAAATTTTGATCACAGCTCATACAATTTTGTTTATTATACTTGTTGAATGACTCATGATTGGACAAAGTTTTTAAAAACAAGCCATGTTCCTTATATATATAAAACCTCTGTTATGTTAATTTTGATTAATTTCCCTGAAGAAGTTCGGACCAGATTGCCGAACGAAACGTTGGAATTATTCATTTCAATCTCGCTGAGATTTCGCAAATATAACCTTTTACAAATGTCTACTTCTAACTCGGCGCCCAAATATTTTAGAACTATTCTGTCAAATCTTGACGACAGTTCATTTGGAATATCTTATAGATAGTCAATCCTTTTAATTCTTAATAATAATTTAACATCTTACATCATTCGGAAATTAAGCCGCTGATAGTTCCTATTAGTTGCGCCTTGTGATCTAGAAACTTGGCATATTGAAATCTTTTAAGTCATTTACACATTTGTATTGTTCAGGTTGCATCTTATCATTTCTTTATCAATGTGAACAACCTCGACAACTTTGAAAATTATACATAGCTTCCATATCTCCATGCTTATGTTTCTTTTCATCGAAAGAATTCAAATCGGTCGCTTGACAGGCTTCCCAAAGGACTTCGCTAACCTGCATTATTCTGTCTCCCAATACCGGAGGAGGTACTGTTTAATTTTTAGAATTTTTCTGTACATTGAGGTTTCTTTAATGACTGGGTTGATTTGCTAGAGTAGGGTGACTAGTCCCAAGCCCAACCTACCATCTTTTTCTGGGATTAGCACAGGTGAGTAAACGAGTGGACCTGTTCAACAACAAGGAACTCTTGCAACAAACCAGCCAACAGCCTGCTGCCCATCGAATTTGCCAAAGAAAGTGGAGATGGATTCGGCACACACATAGGAGACCGTTAAGTGCCAACACCCGGAAGGCAGGCCCTCGAGTGGAACCGGATGGAAAAAAGTGTATTGGAAATTTTCCGAGTGTGACACGAAGGGGATCGTGTAAGGAGGACGAGTAGGGGGTGAGTGCTTATGGGAAATCATGGAACTAGATAAAAAGTATTGCAGAGAACCGGACAAAATGGGGATACGCTTCTGAAGCCGTATGTTCCAATTGGAATCTAAGGGAAAAACAATAACAGTAATAATGACGTAATAACGTTTCGTTTAGAGTTACCTGATAGTCACACATAATAAAGGAACAAACAAACAAAGAATACTGTAAATGAAATATCCCCATATTGAAATCAAAACAAGATTTTGAGCGAACAATTGCTTTCGATAACTTCTTCTTCAGGCTCTACAGTTATAAATCCATGAATAATAGAGTACATACAGCCAATAAAGGCAAATGAAAATAATATCAGAAACTGTATTGGGGTGCATGTGTAAGTTGAGATGATAGTCCATTAGTTAACATAGTCAATCAAATGTGTATAGGGTATATAGTCAGAAAAAATGTGATGAAGTGTGAATGAACAGTTGGGTGATATAGTGCTGTTTTACAGTCAACAGAAATACAAGTGTCATTGGGGTGAGAGAAATGCGATAAACACAAAATACATACAAACGCACATTAACAAAGGGGACACTGAATGTGAGGGCTGACTGATAATGTCTAATGATAAAATAGAGAGGCTAAATTGTAAATTATAATAAGATGTTACAGAATTGGTAGGCTTAGTATAAAATCACAAAGGTTGACAAAATTAAGGGTAACAATGAGGTGAAATAAACTGGGTGGAGAAATGGATAATAAAGACATGATATTGTAACAACAGAAGACAAAGGCCAGGGAACATATCGTTTATAAGGGAAATCAACACATATTTATAGATTTTAATGTACATTTTTGTAGATTATTGTTAGTAGAAAATACAGTCTTTTGATTGGTTGTTTCTCACAGAAAGTTAACCTTGCATCTCTTTGTGGCTGTGTCAGATCATCCATATGCTAACTGTACCCGCCTGCGCAAAGCCTTTGTTCTCATTTTCTCACCACCAATATTGGGGAGATAAACATTGACGTCAATTACTGTCTACCAACTTTGACTAGCAGCCAGCTCTCACCACAATATCACAAAATGATAATAATGGTAATAATAATACGGAAAATTATGATCCTGGTGACCTTATAGTTGGCCAGAGTAGACAGAGGGTGAATAAGTTTTTTCTGTACACATAAATCTGGTCTCTCTCTATTAATCACTATAGCATCAGCTATGACTAGGAGGCGTAATCGTGTGCCTTTGGGGAGATTGTTCGGTACTCGATACACAACTGTAAATGACTCATCTACTTTGATGCTGTGTTCGCTATCCACCAGATGAGCCAGAATTGCACCGTTTAATGATTTGGTCGCTCCTTTCCCAAGCCAGACCGAAATATGTTCATGAGTGCGCAAAGATAAATTCCTCTGGGTACGACCTATATAACTAGCTCCATAGGAGCAGTTGAATTTATATACACACATTAATGTCGCCATTTTGGGTAATCTATCTTTAATGCACAGTGTCAATATCGATTTGGTTGAGAAATTGACATGTAGTTTTGCGGCACTGAAAGTTCTTTCAATTGATCTTGTTAATCTACGGTTTAATATGTCTCGCTTAATTTTGTGTGTAGTTTCATAGATATACTTCTTTACAGAGTTGGTAGGATAGTCGTAAGTGCTCAAAAGAGCAGAGTTCGATGGTTTAAAATTTAACCGTCTTTCATACTACTAAAAGTAGTATACTACAAGACAGCATAAAAAGAAATAATGAACAAAATGATTGAGGAAAGAAAGTTTTTTTCAATTCGATAGTCGTCAATGCCTCCACTGTTACACATAATGTTGTTTAATTGTTATTATTCCTTTGGGTACGCCGTAAAAGATGGGGCTTCTAAAACACATATCCACATCGTCCTGTTCCCTGAATTCCTTCTTATCTGGCTCCACAATTGCCCATAGGCTCTCATCTCCTCCTCACGCAAACTCTTCAGTATCACCCTCGGACATCTGACTTGCTGCTGATCATTCGGTTCCTCTGGAAGTACTGCCTGGCGTGTGGTACAACTTCGCTGTCTCCTCAGCATGTGACCGATCGATTTCCATTTTTGTCTCTGCGTATTTGTTGGGCAGTAGGTTGTGTAGGTGGTTATTTCTCAGAGTTTCCTGTTACTTATCCGTTCTGACCGGCCATTTGGTCTTTAGTGTGGGGCGATGAAGGCAGCTGTTGATTGATATATGTCTGAAGTAACCTGTTGGAAATAATTAATGTTATGCGACATGGTTCTGACCCGTATAGAAGGAATAACTTAACGATGATGCTGAAAATCTGAATTTTCTTCCCTGTCCTGTATGCAGCAGATTTTCACACTGATTTCAGGGTTATGAATACTTTCCCGATTCTGCCTTTGACGTCCTCATCCATCCGGCCTTTTAAGTAGGACCAAAATATGAACGGGGATTATCATATTTTATCACTGACGGATTAAGACCACGAAGGCTGGAGGGACTGGACAAACATTTTTCCGCACACGAAGACCTCGCTATCCTATTTTGATGGCCACAGCTTCAGCAATACCGATGAGTTGGATACATAACGATTTGGGCAGGTCATTCTTCGTCGTGTGAATGACTTTAAAAACGGAGGCCGTAGAGATACGGTGACCATTATCGACTGCTGGTCGAAAATGAAGCCTGATCCGAAATCTTGCCATTCACATTCGGCGCATGTGTAGCCCTATGTTGTGGAGGAACAGTTAAATCTTCTAAGAAAAGTCCTAATGGAAAATGGATTTCCTCCAATTTATATAGATAAGAATGTACAGTCAAACAGAATGCGAGAACGCTATCCTTCATGTTTATGAAGAGATGGAACTGGGGCTATTAGAAGCGAAATCATTGAACATCTAGTCGACACTGGTCACCCTATCTCTACAGCTTCTTCCTTTGAAGTCATTTACAAAGCGAAGAATAATTTACCCAAATCGTTATGTATCCAACTCATCTGTATTGCTGTAGCTGTGGTTATCAAAATAGGATAGCCAGATCTGCGTGTACAGAAAAAGTTTGTCTACTCCCTCCAGTTTTCGTGGTCTTAATCCATCAGTAATAAAGTATGACAATCCCCTTTCATATTTTGGAGCTACTTAATTTTCGTTTTTTATTCAGTTTGTTCCCGTTATCACTATCCTTACTCTGAACTGTCTCTGGTATTATTTCACTTGTCCTACTGATCATTTTGAGTAAACAAATTTTTCGGAATGTTGCATTCTATGTTATCATATTTTACACCATCTTACGTAACAGTTTTACCTCCCATATACACATTGGATCATAGGAATTGTTTGGAGGGTTTTATCACTAGTTGACATTGGTTAGAAAACCATTAGAAAACCAGCAGGGAGTACTGGACAGCTGTTTCGTCCTAGTTTGGGACTCTTCATCAATACGCACCCACCACCAGGGTTCAAACCCATGACCTTCTGGTTACAGGGCTAGCCATCTCGTAGACCATTAAGCCACTGGGACCCAATCCAATGGCCAGCCCATGAATTCTAACTTCTGTCAATTCATGATAGCGCGACCACTTCGCAATCTCTTCTTCGGTGAGTTACTGCCTCACTTTCAACCGGTTGTACCCTACTGATCACGGCTTCCCCCTAGAACCCCAAGTTAACCGCCTGAATGGGATTAGTCGCTATTGAGCATCAGATTAATTTTCAACTTGATCATAGGAATTATTAAAAAGAAGGTTGCAGGGTTGCAGGCTTTACATTCGTGTATTTATGTTAAATGCGTAGTGAAGTTCCGGAATTATTTACGGTCAAAGGTTAAATTAATAAAATTACTAGTTGTTGTTGTTGTATTCTAGGAATATTTCAGGTCAAAGGTCAAGTTGATGAAATTACAAGGTAGAAAAGACATAATAAGGTCATAATTACTGGAAAAACTTATCAGTTTGTAGAATAACGGATTAAGGACTTGGTAATAACAAAAAAAACGGGGAAGTTCGGACATGTAAAAATAGAAAATAAAAACAGTAACGAAATCTAATAATGCAGATAGGAATTAAAAACGTAAAAATAACAGAAATAAACAGGAAGGTTGGACAAGAAAGGTAACAGGATAATCAGTACTAGTGGGACTGACTTTTCATGGTGGCCATGATAGGGACAACGCCTGGATGTATGTCTTTTAAACACATAGAGTGAGCTTGCACATATTTGGATCGCCAGAGCCTCGGCTATTTTTAGATGCCTTGATTTCAGTCCCTTTGATAGGTTTGGTCGGATCTTTTATAGGACTTTTCAAATGGAACTGAATGTCCTGAATTTACCAGATGTTCTGTTACCGAACTGTATACACCGTTGCGTTCTCCCTTTACTAAGCTTGCTGGATAGTGTTTCCGAGAACGTGGTTTACAAGTGGACACATGGCACGGTCAATGTAATCGGCTCCACACGAGCAGGTGAACTGGTAGATGAATGCTGAAGTGGTTCAATGAGACAGCTCGTGTTTCACGTGGTGGTTGAATAGGTTTTTTTTTGCAGAAAAATGTTACTCGAAGGCTGGCGGCGAAGTATGTTTTACTGAGAGACCTTGTAAGCCGTCTGCAGAGAAGTTCTGCTTCAGTAACACTTCTAAATTTGAGGCCAAGTATCAGCATCTTCTTGAGAGTGACTTAAACTTTTCAGGCGTTTTCTTTGGTTTTGATTCTTGTCTATGAATCAGGGTGGGAAACCATTTTCTATAAAGGTCCCTTGGAGATTTAGCAATTCTTTTTTAATTGATTCCTCAGTGCATATTTTCCGGATCCTCGAGGAAAGAGAGCAAATTACGTTTCTCTTTCTGCTTAGAGGCACACAACTTTGAAAGTTGATAAGCTGTCCTTTCCATGTGGGCTGTTTGTAAATGGATCTTCTTGGCGAGTTCACGGCATTCCTTCGCAGTTGAACATCAAGGAAATGAAACACTGAATCAGAGTGAAGTCGATGTTTAGGTGGGCGTTACTGAAGGCTTGAAGTGGGTTTTTTAAAATCAAAATTCTTGTCACAAACAATGAAAGTATCATCAATGTATCTCTTGTACAGATGGAGGTCATCGATAGTTGATGGCAAGCAGTTGTTTCTTGGCTAACCATAAAGAAGTCGGCCAGGAGGCGTCCCAGAGGAGAAGCCACTGTTACTCCATGTACTTGCCTGTATATTTCGTTGTTGAAACTAAGGTGGGCGTTGAAGGTGCGTCGTTATAATAGCTCTTTTAGGTAGTGGATCGAAATACTAACATCTATGCCATTGGATTGAATGAAGTCACAAAGATAGCATATAGCTTCTGTCAGTGGGACACTGCGAAAGAGAGAAAGGATATCCAAGGAGATCATTTTCTTGTTTGCCAAGTTGGCATTCTTGATTGAATCAACAAACTCGAATGTCCAGGAACTCTATTGGAAATCGTTAGGTAGAAACAGAATACCATAAGGTAAAATGACTTTAAAACGACATGCACTCAATCAGCTTGAATCAATGCAGTCTGATATCACACAACTGGAACTATATATATCGCAAAGGAATTATGCACTTCTCGACCTTCCAGAAGATATGAGACTACTATTTATGGAATATGTTGATGAAATCGCTGGGTCTAATTTCTCAAAAAAAACGAACACAACTGATAAAAGGCTTAGAAAGCCAAACTCCCGGAAGTAGATTTCCTGCTAATCCAGAAAGGTACATTCATAACTTTTCTAGTATGACTCTTGATAAACGACAACTTGAAGTGTTAACTCTACGACCTAAGTTTTGGGGTTTTCGTACGGAGATTAGTCAGAATGACACTGATGTACAGTTCGAGAACCTCTATTTACAAACATGGGACTTGGTCGCCTCCTCTGATGAGGAACTGGAAAGATCCAAATCAACCCTGGTAGACTGTTGCTATCAATATAGACAGAAGGATGAGAATAACCCCCATAGTATACTCACAAAAGAGTATCGAGAGGATGTCAAAAGACTAACACGAAATGAAAACATAGTTATTAGCAAACAGGATCAGGGACCGAGGATAGTAATTATGGACAGGTAGGATTATATAAACAAGATTAACTGCATACTAGATGACGTTAGCAAGTTTCAGAAACCGAAAGATCAGACGGAAAAAAGTAGAGAGAAAAATTACGAAATTATCAACTGATTTGAAAGGTAAGGGGTATAAATCACCAAAAACTTACATAAAACCCACAGGGATCACCATCTCACGCATGTATGGTCTACCGAAAGTGCATAAATCAAGAGTTCCCCTACGCCCCATACTAGACATGTCTCATTCACCCTATCACGAGACAGCGAAGTGGCTGGTACAGCTACTTCAACCCTGCATGATGAGTTAGTGAAGCATAGCGTCAAGGATACCTTTCAGTTTAATGACAAGATTAAAAACTTGAACGCAACTGGCAAATACATGGTATCAGTTGATGTTTCATCTCTATTCACTAATGTGCATCTATTGGAAACCACCAATTTTATTCGCGAACAGATTATAGAAAGGAAAGCGTGCACTGATATTCCTATTAGTAATATGAAACAACTACTTGTTAAATGTACAACAAATATCCAGTTCTTGTTTAATAATGAAATGTACAGACAGGTTGATGGAGTGGCCATTAGATCCCCAATAGGACCTATTTTCGCGAATATATTTCTAGCAAAACTAGAAAATAGTCCATTGAAAGAGGAAATAGCAAAAATGGAAATGTATTGTGGTTACATGGATGACACTTTTGTAGTATACGATGAAGGGTTAAGTAGCGATTTGATTTTGAGCAACTTCAATAATGTTCACCCAGCTCTCCGTGTCAACTACGAAGGAGAATACAACGACTCTCTACGTTTCGTTGACGTCCTACTAACGAGAAGAGAGGATAGTTCCGTCAAAAGAACCATATTTAGAAAGCTAGAGACCAAAGCTCACTATACACACTTCCTTAGTTTCGTACCGATGAAATACAAACGTAATCTGATCAGGCGCTTAGAATTTAGAATGAGGTCCATTTGTTCTGAAGATTGTATAGAGAAAGAACTCCAGGTCATCTGAAACATTCTAATCGAGAACGGATATCCAGAGAAGTTCATCGCAGCCAACATAGGTCACAATAGTCGTAAATATGAACTGCCAACGGTGGAGAAAAAGTCTCTGATTTTACTCCTGAGGAGACTCTATCGAAACGTTTAACCAGGGCGATAAAGAAAACTTTCTACTTTGCACGTCTGTCCCCTTCCTTCAGTAGCCGTTTAATATTCACCCAGCAACTCAAAGATTTCTTACTTAACCTTAGCTTTTCTTCATGCATATACCATTTCAACTGTTCCTGTGGTTCAAGTTATATAGAGCGCATGATTAGGCGGGTTCGTCGACGGGATTCGAGAACATTTACCAGCTTGGTTCAGCAGGGAGGAGGGGAAATTAAGTGCATAAAAAGCTCGATCCTGTCACACTTGGTCGGCGTCAACACAGCCTTCAGGGTTATATACCGAATTCCGAAGTCGTTATCCCGTACAGTTCGCTTTCGTCTCCTACACATAGCTGAAGCTGTTGCAAAAACACCGACTAAACCGGAACTTAATATCCGAATAGAACACGTCCAGACGCTGTTCCTACCGTGGTCAAACTTGGATTGATGATTCTTCTTGTCACCAAGAGTGCTTCTTCCGTCTAACCCTCTTGGCTTTTTTCCTTCTTCGCTTATTATTACAATTATTATTATTATTATTCGTAATAATTTATGCACTTCATGCAAACATTCTCTCAATACTATCGAATTTTCCATTTATGCTATCCGGACTTATTATTAGTGATATTATCTCTTTTCTCAATATATATGCCTCCACCAGTTTCATTTTACACATTCGTTATTTCATGATGAACCTCTCATAATAGTCTGTCAATCTCCTGTTTCATACAGACCACTTTGTACTAGCCACTCACCTGATACCTTTTATAACCTTGAACTGACTTGTCAATTTTCCTACCCCACACTCTACAAGTCTATTGTGACTAATCACCACCATTGTCTCCCATTTCACCGAAATATTTCGTAATCGATTTCAGCCAAATAGCGCGTTTGTCACACAAATACTACTATTTATTTTGATACCCCATAACTACTAATCTGTTATTCTACATTAGAAAAATGTATCCACCGCATAAATAACTGGCTGTCATTATTGTAACGACAACATATATTATATTTTATAATTGTAAGAACCTGAAGAGGAGAAACTATTGAAAAGAATATTCTTCGTTCAGATTGACTTTTAATTCGTGATATGGGAATATTTCACATTATTAAAACTCAAATGTGTCACCGATCCAAGAATCTCCACCAGCTATTTCCCATTTGAGTAATACGGAGAATTTATCATATCTAGTATTAGGCGGAGGGGGACATCTTGTTTGTTCTATACCTACAAGATGTAATCGTATGCCTTTAGGTAGATTGTTCAGTACTCGATATACAACTGTAAATGACTCATCTGTTTTGGTGTGGTGTTCACTACCTACTAGGTGAGACAAAATAGCATTATTTATTGATTTGGTTACACTTTCTCCAAGCCAAACAGTAACATTTTCATAGGCGATAAGGGTTCTGGCACAGTTATCATGAAAAAATGTGACTATACTGAAAAGATGAACGATTTACTAGAAGATCGTCCCAAGTTCCAAAAATTGGCACACGATCACGTCTCTTAGATATAGCGGAAACTATAGAGATTAATAAGAAAAACCTGACCTGTGTGTGTGTGGAAAAAAAGCACATTCGTCCTCTTTGTTTATCTTGGTATACTATAAGGATAGCAGAGACATAATTTTATCATCCATATTTTCGTCTCATACTATACCTTTCTTATTCCTTCTCACCAAGTTTACATCATTCCAGATGGTCTGGGGTTCGATCCCCTGCCGACACATACCTGATATCTATGGTCGGCCTGCAAAATTTGAATTAGTATGCCATAATAAACAGGAGGACGGATTAAACTCAAACAAAATAGCATTGTAATAACTAAGAAGATTGACACTGTGCAGTTGGGGGGTTAGAAATGTAGAAATAACAAAATAGACAGGATATTTGGATAAAAAACTAATGTGACGAATAATTGTTAATGCAATCAGGGATTAAATATGTAGAAATAGTAAAATGACAAAATAAACAGGAAGTGTGGATATGAAAATATGGTAGTGTAGACAGGGATTAAGAAAAACTTAAAATAACATGAATAAACAGGAAGTTTAAATAAGAAAGGCGATGTGATGGTCATTACTAAAAATATTTTTACCTGTTTATGATGGCCATGGCAGGGATAGGGGTTGGACGTATTTCTTTTGGATACAAAGCGTGAGTTTGTGCTTTTGGATAGCTAGTGCCTCGGCTATGCCCAGATGTCTTAATTTCACTCCCTTTGATGGGTTTGATTGAATTTTGTATATTACTTTGAAGGAGTTTTCTAAAGGCGCTGAATGTCCTGAGTTGACCAGATGTTCTGTCACTGAACTGTATACACGTTTTTGCTCTCCTTTTACCAGTCAGGCTGGGTAGTGTTCACGAGCGCGTTTTCCAAGTTGGCGCATGGTACGGCCGATGTACTCAGCTCCACAAGAGCAAGTGAACTGGTATATGCACGTTGAAGTGACCCAGTGCGACGGCTTGCCTTTCGTGTTCTGGCGGAACAGTTTCTTGCAGGAAAACGTCAGTCGTCAATAAGGACGAAGCCTAGATCAGGTTACAGCCAGCTGAGAAGAATCCTCGAAATAATAAAACAATCGGCTGATATTATCCTGGTACATTCGTCGTTCTTACCTTGTTAAAGAACAATAATAATATACATATCACTTAGGTGTAGAGGGAAATGATCAGGACGAAGGAAGGGGAAGCCGCTGTACGAATTGCTTCTGAAGACACAGGTTCAAAGCCTCTACGTGGATTCTGACGGCTTTGGCTCTGTACGTAGAAGACAAACTTGTAAAGCGATCGGTCGGTCGGTTTTTGACATAGAACTTTGCACATATGTGCGGCACTTCAAGTCGCCACACTCCCTCCTTGTAGCACACAAAGGAAGAGAAGAAAGTAGGAGAAATGCATAATATAGACAGTAAACAGAGGTGTGAGACAAAGGTATAGTAATAACGAAGAACAATATAGTTTCATTGGAAATCATAAGTCACAAGGAGTGGATGCATCTGCGCCAGCTATTGAGAACGATTTCGAGCCATATCACCAATTGTTTCCAACCATTGGTCTTTACCGTCTACACCTTTCTACGTGGCTTAAACTAACTGTTGTAGATTTCATTGACTGGTGCCATGTTTTGGTTTGACCACCGCTAGCTCTCTTCCAGCCTGGCCCTATATCAGCTAACATTGCCCATTGTCGAGAAGGGGGTTGACTAGGCATGCATTCGTAACACATGTCCTAACCATCTCAGTCGATGTAATTTCACAGTCTCGTCGACTGATTTCCCCTCCTTACTTAGCACTCGACCGATGCCTAACTTCAATATTGCTCACCTTATTATACCACCTGACACGGGAGATAGAACGCAGACACCTATGATCGAAGACAGCTAATCCTTTCATGTCTTCTGCTCTCAATGGCCAGGTCTCACAGCTATAGAGGACGGAGCGGACTGCTGAGCAGTACACACGCCCTTTGGTCGACAGCCAGCCGGATATCGCGTCTACGCCAAAGATGGCGTAAACTGGCATATGCGAAACTAGCCCTCTGTATTCGTGCTGAGATTTCGTCGGAGATCAACCCGTTGGGGCTGATGGTACTTCCCAAATAAGTGAATCGGTCAACGTGCTCCACCACTTCACTTCCAATTTCTAATCTAGGGGTCGATGAAGCAAATTTAAGCAAAATTAAGAATAAAATTACTATGTATGTGATATTAGAGTAGAGTCATAGACGGGGATCTAACTGAAAAGTGAGTATTTCTTTGCTCACTGCCTTTCCTTCTAAGTGTATAAATGGGAATTTTTGATTTATTAAAAATATATATAAGTTGTATATCAGTAGTCCACTGGTAGAATGCATGCTATCCACACACGTGGTTCATGTTCGACTCCTGACAGACAAACTCCTAGGACTCACCTAATTTACCAGCCAATGGTAAGACCTGAAAATAAGGAAGTTCAGAGGGGGCATCAGGTTACTAAATGCACCCTGTAAAAACAACATCGTTATTGAATCTTCAAGACTTAAGAATTTTAGCCTTATGTTCCCCTTGGAACGCAAAAGGATGGAAATACCCGAAAGAATGACTGTAAGTAGAAATCTGATTCGTCAATATTGAATCCTTTCGTTGTATATCATTTGAGCCTTGAACTATGTCATCTAAAATCTTCCTTCTAATAGCTTTCAAACAACTAATGCCATAATAAAAGTGACTTTGATTTCGTTGATGTTTTGTAGTGGGATCCATCATGCACTTACATTGTCCTAAACAATAAACCTGTACATTTTTTACTAAATGATAAAAATGGGCACATTTTACGTTGTGGTGACAGCTGTCTGCAAGCGAAAATTATAGACAACAATTTACGTCAATGTTCACGTGCTGAATCAGGGGTGTGAGAAAAAACAGTAACAAAGCTCAACCTTGAGGAATTCACCAACCAATCACAGCAGACTGGGTCATGACAGCCATCCAAGATTCCACTGCTAACCACATTATTCGTCAGTTTACTTCAAATGAAATAATCAGACATCGTTGAAGCATCTACGCAAGCAGCTGACATGTCAGCTTGAGGCCGACCACTTCGGTCCAGTCAATCAACGGGAAAGTCGAAATTGAAATAAATAATTAATAAATAATACTCATTACACAAGAGATGGCTGTCGTTATCCTGTGGATAATGTTTTATCCTTTGAAACGATGGGCACTGGGCTCAAGCTTCAGTTGGAGGACCATCACTCACTCACTAGCTGAGGAGTGTGGGTACATCCAGTCGACCAGTTCGAAATAGGAAGAAATGCACACCTTAGATTACACTGCTAGTCAGCATGCACCAATTTACTTCAAATAACACTAAGTTCATCTGAAAACATCACTGAGGCGACTGACACATCATCAGAAATCCAGCATTTCTGTCAATCGACAGGTTGATTCAAGATCATAACCAAAATAATTGAGAACTGATCGAATGACTCTATTGGTTCAGTAATTCAGTGCATAATGCTTTGAAATTTTACATGACGGATGTTAGGTTTGGGTTCGCTTGTCAATTCCATTACTTTACGTAGTATTTCATTACGTTCAGATGACGAGTTGCGAATACGGTGAAATGCACATTTTAATATTCACTGCTGGCTATCATCAAGCAAATAACCTCACCTTCTTGAAGACTGCCCATTGTGTGTATAGGTAAAGGAGTCGTAAACTCAATCACGAGTCTGATAATTGGGGCTACTAGTGGATACCGAGCACAAGATTGATAAAAATTCAACACTTACAATTCTATACAAGTTGTCACCTGAGGTGTGCAACATAGATGGCACTGAGATAGAAACCAAGTCGGAAATTAAATACTTAGGCGTCATTCTATCTACTGAAGTTTCCTGGTCGTCTCATATCTTGACGATTTCTAAGAAAATATTCCGTCTTACCTTCTACATCGAGAAGTTAAAATATTCTGGTATAACCCAACCCTTACTCCTACAATTCGTTAACTCTCGCATTCTGCCTATTATTCTCTATTGTTACCCCTTAGTTTTTCCCGGGCTACTGAAGAAAGACTATAACTTATTACGCAGGATGTTAAAGATTGTCAGCAGGGTAAGCAATGTGCCACTTAACCAGCTTGTTAATATTCTGGTTGACAGGCACATGGACTCATGTGAAAAATGGGCCAAATCTATTTTATCTAACTCACACCACCCTCTTCACTCACAACTCTCCCCTTGCATCTCATCAGGCAAAACCAGAAGCCTATATAGAAAACTATATGCTCGCACCAGCAAGTACAAAAACTCAACCATACCCTACTTAGCTCGTGTTCTGTGCGATAAAGAAAACATTAGGCGTGACATCTATAATTCATTAAATAGTCAGTAGAACAACTGGATCTCGTCTTTCCAGCTCATATCATTTATGGGTACAACATTTTCTTTCTTTCTTTTCCTTTTCTCTCTCTCTCTGTTTTTTCTTTTTTCCGTTATGTGCTGCTTTGTTTCTTTCTTCCGCTTACGCCAGTAAATATGACAGCTCCTACTTTTCTAACACCTTCAAACACTGTTCAACTTCGGCTTTGCTACCGACATGCCAATGTGTTGTTGTCATAATGAACTGAGATTTCCTTAATCTATGTATAATTCTATTTATTGATAATGTACTAACTGGATGCAATACTGTAGTAAAAATGCTGAGAATTCCATTCTGTATCACAAGTACTGTTTTGGAATAAAGCAAATTATTATTATTATTAATTTATACTCCTTTGACTGTTAAGCATAGCTGAGGCAGTCGCCATAATAAAATGTTCAGCCCAGTCCTTATATTCAGAAAAAGTTTGTTCAATCCTTCTCCCTCCTTTGGTCATCAACCCCAACCTAGAATAGTTATCTCTCCCGGTGATGACACCATACTGTGTGCTATAGGTGCATATTTTGATTTCAGTTTCACAATTTGTTATTATTATTATTATTCTAATCAGATTCATATTGATTATATTTGATTGTATTGATCCACACTGATTTCAAATGTTTACAACTGAAATCTTATTACTGTAATTCTAAAGGCCAATGAAAATGTACCGTTAAAATACAGATATACTTGCTTAAATCATGTTGTAACATTGATAATTGATCAAATCGTATTGTTTAAAACAAAATAATCATATGTATATTACTTATCCTGGATGCCATTATGCAGTGTGCATATTTCGTATAAATGACTATCGCGACCTGAAACTATGATACCAGCTTTTTGCAGTTATTGTTATCTGTGATGATAGTCACGATCTCAATCATTTACTACAAATATTCAACAAACGCCATTCAAGTTCAACTTGATATGATTATGAGCAATAGTTTATGCTCGAAACGTCATCAGTTAATAATAATAATAATGATTTACTTTATTCCGAAATCAGTACTTGTGATACAGAATGGAATTTTCAGCATTAATCACAATATTGCATCTAATTTCCTCAAATTATAAATAAAATTGATCACACAGAAAATTTTCCCACATTTACAATAGGGGTAATGTCAAAAAAAACAGGCAGCATATAAAATGGAAATAATAATAATGATAGCAGCTAAGGTAGTGATAATAATACAAATGGAAATTGCCGTGGGCTTGTTTCACACAGTATTGTCGAAGCGGTATACAAATCCTTGCATCATTAAAAATATTGAATATAATGTTCTCTTTACATGATATGGTGAGGGAAAAAACAAAGATTACAGCAGTCATAGAGATAAGTTGGTATTTGCAGTTATGAAAGTGAAAACAAAGAATCAACAGGACCATAAATATAATAGAAATAATAAAAGTAAAACTTGAAGGTATATAAAGATGGATGGAGGAGATTGTTTATTTACTAGATGAAAAAAGGTTAGTCATTTCTTGCCTGACATTATTTTTATACTTAGACGTGCGAGCATACAGTATTCTGAAGTTACTTCTTGTTCTACCTGAGGAGATGCAAGGTGAAAGCTGAGAGTGAAGTGAATGCTCCAAGTCAGACAAAATCCCTTTAGCAAATTTACTGCACGAAGTCAAATGCCTATCGACAACGACGTTAACTATGTAGTCCACTGGGATACCACTCATCCTACTGACAGTCTTCATCATTCTACGAATTGTGACAAAGTCCTGTACAACACTGTGTGATTTATCAAAATGAAATCTTATCCATAATGGAGAAATGCCATTCAGCTGCAAATTTCACTCTTGAAATTGAAAACGAATTTAAACTTCCTTTTCTTGATGTTGAACTTACTAGGGGAGCTGACGGAACTTTAAGAAGGTCCATACATAGGAAACCCACATGAAACGGCCAACTGACAAGCGTCCACAGATGGGTACCAGTCAGTCGAAAAATAAACCAGATTAGATCTCTTGCCACTCTCGCCCGACGCATCTGCAGTTCTGATACCCTGGAGGAAGAACTACGCTTCCTGAGAGAAGTCTTCATTCAAAACGGTTATCCATCAAGATTAATAGACAAAAACATCAAACAGAAAATCCAAAAGCAAGAGACGCTATCCGCGCCAAAACTGATACTTTGTATGAACCTCGAATTCAAAGGTGACCTACTCAGTGATGTTCTTAGGAGGAGAATTTCCACTTCTTTAAGAAGAACTTTCTTTGCATCAGTACTGAGAGTAGTGTTCTCCAGTCGCTCGCTGATCTGCGGAAACTCAAAGGACAAGATCCCGCACCTGACCACTTCTATGTGTATATATCAGTTCACCTGTTGCTGTGGAGCCAGCCAGGTACATCGGTCGTTCGATATGCATCCTGTCAAAAAGGGTCAAAGAACACTATCCAGCGTGGCTGCAGAAAGGAAGTAGTGGCCGTATAAGGAGTGCAATAATCGAACATCTCGTCACCACTGGTCATTCCATCTCAACAAACGCCTCCTCCTTCAAAGTAATCTACAAAGTGAAGAACAACCTGCCAAAGACAATACGTTTCCGTCTTCTTTGCATTGCAGAAGCCCTAGCCATTCAGTTAGAAGAACCAGAACTATGCATACAAAAGAAAATTATTCAACCACTTCTACTATCATGGTAACAACTCTGTTGATTTGACTTAACTTTTGCTTGTATGCTTATTTTTCTAACTACTTAAAACTCTTGCGTAATTCCGTATGTTATTTTGTTTCCATGTACACCCTGAGCACAACTCTTTCATCAAACTATTCATGTTATTACGTAACTCTTCTTTAACAATCGTTTGTGACAACTCATCACTTTTGTTACTACCCTCTTATATCAACATCCAATTCATCTGAACTTACTAATTGTATTTTCGTTTGACAAATTTAATGTACACACACACATACAAAACAACCATATATATATTTGCGATTGTACAGCTATGAAAATGAATTCGCCAGTGAAAAGAGACTCTTCGCTGAACTACTGGTCTTCTGTCTATTAATGTTCGAATGGGAATTTTTCATGAATTATTTTTATTTTTCGAGTTTGAAAACGGAATGACATCAGTTAGAGAACCCTTGAAAGCTAGGAAGTACTGGACAGCTGTCTCATCAGCCTAGTGTGGGACACATCGACAGTGGCCACCCACCACAGGGGGTTCAAACACAGAACCTTACGGTTACAAGGCAAGCTGGCTCATAGACCATTCAACCACTGGGACCCAAATCAATGGCCAGCCCATGAATTCCACCTTCTACCAATTCGTGATTTTTATCGCTACTAACAGTCGATATCATGGGCGGCAAATCCATTCTCACACTTGACTGGATGGATCTCACTGGTCATGACTTCTGACTGGAACTCCAGAAAACTCCATCCTGTAGCAAGTCACTAGCGAGCATCAGATTAATTTTCAATAGTTGATTTGTAAGGACCTAACCGGATCCCAGTGATTGAATGGTATACGAGCTTCCCTTGTAACTGGAAGGTCCTGGGTTCGAACTCCCTTGCGGTGAGTGCCTACTGCCGATGATTCCTAAACTAGGCTGATGAAACAGCTACCTAGTACTCCCTTGTTTTCAAGGGTTCTCTAACTTATATCAATCTATGGTGAAACTAGAAAAATAAACCTTATCCTTACAAATTAACTCTTGAAAAAGTTATTGTTACCATTACAACTTACAGTTTAGGCCGAAAACATGCATTTCAAAAATCTACTGGACTATTTGTAATGTATACGGAAATTCTGTTCAGTATATAATTTAATTTCTCTCCTCACATTTTGTTTAACTAGAGAATATTAGTCAATTTTATCCCAGTATGGACTGACTGATTTTCAACATAGAACTTGATCAAGAAGTGGAACAGTTCAGTTTCTCACACTTCATTGAGCAGACAAAGGTAGAGAAAAAAGAGATTCAAAAGACGTTTAAATGAATAGAAATTTATGAGAGAAAGAA
Organism: Trichobilharzia szidati; assembly: GCA_944472155.2. Lineage (NCBI taxonomy): Eukaryota > Metazoa > Platyhelminthes > Trematoda > Strigeidida > Schistosomatidae > Trichobilharzia > Trichobilharzia szidati. The sequence continues at coordinate 21,301,119 of OX235279.1, read as the reverse complement.
TGGCACCACGGAAGGACATAAGGACTTAATCGATATGAGAGATTACCAAGATTGAATGCATCTGTAATATCGAGAATGAATTTCACGTGCATCACCATTAGTTTCCAACCATTGGTTCTTAGCAACCAGAGGTCCAGATTTAGGTAGTCTACACCTCCCTAAGTGGATAGCTTAAACGAACTATCAAAGACATCAGAGACTGATTCCAAGTTTCGGTTTGACCATCACTTGTTTTTCCAATCTGCTGATATGTCAGCTAGCTTCAAGATAGGGAGTGAATTGGTGGTAGAGCAAGTTGAGCACTTCACTTGTTGTTTGGATAGTTCCATGAGCCAACTCCATTATGGATAAGATTTTATTGTGATAAATCACATTAGTGTTTCAACTTTTCTGTTTTAACTCATTTGCGTTTCACCAAAGCACGATTTTCTGTGAATAAATATTTATAAGACTAATTATGTTTGATTTCCTTGGGTAGAAATTTACCCATATATCTAATAGAATGAAATCTTGATCATCATATCGACTGGTACACAGTTAAAACAAACACAAAGGAACATTTCTATTAATCACTGAGATTACACTTTTTCTTATACCTGATTATTTATCCTGATTTATTTCCATTTTGTACTGTCCAAATGACCAAGGTTCAGTTCAGTTGAATGCCCATTACCATTTCTTGCCTCCTCCTCAATACTGTCTGTAGTTTAAATGCATTGATTTCTAGTTTTTGGAGCCCTCAGTTTTACCACAAACATTTCGCCTTATGTGGCTCAGCAGAAACGTAGTTTAACTTTATCTGTTTACATGATTGGTCACGAGCTAACAACATTTAGAGAAACATCGGAAAATCTGGGGTTATTGGACAGCTGCTCTGTCCTGGGATTTGAACCAAGGACCTGCCGGTTACCGGGCCAGCTCATAGACCATTAGGCCACCGGGACTCTGCCCAGTGGTCCACGAATTCAAACAAATAACAGTCAGTGTCACTGATGAGTAACTGGCCTCTTGCCCGACTTGATGGTCACCACTGGTTACGACTTCTCACTGGAACTTCAGGTAATTCCTGTATAGGATCAGTCTCTAGTGAGCATCAGATTAAATGTCAAGTACTATTTTGCGGAGATTTTATTGGCTAAAGTACTGTCTAGTACTCTCAGGTTTTCCAATGGTACTCTAGCACTCAGGGCTGAGACTTGCAATTTTCCTTAGGGAGGCCAGGACCTAGAGAAGCTATATACCAATGGATAGCCCTCGATGAGATCTATCCACTACCACCAGTCTCAAGGACACATAGCTTCTCCTCGGCCGACTAGGGATTTTCAAAGACTAGGGAGGATACTCTGTCTCTTGGTCTGTAGGTCATGCTACAGGCGTAGCTCCTGACACTTTTAGCTCCGCAACATTAGGTTGTATGCTATGGCATAGGTCTGTAATAGGCAGCATCAACCTCAAGGACACCAGAGAGGCGGGAACGGCTACGCAGGGAAACCCCGGTATTTTCCTTAGGAAGAGCGTTGACCCCTTGATTTATATACCATTGGATTCTGCTCGACAAGAGGAATCTATTGGTACTAGTCTCGTCTCTGTAGGGCTTATGGTTGCGGAGACATGGTAAGGTAAGTAAGATAAGGTAAGTAATATAAGTCCACCTTAGGGAGACAACCCTTAGGGAACATCGCTCTAGGAGAGGAGATAGTTCCCACCAGGAACTATCAAACACAATACTGGGTAGATGGAGCTCATAAGTCCAGAAAGACAGTCCATCTTCGGGAGACAACCCTGAGGAAAAATCGGTCTTGGATAGGAGATGGGTGCCACCAAAACCTATCAAACCCAATACTGGGCAGATGGAGCTCATGAGTCCTGAAAGACAGTCCATCTTCGGGAGACAACCCTGAGGAAAAATCGGTCTTGGATAGGAGATGGGTGCCACCAAGACCTATCAAACCCAATACTGGGCAGATGGAGCTCATGAGTCCTGAAAGACAGTCCATCTTCGGGAGACAACCCTGAGGAAAAATCGGTCTTGGATAGGAGATGGGTGCCGTCAAGACCTATCAAACCCAGTGTAATGCTATGATGAGAACAATATCAGTAAACGCCATGCCGGATCGGTCGGGGCCCGGTTTAACAACGACCGCGCTTTCTGCTGCCGTGTCACAGGGCAGAAGTGATAAGTTAGCTACTGAGACACACCGACTAATAAAACTCCCAAATGCTAACACAGTCATAGGAACATGGAATGTTCGAACGCTTTATGCCTGTGGGAAAGTAAAAGAACTGACCCATGAACTCAGTAAATACCGATGGGACATCCTAGGCTTATCAGAAGTTAGGTGGACAGGCTCGGGAGTAACAACTACAGAAGAGGGTCATAAGATATGGTACAGTGGGGACGAAGAGAAACACCAACATGGTGTGGGTTTCATCGTAAACAAAAAACAAGTTAACTCTGTAATAAGCTGTAGACCCGTAAACAATAGAATCATTTCTCTACGAGTTAGGGCTCAACCACTTAACATAACAATAATACAAGTTTATGCGCCTACATCTGAATACCAGGATGAGGAAGTAGAATGCTTCTATGATGAACTAGAGGAGTGTATTAATGAGGCTCCGAAAAAAGACATTCTTATTGTCATGGGTGACTGGAATGCTAAGGTAGGTGAAGATGCATATGACCAATGGGCAGGCACAGCTGGACGTTTTGGATTAGGTGAAACCAATGAGAGAGGAATAAGACTGCTGGAATTTGCAAGCAGCCACAAGCTCACACTGGCCAACACTCTATTCCCTCATAAGACATCAAGGAAAACAACATGGCACTCACCTGACAACAAAACACATAGCCAGATAGACTACATTCTGTTCCCAGCAAGATTCAAGTCAAGCATTAACAAGGCTAAAACCAGAACTTTTCCTGGAGCAGACATAGGCAGCGATCATGACATGGTTTTAATGACTATAAAATTAAAACTAAAACAGAACCGCAGACAAATAAGCCCTCGAATCAGATATGACCTAGAGAAACTTAGGGACCCAAACATAGCAGAAATGTTTAAGGCAAATGTAGGGGGCAAGTTCGCTGCACTTACCTTGATTCACGACAATATCGATTCACTCACTGAAACCATTAAAACAGTGCTGCATGAATCAGCAACAGAAGTTCTGGGTAACAAAAGAAAGAAAATCAAACCATGGGTCACAGACGATATTTTAAACCTGTGTGATACAAGAAGAGAACTAAAAAAGAAGAAAGGACTTAATTCCCAGTACAGGGAAGAGTATAGAACAGTAGACAAAGAAATACGCTCCAAAATGAAGAGAGCAAAAGAGGGCTGGATTACTGAACAATGTAATATCATCGATAATAGCTTAGGGGGAGGCAACAATAAAAAAGCATTCGAAACACTGAGTAAGCTGACCAATACGAAACTGAATAAAGCAACCGTAATTGAGGATGGTAAAGGCACCCTCTTAACAGAAGAAGCAGATATCCTTAGAAGGTGGACAGAATACTGTAAGGGACTCTACAATCATAAAATAAGCCCTAATTATAGCCTAATAAACAATTCATGCTGGGACAATAGGGAGATCGGTGATTCACCCATACTAGAGTCAGAAGTAGAGGAAGCAATAAAATCACTTGAGGGAGATAAATCACCAGGAATTGACAACATACCGGCAGAACTAATTAAACATGGTGGACCACAAACAGTTAAATGGCTGAAAGCAGCCTGTCAAAAAATCTGGCAAGAAAAAGAATGGCCTAAAGAATGGACTCAGTCACTAATCATTCCAATATTTAAGAAAGGGGACGCAAAGCAGTGCGAGAACTACAGAACAATAAGTTTAATCAGCCACCCAAGTAAAGTCATGCTGAAAGTAATATTGAACAGACTCAAAAAGAAAGTAGAGGAAATACTCTCAGAAGAACAGGCCGGATTCAGGCCGGGCAGAAGCACTGCTGAAAAAATTTTTAACATAAGGGTACTAAACGAAAAATGTCTACAACACCAAAAAATGCTAGTACACAACTTTATCGATTTTAAGAAGGCCTTTGACCGTGTGTGGCACGAAGGCTTATGGCAAGTCATGAATAACTACAATATAGATAAAAACATAATTGAGGTTATTAAGTCTTTATATAACAAATCTAGTAGTGCAGTATCTCTAAATAATCAAACTGGCGAGTTCTTCAGAACAACTATAGGAGTACGCCAAGGGTGCATTCTCTCACCAGTCCTCTTTAATTTATTCCTCGAACATATTATGACACAAACCCTACATGACTTTACACCGACACTTAGCATAAACGGAAGACCAATTTCCAACCTCAGATTTGCTGATGATATAGCCCTCATTGGGGAAAACATTGATCAAGTTCAGGACCTCACCTCAAGACTTGATGTTGCAACCAAATCTGTGGGCATGGAAATCAGCACAGAAAAAAGCAAAATACTCATTAACGGAGGAAACAACTCAGATAGATGTATCAGACTTGATGGACATGTATTAGAAGAGGTTGAAACTTTCAAATACCTTGGGTCTACCCTAACAAAAGATGGAAGGTCCACTAAGGAAATAAAAATTCGACTAAACCTAGCCTCTGCCACCATGTCCAAGTTAGGGAAAATATGGAAGAGCAACATCAGCGTCTCAGCAAAAATGAAACTCTACTCGTCACTGGTCCTCTCTGTATTCCTATATGGATGTGAGAGCTGGACCCTGAATGCAGAGACAGAAAGAAGAATACAAGCCTTCGAAAACAAAAGCTATAGAAGGATCCTAGGAATAAGTTACCTTGAAAGGAAAACTAATGAATATGTCTTACACCAGGTCCATAGACTGGCAGGAAAACAGGAACCACTCCTTTCAATCGTAAAGAAACGGAAACTACAATGGTTCGGCCACACGGTAAGACATGACACATTGTCCAAAACGATTCTACAAGGCACAGTAGGAGGAGCACGAAAGAGAGGTCGACCGAATAAGAGCTGGCTTGACAACATAAAAGAGTGGACTGAAATGCCCTTGGATACGCTACAGAAAATAGCATTAAACCGAGAAGAATGGCGAAGACTGATAGCGCGAACTGTCATAGCACCCCCACGACGAAAGTCAAGGGACTGATGATGATGATGATGATGATGATGATGATGATGATGATGATGATGATGATGATGATGATGATGATGATGATGATGATGATGATGATGATGATGATGATGATGATGATGATGATGATGATGATGATGAATATTAACTGATGACGTTTCGAGCATAAACTATTGCCACTCATAATGATATCAAGTTACTCACACAACTTCTTTCCTTCATTTATATACATGCGTGGAATCGATTAGATATTGGAATAAAATTCAATATGACATAATGTACATTCAGAAATAATAATATGAGTGTTATTAATCCATTACAATTAGATGGGAAATAAGACGAGTGTTTTTAAAGTCATAATAAGTTACTTGTTAGAATGTTATGATGTCCGTGAATTGAAATAGAATTTTGAGATTATTTATTATCCTCCTCTGATTTGACTGATTGGTGGTAATAATATCTTCCATATTTCTGGTATTTGCATTGAGTCATTTCTGTTGCATGTGTTGGGTGTAGACTCAATGAACAAGGATTCAGTAATCAACCTCTCTCTCCACCTACCTAGATTACTCTTTAGAATTTTAACCCTATCCCACCCTATTGTGTGGTTGTGTGATAATGCGTGAAGCGCAACTGCTGAGTTTTATTCTAAATTACTTATCTTCTCGGGGTCAACCATTCTTCCCTTAGCTAAATTCTTATGTTCTGACAATCTGACTACCCCTGACCTACTAGTTTGACCTATGTAGTTGACCTGACTCACAGTCATTGCAGGGTATTTTGTAAATTATATTATTTTGTCTAATTGGGTCAACTGGGTCCTTTAACCTACAGAGCATGTCCCTGAGTGAGTTTGTAGGTTTGAATGCCACCTTAATTCCTGCTTTATTAAGAATCTTACGTAGGGCCTCAGATGTCCCCTCCTTATATGGTATAACTGCGGATGCCTTATATTCTCTACTGTTCCCCCTTATTTTTTCCTGGGCTACTGAAGAAAGACTAGAACATATTACGCAGGATGTTAAATGTTGTCAGCAGGGTAAGCAACGTGCCACTTAACCAGCTTGTTAATATTCTGGTCGACAGGCACATGGACTCATGTGAAAAATGGGCCAAATCTATTTTATCTAACTCACACCACCCTCTTCACTCACAACTCTCCCCTTGCATCTCATCAGGCAAAACCAGAAGCCTATATAGAAAACTATATGCTCGCACTAGCAAGTACAAAAACTCAACCATACCCTACTTGGCTCGTGTTCTGTGTGATAAAGAAAGCATCAGGTGTGATACCTATAACTTATTAAATAGTCAGTAGAACAACTGGATCTCGTCTTTCCAACTCATATCAATTATAGGCACAACATTATCTCTCTTTCTTTTCCTATTCTCTCTCTCACTCTTTTTTCCGTTATGTGCTACTTTGTTTCTTTCTCTCGCTTACGCCAGTAAATATGACAAGCTCCTACTTTTCTAACACCTTCAAACACTGTTCAACTTTGGCTTTGCTACCGACACGCCAATATTTTGTTGTCATAATGAACTGAGATTTCCTTAATCTATGTAGAATTTTATTAGTTGTTAATGTACTAACTGGATGGAATACTGTAGTAAAAATGCTGAGAATTCCATTCTGTATCACACGTACTGTTTTGGAATAAAGCAAATTATTATTGTTATTATAAATTTATACTCCTTCGACTGCTAAGCATAGCTGAGGCAGTCACCATAATAAAATTTTCAGCCCAGTCTTTATGTTCAGAAAAGGTTTGTTCAATCTCATTCTTCCTCCTTTGGTCATCAACCCCAACCTAGAATAGTTATCTCTCCCGGTGATGACACCATTCTGTGTGCTATAGGTGCATATTTTAATTTCAGTTTCACAATTTGTTATTATTATTATTATTCTAATCAGATTCATATTGATTATATTTGATTGTATTGATCCACACTGATTTCAAATGTTTACAACTGAAATCTTATTACTGTAATTCTAAAGGCCAATGAAAATGTACCGTTAAAATACAGATATACTTGCTTAAATCATGTTGTAACATTGATAATTGATCAAATCGTATTGTTTAAAACAAAATAATCATATGTATATTACTTATCCTGGATGCCATTATGCAGTGTGCATATTTCGTATAAATGACTATCGCGACCTGAAACTATGATACTAGCTTTTGGCAGTTATTGTTATCTGTGATGATAGTCACGATCTCAATCAGTTACTACAAATATTCAACAAATGCCATTCAGCTACAAATTTCACTCTTGAAATTGAAAATGAATCTAAAATTCCTTTTCTTGATGTTGAACTTACAAGGAGAGCTGATGGAACTTTAAGAAGGTCCATACATAGGAAACCCACATGAAACGGCCAACTGACAAGCGTCCACAGATGGGTACCAGTCAGTCGAAAAATAAACCAGATTAGATCTCTTGCCACTCTCGCCCGACGCATCTGCAGTTCTGATACCCTGGAGGAAGAACTACGCTTCCTGAGAGAAGTCTTCATTCAAAACGGTTATCCATCAAGATTAATAGACAAAAACATCAAACAGAAAATCCAAAAGCAAGAGACGCTATCCGCGCCAAAACTGATACTTTGTATGAACCTCGAATTCAAAGGTGACCTACTCAGTGATGTTCTTAGGAGGAGAATTTCCACTTCTTTAAGAAGAACTTTCTTTGCATCAGTACTGAGAGTAGTGTTCTCCAGTCGCTCGCTGATCTGCGGAAACTCAAAGGACAAGATCCCACACCTGACCACTTCTATGTGAATATATCAGTTCACCTGTTGCTATGGCGCTAGTCAGATACATCGGTCGTTCGATGCGCATCCTGTCAAAAAGGGTCGAAGAACACTATCCAGCGTGGCTGCAGAAAGGAAGTAGTGTCCGTAAAAGGAGTGCAATAATCGAACATCTCGTCACCACTGGTCATTCTGTCTCACCAGACGCCTCCTGCTTCGAAGTAATCTACAGTGTGCAGAAGAACCTGCCAAAGAAAATACATTTCCGTCTTCTTTGCATTGCAGAAGCCCTAGGCATTCAGTTAGAAGAACCAGAACTATGCATACAAGATAAAATTGTTCAACCACTTCTACTATCATGGTAACAACTCTGTTGATTTGACTTAACTTTTGCTTGTATGCTTATTTTTCTAACTACTTAAAACTCTTGCGTAATTCCGTATGTTATTTTGTTTCCATGTACACCCTGAGCACAACTCTTTCATCAAACTATTCATGTTATTACATAACTCTTCTTTAACAATCGTTTGTGACAACTCATCACTTTTCTTACTACCCTCTTATATCGACATTCAATTCATCCGAACTTGCTAATTGTATTTTCGTTTGACAAACTTAATGTACACACACAAACACACATACAAAACAACCATGCATATATTTGCGATTGTGCAGCTATGAAAATGAATTCGCCGACGAAAGGAGACTCTTCGCTGAACTACTTGTCTTCTGTCTATGAATGTTCGAATGGGAATTTTTCATGAATTATTTTTATTTTTCGAGTTTGAAAACGGAATGACATCAGTTAGAGAACCCTTGAAAGTTAGGAAGTACTGGACATCTGTCTCATCAGCCTAGTGTGGGACACATCGACAGTGGCCACCCACCACAGGGGGTTCAAACACAGTGTGGTGAGAGCTGTCTACTAGCCAAACTGGTTGACAGTAATTGAGGTCAAAGGTCAATAATGTACATCAAAATCTATAAATATGTGTTGATTTTCATTAATAAACGTTCTGTTGCCTGACCCTTGTCTTCTGTTGTTACATTTGGTGTCGCTGCCTACCGACAAATGAAAAGCCTATGCCCTGCAGTTTTTGATAGAGACATATGGATCTTCGCGCAGGACTTTGAGGCTTCTTTGCAGTTGAGTGGCGTTCAGGATCTGTCAGCGATGAGGCTGCTACTTGGGACGCTGCTGGGAGGTCGGGAGAAAGCAGCATATGGAAGTGTGAGGCGAAATACCTACGAATGTGCGACAGAGTCAGGCAAACAGTTTCCAAAGTGGGAAGGACCATATATGGTCACGTTGAGATGGGGTTACGCAGACACAATCGCAATGGTAAACACAGAGAAACAAGTGAAAATCCGCAAGCGCCGAGATTCCAGACAGCAAGACAAAAGAGCATAGCCCCAAGAACCGAGAAGACCGAACCAACTTCAGTCGCAAGTCTTTGACGGGGGTACGAGTGTGGTGAGAGCTGTCTACTAGCCAAACTGGTTGACAGTAATTGAGGTCAAAGGTCAATAATGTACATCTTCCGGTTACAAGGCAAGCTAGCTCGTATACCATTCAGCCACTGGGACCCGATTCAATGGCCGGCCCATGAATTCTAACTTCTACCAATTCGTGATTTAGCGCGGACACCAACCACTGTCATCGGTGGGAAATCCATCTTCACACTTGACTGGATGGACCTCACTGGTCACGACTTCTCACGTGAACTCCAGGAAACTCCGTCCTGTAGCAAGTCACTAGCTATCATCAGATTAATTTTCAAGAGTTGATTTGTGAGGAGTGAACCGGATCCCAGTGGCTGAATGGTATACGAGCTTCCCTTGTAACTGGAAGTTCCTGTGGTCGAACCCCCCTGCGGTGAGTGCGTACTGTCGATGATTCCCAAACTAAGCTGATGAAACAGCTGTCCAGTACTCCCTGCTGGTTTTCAAGGGTTCTCTAACTGATATCAATCCGTGGTGAGACTTGAAAAATATACCTTATCCTTACAAATTAACTCTTGAAAAAGTTATTGTTATGACTATAACTTACTGTTTAGGCTGAAAACATGCATTTCAAAAATCTACTGGACTATTTGTAATGTATACGGAAATTCTGTCCAGTAAATAATTTAATTTCTCTCCCTACATTTTGTTTAACTAGAGAATATTAGTCAGTTTTATCCCAGTATGGACTGACTGATTTTCAACATAGAACTTGATCAAGAAGTGGAACAGTTCAATTTCTCACACTTCATTGAGCAGACAAAGGTAGAGAAAAAAGAGATTCAAAAGACGTTTAAATGAATAGAAATTTATGAGAGAAAGAATGGTACCATGGAAGGACATGAAGATATAATCGATATGAGAGAGATTACCAATAGTGAATGCATCTGTAATATCGAGAATGAATTTCACGTGCATCACCATTAGTTTCCAACCATTGGTTCTTAGCAACCAGAGGTCCAGATTTAGGTAGTCTACACCTCCCTAAGTGGATAGCTTAAACGAACTATCAAAGACATCAGAGACTGATTCCAAGTTTCGGTTTGACCATCACTTGTTTTTCCAATCTGCTGATATGTCAGCTAGCTTCAAGATAGGGAGTGAATTGGTGGTAGAGCAAGTTGAGCACTTCACTTGTTGTTTGGATAGTTCCATGAGCCAACTCCATTATGGATAAGATTTTATTGTGATAAATCACATTAGTGTTTCAACTTTTCTGTTTTAACTCATTTGCGTTTCACCAAAGCACGATTTTCTGTGAATAAATATTTATAAGACTAATTATGTTTGATTTCCTTGGGTAGAAATTTACCCATATATCTAATAGAATGAAATCTTGATCATCATATCGACTGGTACACAGTTAAAACAAACACAAAGGAACATTTCTATTAATCACTGAGATTACACTTTTTCTTATACCTGATTATTTATCCTGATTTATTTCCATTTTGTACTGTCCAAATGACCAAGGTTCAGTTCAGTTGAATGCCCATTACCATTTCTTGCCTCCTCCTCAATACTGTCTGTAGTTTAAATGCATTGATTTCTAGTTTTTGGAGCCCTCAGTTTTACCACAAACATTTCGCCTTATGTGGCTCAGCAGAAACGTAGTTTAACTTTATCTGTTTACATGATTGGTCACGAGCTAACAACATTTAGAGAAACATCGGAAAATCTGGGGTTATTGGACAGCTGCTCTGTCCTGGGATTTGAACCAAGGACCTGCCGGTTACCGGGCCAGCTCATAGACCATTAGGCCACCGGGACTCTGCCCAGTGGTCCACGAATTCAAACAAATAACAGTCAGTGTCACTGATGAGTAACTGGCCTCTTGCCCGACTTGATGGTCACCACTGGTTACGACTTCTCACTGGAACTTCAGGTAATTCCTGTATAGGATCAGTCTCTAGTGAGCATCAGATTAAATGTCAAGTACTATTTTGCGGAGATTTTATTGGCTAAAGTACTGTCTAGTACTCTCAGGTTTTCCAATGGTACTCTAGCACTCAGGGCCGAGACTTGCAATTTTCCTTAGGGAGGCCAGGACCTAGAGAAGCTATATACCAATGGATAGCCCTCGATGAGATCTATCCACTACCACCAGTCTCAAGGACACATAGCTTCTCCTCGGCCGACTAGGGATTTTCAAAGACTAGGGGGGTTACTCTGTCTCTTGGCCTGTAGGTCATGCTACAGGCGTAGCTGCTGACACTTTTAGCTCCGCAACATTAGGTTGTATGCTATGGCATAGGTCTGTAATAGGCAGCATCAACCTCAGGGACACCAGAGAGGCGGGAACGGCTACGCAGGGAAACCCCGGTATTTTCCTTAGGAAGAGCGTTGACCCCTTGATTTATATACCATTGGATTCTGCTCGACAAGAGGAATCTATTGGTACTAGTCTCGTCTCTGTAGGGCTTATGGTTGCGGAGACATGGTAAGGTAAGTAAGATAAGGTAAGTAATATAAGTCCACCTTAGGGAGACAACCCTTAGGGAACATCGCTCTAGGAGAGGAGATAGTTCCCACCAGGAACTATCAAACACAATACTGGGTAGATGGAGCTCATAAGTCCAGAAAGACAGTCCACCTTAGGGAGACAACCCTTAGGGAACATCGCTCTAGGAGAGGAGATAGTTCCCACCAGGAACTATCAAACACAATACTGGGTAGATGGAGCTCATAAGTCCAGAAAGACAGTCCATCTTCGGGAGACAACCCTGAGGAAAAATCGGTCTTGGATAGGAGATGGGTGTCACCAAAACCTATCAAACCCAATACTGGGCAGATGGAGCTCATGAGTCCTGAAAGACAGTCCATCTTCGGGAGACAACCCTGAGGAAAAATCGGTCTTGGATAGGAGATGGGTGCCACCAAAACCTATCAAACCCAATACTGGGCAGATGGAGCTCATGAGTCCTGAAAGACAGTCCATCTTCGGGAGACAACCCTGAGGAAAAATCGGTCTTGGATAGGAGATGGGTGCCGTCAAGACCTATCAAACCCAGTGTAATGCTATGATGAGAACAATATCAGTAAACGCCATGCCGGATCGGTCGGGGCCCGGTTTAACAACGACCGCGCTTTCTGCTGCCGTGTCACAGGGCAGAAGTGATAAGTTAGCTACTGAGACACACCGACTAATAAAACTCCCAAATGCTGACACAGTCATAGGAACATGGAATGTTCGAACGCTTTATGCCTGTGGGAAAGTAAAAGAACTGACCCATGAACTCAGTAAATACCGATGGGACATCCTAGGCTTATCAGAAGTTAGGTGGACAGGCTCGGGAGTAACAACTACAGAAGAGGGTCATAAGATATGGTACAGTGGGGACGAAGAGAAACACCAACATGGTGTGGGTTTCATCGTAAACAAAAAACAAGTTAACTCTGTAATAAGCTGTAGACCCGTAAACAATAGAATCATTTCTCTACGAGTTAGGGCTCAACCACTTAACATAACAATAATACAAGTTTATGCGCCTACATCTGAATACCAGGACGAGGAAGTAGAATGCTTCTATGATGAACTAGAGGAGTGTATTAATGAGGCTCCGAAAAAAGACATTCTTATTGTCATGGGTGACTGGAATGCTAAGGTAGGTGAAGATGCATATGACCAATGGGCAGGCACAGCTGGACGTTTTGGATTAGGTGAAACCAACGAGAGAGGAATAAGACTGCTGGAATTTGCAAGCAGCCACAAGCTCACACTGGCCAACACTCTATTCCCTCATAAGACATCAAGGAAAACAACATGGCACTCACCTGACAACAAAACACATAGCCAGATAGACTACATTCTGTTCCCAGCAAGATTCAAGTCAAGCATTAACAAGGCTAAAACCAGAACTTTTCCTGGAGCAGACATAGGCAGCGATCATGACATGGTTTTAATGACTATAAAATTAAAACTAAAACAGAACCGCAGACAAATAAGCCCTCGAATCAGATATGACCTAGAGAAACTTAGGGACCCAAACATAGCAGAAATGTTTAAGGCAAATGTAGGGGGCAAGTTCGCTGCACTTACCTTGATTCACGACAATATCGATTCACTCACTGAAACCATTAAAACAGTGCTGCATGAATCAGCAACAGAAGTTCTGGGTAACAAAAGAAAGAAAATCAAACCATGGGTCACAGACGATATTTTAAACCTGTGTGATACAAGAAGAGAACTAAAAAAGAAGAAAGGACTTAATTCCCAGTACAGGGAAGAGTATAGAACAGTAGACAAAGAAATACGCTCCAAAATGAAGAGAGCAAAAGAGGGCTGGATTACTGAACAATGTAATATCATCGATAATAGCTTAGGGGGAGGCAACAATAAAAAAGCATTCGAAACACTGAGTAAGCTGACCAATACGAAACTGAATAAAGCAACCGTAATTGAGGATGGTAAAGGCACCCTCTTAACAGAAGAAGCAGATATCCTTAGAAGGTGGACAGAATACTGTAAGGGACTCTACAATCATAAAATAAGCCCTAATTATAGCCTAATAAACAATTCATGCTGGGACAATAGGGAGATCGGTGATTCACCCATACTAGAGTCAGAAGTAGAGGAAGCAATAAAATCACTTGAGGGAGATAAATCACCAGGAATTGACAACATACCGGCAGAACTAATTAAACATGGTGGACCACAAACAGTTAAATGGCTGAAAGCAGCCTGTCAAAAAATCTGGCAAGAAAAAGAATGGCCTAAAGAATGGACTCAGTCACTAATCATTCCAATATTTAAGAAAGGGGACGCAAAGCAGTGCGAGAACTACAGAACAATAAGTTTAATCAGCCACCCAAGTAAAGTCATGCTGAAAGTAATATTGAACAGACTCAAAAAGAAAGTAGAGGAAATACTCTCAGAAGAACAGGCCGGATTCAGGCCGGGCAGAAGCACTGCTGAAAAAATTTTTAACATAAGGGTACTAAACGAAAAATGTCTACAACACCAAAAAATGCTAGTACACAACTTTATCGATTTTAAGAAGGCCTTTGACCGTGTGTGGCACGAAGGCTTATGGCAAGTCATGAATAACTACAATATAGATAAAAACATAATTGAGGTTATTAAGTCTTTATATAACAAATCTAGTAGTGCAGTATCTCTAAATAATCAAACTGGCGAGTTCTTCAGAACAACTATAGGAGTACGCCAAGGGTGCATTCTCTCACCAGTCCTCTTTAATTTATTCCTCGAACATATTATGACACAAACCCTACATGACTTTACACCGACACTTAGCATAAACGGAAGACCAATTTCCAACCTCAGATTTGCTGATGATATAGCCCTCATTGGGGAAAACATTGATCAAGTTCAGGACCTCACCTCAAGACTTGATGTTGCAACCAAATCTGTGGGCATGGAAATCAGCACAGAAAAAAGCAAAATACTCATTAACGGAGGAAACAACTCAGATAGATGTATCAGACTTGATGGACATGTATTAGAAGAGGTTGAAACTTTCAAATACCTTGGGTCTACCCTAACAAAAGATGGAAGGTCCACTAAGGAAATAAAAATTCGACTAAACCTAGCCTCTGCCACCATGTCCAAGTTAGGGAAAATATGGAAGAGCAACATCAGCGTCTCAGCAAAAATGAAACTCTACTCGTCACTGGTCCTCTCTGTATTCCTATATGGATGTGAGAGCTGGACCCTGAATGCAGAGACAGAAAGAAGAATACAAGCCTTCGAAAACAAAAGCTATAGAAGGATCCTAGGAATAAGTTACCTTGAAAGGAAAACTAATGAATATGTCTTACACGAGGTCCATAGACTGGCAGGAAAACAGGAACCACTCCTTTCAATCGTAAAGAAACGGAAACTACAATGGTTCGGCCACACGGTAAGACATGACACATTGTCCAAAACGATTCTACAAGGCACAGTAGGAGGAGCACGAAAGAGAGGTCGACCGAATAAGAGCTGGCTTGACAACATAAAAGAGTGGACTGAAATGCCCTTGGATACGCTACAGAAAATAGCATTAAACCGAGAAGAATGGCGAAGACTGATAGCGCGAACTGTCATAGCACCCCCACGACGAAAGTCAAGGGACTGATGATGATGATGATGATGATGATGATGATGATGATGATGATGATGATGATGATGATGATGATGATGATGATGATGATGATGATGATGATGATGATGATGATGATGATGATGATGAATATTAACTGATGACGTTTCGAGCATAAACTATTGCCACTCATAATGATATCAAGTTACTCACACAACTTCTTTCCTTCATTTATATACATGGGTGGAATCGATTAGATATTGGAATAAAAATCAATATGAGATAATATGCATTCAGAAATAATAATACGAGTGTTATTGACGAGTGTTTTTATAGCCATCATAAGTTACTTGTTAGAATGTTATGATGTACGTGAATTGAAATAGAATTTTGAGATTATTTATTATCCTCCTCTGATTTGACTGACTGGTGGTAATAATATCTTCCATATTTCTGGTATTTGCATTGAGTCATTTCTGTTGCATGTGTTGGGTGTAGACTCAATGAACAAGGATTCAGTAATCAACCTCTCTCTCCACCTACCTATGTTACTCTTTAGAATTTTAACCCTATCCCACCCTATTGTGTGGTTGTGTGTTAATGCGTGAAGTGCAATTGCTGAGTTTTTTTCTAAATTACTTATCTTCTCGGGGTCAACCATTCTTCCCTTAGCTAAATTCTTATGTTCTGACAATCTGACTACCCCTGACCTACTAGTTTGACCTATGTAGTTGACCTGACTCACAGTCATTGCAGGGTATTTTGTAAATTATATTATTTTGTCTAATTGGGTCAACTGGGTCCTTTAACCTACAGAGCATGTCCCTGAGTGAGTTTGTAGGTTTGAATGCCACCTTAATTCCTGCTTTATTAAGAATCTTACGTAGGGCCTCAGATGTCCCCTCCTTATATGGTATAACTGCGGATGCCTTATATTCTCTCTTATTTATCTTATCATTACTAATTTCACAATTATTTTTATTTTGGCCTTTTTCAATCTTCCTAATGAATTTTAAAGGATAGTTATTTAACACCAACGCCTCTTTTGTCTGTTTTATTTCATCATTTAGGTCTTTTTTTGTGCTACTTAGTGCCATTGCTCGGTTTGTTAAACACTCAACTAAGCCTGCCTTAACAGTTAAATGATGAGATGAATTACAGTCTAAATATCTATTAGGAGAATGCGTTGGTTTTCTATAAACACTAGTGTGTAGTTTGCCTTCTTCTATTCGTTTTATCTTACAATCTAACACCATGGCTAATTCTCCTTTTTCATTTTCGGCATACGCCAAATTACGTCATTTCTGACTTAGTAGACGTGATATCCAGTTGGCTATCAGCCAAAGGACGTGTGTACCACACAGCAGTTTGCTTCATACCCGTTCACAGCTGGCTGTGAGATATGGCCATTGAAAGCGGAAGACATGAAAAGGCTAGCTATATTCGGTCATAGATGTGTGCGTTCTATCTCCTTTTTTAGGTGGTATAATACTATGAGGAATATTGAGGTTAGGCGTCGAGTGCTAGGTAAGGAGGAGAAATCAATCGACGACGTTGTGAAGTTACATAGATTGAGATGGTTAGGACAACATGTGTTACGCATGCCTAGCTATCGCCTTCATTGACGGGCAATGTTAGCTGACTGGCATAGGATGGATCAGGTTGGAAAAGAGCTAGCACGTGATCAAAGAAAAAAACGGCTTCATCAGTCAGGTCGGTCAGTCGGTCGGTTCTCGACATAGAACTTTGCACATATGTGCGGCAGTTCAAGTCGCCACACTCCCTTCTTGTAGCACACAAAGGAAGAGAAGAAAGTAGGAGAAATGCATAATAAAGACAGTAAACAGAGGTGTGAGACAAAGGAATAGTAATAACGAAGAACAAAACAGTTTCATTGGAAATCATAAGTCACAAGGAGTGGATGCATCTGCGCCACTGAGAACGATTTTGAGCCATGTCACCAATTGTTTCCAACCATTGGTTTTTACCGTCCCGAGGACCCCAACCGGTCAGGAAGTCTACACCTTCCTACGTGGCTTAGACTAACTGTTGTAGATTTCATTGACTGGTGCCATGTTTTGGTTTGACCGCCGCTAGCTCTTTTCCAGCCTGGCCCTATATCAGCTAACATTGCCCGTCGAGGAAGGCGATGACTAGGCATACGTAGCACATGTCCTAACCATCTCAGTCGATGTAATTTCACAGTCTCGTCGACTGATTTCCCCTCCTTACCTAGCACTCGACGCCTAACCTCAATATTGCTCACCTTATCACACCACTTCACGCGGGAGATAGAACGCAGACACCTATGATCAAAGACAGCTAATCTTTTCATGTCTTCTGCTCTCAATGGCCAGGTCTCACAGACATAAAGGAGGACGGAGCGGACTGTTGAGCAGTACACACGTCCTTTGGTCGATAGTCGGATATCACGTCTACGCCAGAGACGGCGTAAACTGGCATATGCGAAACTAGCCCTCTGTATTCGTGTTGAGATTTCGTCGGAGATCAACCCGTTGGGGCTGATGGTACTTCCCAAGTAAGTGAAGCGGTCAACGTGCTCTACCACTTCAATTCCTATTTCTAATCTAGGGGTCGGTGAAGTCCAATCCTGCAACATCATCTTACATTTTACAGGGGCGAATCGCATGCCAAACATACGAAGATTGTTGCTCAAGGTGTTCAGCAAACTCTGCATTTTGTCAGCGTCCTGGCCTAGAAGGACTATATCGTCTGCATATTCTAAGTCAACGAGGTTATTCCGTGGTAGCAAGTCAATCCCTAAGTCGCTGAAGTGTGTTAGGGTTAAGTCCATTAGTACGTCTATGATGAAGTTGAATAAGAATGGGGATAATGGGCATCCTTGACGGACGCCACTAGGCGTCACTACTTAAGATGACAACTCGCCATAAGCCCTCACCTGGCTGCATGAGTACGAGTAGAGTGCCTTAATCAGTGCAATATATTTTCTCGGCATTCCCTTTACAGACAAACATCGCCAGAGAACCTCTCGGTCGACAGAATCGACCTTGACGTGTACACAATCTGATCTGTATAATAATAATTCATGCTTTCTTGCCTTCTATACAACTGGGTGTGACACGTACTCGTGTGTGTGTGTATATATGATGAGAATGTTCGAAATGTGTTACGCGTAAATTCACATTACACGTTTCAGATAAACTAGGTCTGCCTATTGTGTTGTCTAAATTGATATTTTGTGCTAATGGACGTCTCTTTATATACTACTGACATATCCTGTCAGTAGCACACACTACATGTTTATACTCACCTTCAGTTTTATTCCCGTTTAGTTTGATTGATAACAAGTTTCTTCTATTATGTTAACACTGAATTATCTTGATAAGATCCTTCCGATGTCACGCATTGAGCAACGAACACTTTGTGTGTGTGATAACTGATCATAATACCCAGTTGTCTAGGTTGACTGGAATAGGTGAGGCGGGATTCGAATCCAAGGCTAAATCTGCCTGAAGGTCGAATGCTTCGAGCAATCAGCTACATCACCTAACAATGCCTTTTTTTAAAGACGCGCTTTCTCTTTATTTGAATTTTCGTGTGTAACTGCTTGTATGAAGACATGACATTCAACACTCATTTTCATTTCAAGTCGAGTGTGAGGACAAATACTCACCGAAGACATTGGCTAGCGGTTGCGCTATATCGTGGATCGGCAGAAGTTAGAATGCATGGGCCATTGGATCGGGTCCCAGTGGCTTAATGGTATGCGAGCTCGCCTTGTAACCAGAAGGTCCTCGGTTGGAACCCCGGTGGGTACTGAAGAGTCCCAAACTAGGACGAAACAGCTGTTCAGTACTCCCAGGTTTTCCAGTGGTTCTCTAACCAATGTCAGCTCATGATGAAATCCTGTAACCAACTCATTTTCTCTGTTGTTGCCAGATCATTGGCTACAATAGATCTTCTTCACACATAAGATCTTCTTCTTCGCATAAGAAATAATACTTCTCGTTATCGAAATGATGATGTTTTAGGCCAATGTAGTATCGGGATATCATCACCCACTGAGGTGTATGTACGTTCAAGTGACCATTTTCTAAATAGGATCAAATTCACATACTGGATTTCAATGCTATCAATAACTTATCAAATAAGCCTAACTAGTGTGATCACTCGATAACCTTTATTCGAACGCTTTCTATCATGCTGTGTGGAGCTCGTCAGTAGGATGTATCCGCCTCTAGAATACGATCATTGTAACTGATTTCAAGAAAGTAGTTGACGATGTCATGTCATTGTTAACTAGTGAACTGAGACGACTGATTTAAAAGATAGACAGGCTGAAGTTTATAGCCAAACCAAATGTGTGTGTGTCTACATATCATGATAATTAGTTGTCCGCTAGGTGCTTACGAACCTTGTCTAGTTTACTAGCTGGCTATTTTTCTAGCCAGTCTCAAACTCGAGTAAAGAGGGAGAGCTGGGCGTGAGAATAGCGACCCTACCCCAGAAAATCAATCGAACTACCACAGAAATTTTAACTCTCAATAAAAATGTGAAAAATACAAAAAATATTAAAAACAAACTTATTTTTCGTTGGAATTGGAGAGGCGAAATGACACGGGTTGGCCGGTGAAAGCCGTCGGGAAGCTAGCTAGCCAGCCGATGTGTCTTCTCTCTCTGTCTCGATGAAAGCAAGAATAAGAGTAGGGACGTGGAATGTGCGAGGCTGCCCAGGTAGCCAAAGAAATGAGTAGATATGGTATAGAAGTTCTGGGAATCTGAGACAACAGATGAAATGGTTGTCTGGCAAAAATAGGAATCAGGAGCCGATCTCTCAAAAAATATCTAGGAGATAAAACGGAGATGGACCAGGCACATGTTGAGGAGTCCATCGAATGACGTTCGGTGCCAGGCTATCGTTCGAGTAGAATCCCAATGGGAAGCGATGAGTGGGTCGTCAGTGGTTGTGTGGCAAGGAGGAGATAAGAGGTTATGTTCAATCGTGGACTCAGATGAAGCGGACAGCACCAAGTAGAGATGTGCTGCTGAAACCTTACAATCCACTCGGAACTCAAGGGAGTAATGATAATAAGTGTTTACGAATTGGAATAGGTAAACTGCCTATGTGAACTGAAATGAATGTGTCTCATAGGACAATTGTTCGTATCGACTTTTAAGACATTTGCAACTGATCAAATTTGATCACAGATCGATATCAGAGTTAGAGAACGACTGAAAACTACAAGGAAGTACTGGATCACTGTTTCGCTCTAGTCTACGACTCTTCAGTTCACTAGTGGCCAACCACCAAACCAAGTTGCCTGGATTTCTAATGAGGAGTGGTGACCAGTAGGGTCTAATAAGTCGAGAATGGAGAAAAGCACTCATCGATTATATTGGATAGTGGTGGCACTATATATCGCGAGTTGACAGAAGTTAGAAGTCATGGGCCATTGTTCTACACTCCTCCCTACCCTACGCGAGTGATTGTGTGGTCAACTAGCTCAGCCTCGAAACTTGAAGGTTCCGGGTTTTATCCCCGATAGAGTCATGAATGAAAACTGATGAAGAACGATAAACTACGAGTGCTCCCTGCTAGCTTCTAATGATTCTCTAACCAATATCAATCTAAGATTATAAACATGAAATCAATCAAAACCCTGCAGAGTAACACTAAGAAATAATTCTCATTGAACTCAGTTCTTTATGTTTAGGAATTGGAGTAGTCGTAGCCCACCCAGTTAATCACAACGTGTTACTAACTTCAAAGTAATTTCGCACTCGGTATGTGGAAATACCTTAGCGACCTTAAATGATCTGATTAGAGTAGGTGGTGAGTAGTGCATAAATGTCGACTCACAACTTTGTAACACGGCAATAACTTAGGATTATATATGGGGGGATCTACTCCGCATTTTCCAACTTAACGTAACACAGCTGCGAAAAGAGTGTGGAAGACAGTGGCTATCACTTCACTGGCGGGAAAACTCTGATTTCAAACCAGCGGTGCCCATGGGTCTCAATGCCTAGGCAGAACGTCTTAGGTTGACAGGGGGAAGATCGTGTGTGACGATCAGCTGTAAGCTTATGGACAGTTGTAGAACCATATGGCTGTGATGGAGAAGAACCAAGTGCGATGGAGATGCGTCAATGAGGCTCTGTATTCGACTCGAAACGCAAGGCATGAGTAATAATAAATTGTTAGTTTGCAAGGAGTTGATTGGTTACTGTATTAACGGAGCGTTAGTGGTTTTGATGGTTGTTGCCTAGTTCCATTATGGGTGAAATTTATTTTGATGAAGTCTTACAGTAGTGTTACACAGTAATATTTACTGATGACCACAATTTATTGCTGCTCATTATCACATCAAGGTGCTCACACAACTTTCCAACTTCATTTGTATAATTCCATCATTATTTTTCATTGCTTGACTTGATGATTGGTAGTAGTATTTTCCATATTTCCGGTATGAGTGATGAATCATTGCATCCTATTGCACGTGTTGGGTGTAGACTCGATGAACAAGAATTCAGTGATCAACCTATCTCTCGACCGACATATATATTACTTCTTAGAATTTTAATGCTCTCCCACCCTATTGTGTGGTTGTGTTAATGCATGCACTGCAATTGCTGAGCTTCCTTCTAAATTACTTATCTTCTCGGGGTCATCCATTCTTACCTTAGCTAAATTTTTTTATTTTTTTTATATTTTTGTTTACAGCTTGATTCCACACAGTACTTTTGGTAGAAGTATGGAATTTTCAGCATGGATATCGGTGGCCCAAATTCAGGCCGACCATAGATATCGGGTGTGCGTCGGCAGGTAATCGAACCCCGGACCATGTGCATGGTCGGCGACAGTCCTAACCACTGTGCTACCGACAATCTGACTTCCCCCGATCTACTAATTTTGTCTAACCCCACCTCATTCAATGTGCCTTTCTACAATTTGAATCCTGCCGAATCACTTACTTCGCAAACACATTACTTTGATTAGAAATTCACAAGAACAAATCACTCCAAACAAACATTGAAACGTCAGTAAGACAAGCTAATATGAGAGACAGGGTAGGAGCACTTTAGATGCTGTAGCCGTCTTACACAACAACATCGTCTCATCATTAGATAAAGGTGCCAAATACGTCCGCTGAACGATTCTCGACTTCACTTCTGCTTTCGACTCTGCACCTGGATGTCTCTTGTTAAATAAGCTCTTTATGACAAAAACTGAGTCCTGGGTTACTAACTGGCTGCATTCCTACTTCTCTAACAGAATGCAGTACACTGTATACAAAGGTAAATCCTCCTCTGCTGTGCTCACTGAAGCCGGTGTCCCCCAAGGTGCTGTACTCTCCCCATTTCTCTTTCCTTTCTTTCTACATGACTTACCATCTTCAAATGACATTAATTTGGTCAAATATGCCGACGACCTGACAGTATCTTTGCCTGTCAAATGTCAAAGTGACTGCTCTAAACTTAATGGCTTTCTGTCAGAAATCAGCCAGTGGACCAAGGAAAACGGTCTTACCTTAAATCCCTCCAAATGCCAAACAGTCAATTTCACCTTTAGGCATAAATCCGACCTAAACAACCTGGTTGACTCTCACGAGGTGTGCAACATAGATGGCACTGAAATAGAAACCGAGTCAGAAAACAAATACCTAGGCGTCATCTTATCTGCTGATCTTTACTGGTCGTCTCATATCTTGGCGATTTCTAAGAAAGTATTCCGTCTTACCTTCTACATCAAAAAGCTAAAACATTCTGGTATAACCCAACCCTTACTCCTACAATTCGTTAACTCTCGCATTCTGCCGGGCTACTGAAGAAAGACTATAACATCACATTACGCAAGATGTTAAAGGTTGTCAGCAGGGTAAGCAACGTGCCACTTAACCAGCTTGTTAATACTCTGGTCGACAGGCACATGGACTCATGTGAAAAATGGGCCAAATCCATTTTATCTAACTCACACCACCCTCTTCACTCACAAATCTCCCCTTCCATCTCATCAGGTAAAATCAGAAGCCTATATAGAAAACTATATGCTCGCACCAGCAAGTATAGAAACTCAACCATACCCTACTTAGCTCGTGTTCTGTGCGATAAAGAAAGCATTAGGCGTGACACCTATAATTCATTAAATTGTCAGTAGAACAACTGGATCTCGTCTTTCCAACTCACATCATCAATAGGTACAACATTCTCTTTCTTTCTTTTCCTTTACTCTCTCTTTTTTCTGTTATGTGCTGCTTTGTTTCTTTCTCTCGCTTACGCCAGTAAATATGACAGCACCTACTTTTCTAACACCTTCAGACACTGTTTAGCTTTGGCTTTGCTACCGACATGTCAATGTGTTGTTGTCAAAATTAACTGAGACTACCCATAATCTATGTAGAATTCTACTTATTGATAATGTACTAACTGGATGCAATACTGTAGTAAAAATGCTGAGAATTCCATTCTGTATCACAAGTACTGTTTTGGAATAAAGCAAATTATTATTATTAAAAAACATTGGATCACCTATGTTACACACTTTTCATACACAAGTTCTTCGTAAGCTTACATTTTACTCAGAACCGAAACTGTACACCATTTATACATAAGAAGTTGGATGAACTTGAAGTTCCTGTTATATCCAAGTACGAACAAGTCTTGTGTATTACTCTTCCCACCGTCTTTGTTCACCCAGAGTATATAAGGCGTACATTACAAACATGACTTAAGGGAAAAGTGAGAAAACTACTTATCAACCACTTGTTTGTCAATCGAATTTGTCCTACTTCATAACTGTGAAACGGGGCCGTTGAAAGTGGAAGATAAGAAAAGCTTAGTTGTCTCTATCCATACATAATTGCGTTCTATCTTCCGTCTAAAGTGGTATAATATAGTGAGCAATATTTAGATTAGGGAGGGGGGGGAGTAGTGTTTAGTATGGGAGAAAAATCAATCCATAGAGCTGCAAGGGTGAATCGATTGATATGGCTAGGACAAGTGCAGTGCATTCCTGGCCTGTGACTGTTAGGATACGGTT
Source organism: Trichobilharzia szidati (assembly GCA_944472155.2). Taxonomy (NCBI): domain Eukaryota; kingdom Metazoa; phylum Platyhelminthes; class Trematoda; order Strigeidida; family Schistosomatidae; genus Trichobilharzia; species Trichobilharzia szidati. Next base: position 21,276,674 of record OX235279.1, on the reverse strand, counting down.
TTGTTTTTATGAGGAAAAAGCACGTCAAACAGAATGTTGGGCTGTTAACTGGTTACACTTTTATTTCTCAGAAAGAAAGCAGTACACCGTGTATAAAGGGAAGTCTTCCACTTCGTTGCCTACTGAAGCTGGTGTCCCTCAAGGCGCTGTCCTTTCTCCTTTTCTCTTCTCTTTCTTCTTACATGACTTGCCTCAGTCTGATGAAATAAATTTTGTGAAGTACGCTGATGATTCAACTATTTCAATGGCTGTTAACTCCCAGCTAGATTGTACCAAAATAAATAGCTTTCTGTCGGGAGTCAGTAAATGGTCTGAGTCTAACGGTCTTAAACTGAATCCTTCTAAATGTCAAACTGTTAATTTCAGCTTAAAATGTAAACGACAGTTAAAAGAAGCCGTCGATTCTCATGACAGTTGTAAGATTGATGACAATGATATAGGAATTAAATCAGAAATTAAGTATCTTGGACTTATTCTCTCTCCTGGTCTTCCCATGTCTCAGCGATCTCCAGTAAAATATTCCGCCTGACATTTTACATTAAGAAGTTAAGGCACTCGGGTATAACTCAACCCCTCCTCTTACAGTTCATAAACTCTTGCATCCTACTTATTCTTCTTTATTGTTCACCCTTATTCTTTCCTCGTTTGCTTAAAAAGGACTATGTCACAATTCGTAGAATGCTGAAGACTGTCAGTAGGATGAGTGGTGTCCCAGTGGACTACATAGTTAACGTCGTTGTCGATAGGCACTTGACTTCGTGCAGTAAATTTGCTAAAGGGATTTTGTCTGACTTGGAGCATCCACTTTACCCTCAGCTTTCACCTCGCATCTCCTCAGGTAGAACGAGAAGTAACTTCAGAAAACTGTATGCTCGCACATCTACGTATAAAAATTCTATGATACCATACTTGGCACGTATTTTATGTGATGAAAATAGCGTCAGGCAAGAATTGACTAACCTTTTTTCATCTAGTAAATAAACAATCTCCTCTATTCATCTTTATATACCTTGAAGTTTTACTTTTATTATTTCTATTATATTTATCGTCCTGTTGATTCTTTGTTTTTACTTTCATAACTGCAAACACCAACTTATCTCTGACTGCTGTAATCTTTGTTTTTTCCCTTACCATATCATGTAAAGAGAACATTATATTCAATAATTTTTAATCATGCTAGGATTTGTATACCGCATCGACAATACTGTGTGAAACAAGCCCACGGCAATTTCCACTTGTATTATTATCATTACCTTAGCTGCTATCATTATTATTATTTCCATTTTATATGCTGCATGTTATTTTTGTCATTACCCCTATTGTAAATGTGGAAAAATTTTCTGTGTGATTAATTTTATTTATAATTTGAGGAAATTAGATGCGATATTGTGATTAATGCTGAAAATTCCATTCTGTATCACAAATACTGTTTTTGGAATAAAGTAAATTACTATTATTATTAATAATTTTTGCCATATTAAAATCGGCCCGGGGCAGTGAAAATAGACTGTTCTGATTGGTAGACAATTCAGCTAGGACAATAGAAAAAAAAACGAATATTCTGATTGGTTGGTGGTTCGACTAAGGTCATCTGATCACATGTAAGCCATTTTTAAATCACAGAAAACGAAGTGAAAGACGCTATAGTCAGTTTCAAGGTCATGATGGGTTCCTGCGTCTACTGGTTATATGTTTTCGTGAATTCGTTTTCCATTGAATTTTAAAGGTTTTTTTGAACGTTTTGCTTGTTTTGGAGTATGTAGGTCAGTTTTCTGTCACTGTATGCTACTAGTAAGGTTGTTTTTAGGCAGAAGTTCCCACTTATTATGTTGGTAGTTAAGGATTATGGTAAACCTGCAATCATTGAGCTAATTCACGTGCACTCTGATAGTACAGTAACACTATTTAATAAATGAACTCCCTAACTGGTTTTCCATTGTTTGACAATGTGATTGAACCATAACTGTGGGATTGTTTTATCCGCATGACCGGCTGTAACTCATCACCTTGTTCTTCTTAATAAGCATTACCGAAGAATAGGTTAGAATAAGTTTAGAATTGTTGTAAGCCTGGGGTGATTACGGTATAGGCAATAAATCGTATTAGTCGCCGTTACTCGCGATATGCTATGAACTAGAAATCTTCGGCTGATAAAACGCATTACATAAGGCACAGATCGGTGTAATTTGTAACTGACTTGCCAAGCGCTCTCATCAGGAAACAACCAACCAAAGTATGCTTTAAACTGTCGCTCTCAGGCATTTGAAGGGAAAGGAAGTGTAACACAGTTTAGACATAGATGTTTATATTGTGAATACAAATGGAAACAATAAGGTAATGCAAATATTTTCACAAAAATGATCGATTAACAGGGGCACGTCGTAATCTCAAAGTTGTTTGCGGTTCATTTGCTAGCAAAGTGTCCAACCTTCTTGTGAACTCTGCTACTTCCCGCAGTGCAGCATCCGGATTTCTTTGGTTCAGAATGTTGAGACGACGTCTTAAACGTCACATGCTCGTATTCCATAGGACCGGATGGATCCTTTTTACTGGAATCAACCCGATACCATGTGTTGGATTCCTTTCAAAGAAATAATGAACAACTTAGTTAGTACCTTCATAAATGCATCTAAAGCTTCCTTAAATTGCATCCATGTATAAAATACACAGCAAAGCATTATCCTTTGGAATGTAGCTGTTACATCACACAATAGTAGACGCAGTAGGAGTACTTTGCAACATCATTTAATGGTTCTAACAATTCCTAACGTGCACAACACAATGATTTCAAGTAAATGAACAGTTGTATGCATTTCATTGCTTATATACCACTTTTGTGACATAGGAAATTTACTTTATTTATGTTGACCTAGTATGTGCAATTCCCACAGGTCACTAAACTGAAAACTTAAAAAAGTAGATCACTTAATACATACATATATCTACATGTCCAAAATTAGACACATTATACGTTTAGCAATTTTTATTGAATTCTATTCCCATAGTAACAAAAAATGCATACATCCTATTTTGGACTTAAAATAAATGCATCAAAATTATTGTTAACTTATATTCACTTACTAGACATTCCCATATATCTCAATGTACTTTAAATACTACAAATGCATCCAAATAGCGTGTGACTATCACACTACACTCACACCAAAAAAATTAACACGCCGTTATATTATGGTAAGTTAAGACTGACTTTAAACTGACTGTAACTTTCCGTGTCAAAATAAAGAGACTGCCATTTTTACTTATATTTTAGACCAATAAGAAGCCAGCTAGCCAACAGCCAATCAAAATCTGCCTATATCGCTTTTCAAACGAAGTGGTGTGTATTTAATTATTAGATAATTTCATAAGAGAGGCGAAACAAATAACAACCACACAATGACAGTAGGCGAAAAAGCAATTCAACTCTCATTGCATCTGTTTCTATAGATTACGAAGGAAATAAAAATAAGAGAAAGGCAAAAAAAGACAAAATAAAAATAAAAAGGTAATAGTAATGATAGTTACTCTCAGTATCAAAAGTAGAAAAAAAAGGGGAAAACATTCGTTTAAAGAAAAGCACAAAGTACAGTATAGCAGAGACCTAAGGAATTTATATAACTGTATATACAACGTGAAAAAACGACCAAAAAAAAAAAAACACATTGACGAATCAACAAGTCGAAATAAGGCAAAGGTTTTATCCAGGTAACTGTCGATATGAGTTTTTTTCAAAATTTGTTTAAATCTTCAGAGGTCAACGCTGGAATTTCTATTTCTACAAAAAAAAAACAACCCAAAAAGCAAAAGAGAAAAAAAAATCATCAGATAAAGAAAGGCAAGATGTGATAGATATTAGAAATTCAAGTTTAATGGACGGTGACCAACAGTGGAATTGACGGTAGCTCAAGTGGATAACACTTTGACGGTTGAAACAATGATTATTAAGGTTTGGAGTTTCAGTGGAAACACCGCCGCCACCACTACCACTCATTGGGGAATGCAGGTATATCCAGAAGATGAGTGCCAAATAGAAGAGACAGGCGCAAGTCTTAGATTCCACTGGAAGCAACCATTCACTAAAATGACGTTATTGACTAATCTTCAAACATCGTCGAAGCCCCCCCCCGCACTAGTAAGAGCCGATATGTCAACAGAAGACATTCAGTATTTCAGTCCAACCAATCAATCAATCAATTAATGGGAAAATCAAAATTGACTTGGAAACAAGTAAGGAATAGCGGCTAATCACGGTATAGAATAATCAGTGTCAAAAAGATGGAATTATTGGTGAGTCAGTTAACAACCTCATTACTGCACAAGAAGCCGACATGTCAACCTGAGACCGAGCACTTTGGTCCAATCAATCGACGGAAAAATAAAAAATTCAATTGAATAACTAATATGACCCGTTGCACAAGAAGTGGCTCTCGTGGTCCAAGTGGTCTAGTGGGGCGTTTGAAACTATGGGCACTGGGTTTGAGCCTCGAGGGTGGGAACATCGTCACTCACTAACTGGGAAATGCAGGTACATCCAGCCACCAACGAGTCCTAAATAGGACGAAATGCGCGTCCTCAATTTCACTGCTAGTCACCATCCACCAATTAAATTTTAATTAAATGCCCAGACATCGTCGAAGCATCTGCACAAGAAGCCAACATGTCAACCTGAGACCGAGCACTTCGGTCCAATCAATCTACGGGAAAATCTAAAATTAAAATAAAAAACCTCATTACTCTGTTTCAAATTCTACTTGTTCAAATACTCGAATGATTTGAGAATTTGAAATGAATAGGAAAAATTGGACATCCTGAATATTTTAGATGACTAGACGAAAGAAAAATTAAGAGTGATCAATTAGTTTGCAAGTAGTAGACGTAAAGTGGACAATATTATTATCATTTCAGCAGTTTTGTTCCTATCAGGTGAAAGCATTTCCTGGTGAAATGTTTGCTTTCAAGGTCTCATATAATATTTCCACAAGCGATAAATTCATGGATGAGCTACAATGTATACACATTCAGTTTTTTTTTTGACTAATTGACATCTTGAAAACTTCGTTGTATGTCTTAGTATAAAAGGGGGAGACTGTTTCCGTACCAAAGAGTGACGGATACCGTGTAGTTGACAGATCAAAGCTTCAGTTAACTATAAAATGCAAATTCTACGCCATGTCGCTTTTCCTTACACCTCGAACATATTCAATTCCTTTGCTTACGATTAAAGGACGAAATTCTATGAACTCTATTGTACATTGTATCTACAAGTTTACCTGTAGTTTCGGGAACACATAGACAGGTAGATATCTTGAGTTTGCACAATCCCACCTTACTTAATTTGGAATTGTAGCTTAAAAATCCCCATGAGTTATAATTAAAAAACAAAACGTTCAGCGAAGAGACTCTTTTCGGCAAATTCATTCACATAGCTGTACAATCGCATTTATATACAATTATTTTGTGTGCGTGTATGTGTACATGAGGTTTGTCAAGTTTTGATAATTAATTAGGTAGTACAAAAATGATCTAATATAGAAAGAGAGTTGAACATTCAGGGTACATCTTAGTAGGAGTTCTTTAAGACGCTCGGTGGGTATACCGATGTTTATTCCCTTTGAGTGAATAAGTTCGCATATGTAGCATATTGTTTCAGTCAGTGGGACGTTTGTGAACAATGATGTGACACCTAATGAAATCATGGGCTTGTTGGATACGTTGACGTTTTCTATTGAGTTGATAAAATCGAATGAATCTCGAACTGTGTGGCAGGAAACTTGTCTTCTGATTGGTTCGCTAAAGCCGCTCACGCTTAGCGTCCGGAAAAAACTCCTCTACATGGACCTTCAATTCAATGGAAATTCATCGGCGGAAACACTGAAAAATCGACTGTCCCGTTCACTTAAGAAAACCTTCTTCGCAACTGAACTACGATTAACCTTCACCACAAAACTGTTGGCCTCATGAGTGTGTATCTACCAATTCACCTGCTCGTGTGGAGCCAGGTATGTCGACCATACCCAGCGTTCGCTATCCGAAAGTATCACCGAACACTTACCAGCATGGTTTTACAAAGAAGAAAAACGATGCCCCCGTTGCTCTACCTTAGAACATCTGATAGATTCCGGACACTAAGATATACCCCAAACAAACTTCAAAGTCGTCTACAGAATAAGAAGCAGTCTTCCTAAAAGTGTACGAGTCAAACTTCTTCAAACTGCAGAAGCAATGGCAATTCACTTGCTAAGTCCTGAACTCGTTCAATCACTACACTTGCAATGGACGTAATCTATCTTAATACCTAACAGGTGAAGTCTATTTCTTTCTTTCTGTCTCTTCATTAGTATTATTTTGTCTTTTCAATTGTAATATTTTACATTTTCAACTTTCCTGTTCTCTACTGACTTGACTAACGCTCAATTTCTAGTCATTTATGTTACGTCATCCAATCTATTTGCTCAATTTCAGTCCTAATTTAAATGGCATTATTCTCTACCCCACCTCTACTTAGTCTCTACCTGTAGTTACCTCTGTTGCTATCCTGACCTAAGTTGAAACATTTTAGTTAATTATATTACGTCATCTAACTTACTAACTCAATCTTACTTAAGTTGCTGTCTAATTAACCTTGTTTCTATATTAGATCATTCTTGTACTACCTAATTAATTATCTAAACTTGACAAACCTCATGTACACACACACCACACAAAAATAATTGTATATAAATGCGATTGTACAGCTATGTGAATGAATTCGCCGAAAAGAACGTCTTCTCTTTTTCATAATTTGGAATTGACTGGACACAACCGACAGCCAATTCTCAATAAATAACATCAACGGTCATGAATTTCGTGGACTATTAGTAATAAACATAGAGCTTACTTAGACAACTATTAGCTATTATGTGATGAATAGCACAACTACCAGCCAATATCGCCGGTGAGGATTTGTCTCCACAACCAGACCCCATCAGTCATGACTCCTCACTACAACTTTATTTTGGAGTCATCTATCAATCGAGAGCGTTGTTTTGCATGGATATGACTAATGGGCTGGTGAATTCCTACCTAGTGGCTGAATGGTAAATGGGCTCGCGCTGAGTTCGATTTCGGGGGGGGGTTTGTACTGTTGAAGAGTCCCGAACTGGGATGAAACAATCCATTACTCCCTGGTTTTAAATGGTTCCCTAACAGAAGCTATTTTGTGATTAAACTTTAAATAAATCAAATCACTGGAAACCCATTTTTTTCAAACTATTCAAAAAACTAACATCACAATAAACTGGTTACGAAGCAGTAACCAATGTGATGTGTTTAATCTTTGGTGCTTGCATTGACTGAATTGTATCAGTCAACACGGTGATCGAGTTAGGTGCACTTTGAAATGGCGTTCTATGTTGCCAGAAGCTCTGTACTTAGGTTCCATGCTTAATTTTATATTCCTTTACGTTCCCAGTGGAACATAGGGAAGGAAGTGAAGTGGTAGAACACGTTGACCGCTTCACTTATTTGGGAAGTACCATCAGCCAGTGCCAACGGGTTGATCTCCGACGAAATCTCAGCACGGATACAGAGGGCTAGTTTCGCATATGCCAGTTTACGCCGTCTCTGGCGTAGACGCGATATCCGACTATCGACCAAAGGGCGTGTGTACTGCTCAACAGTCCGCTCCGTCCTCCTTTATGGCTGTGAGCGAGACCTGGCCATTGAGAGCAGAAGACATGAAAAGATTAGCTGTCTTCGATCATAGGTGTCTGCGTTCTATCTCCCGCGTGAAGTGGTATAATAAGGTGAGCAATATTGAGGTTAGGCATCGGTCGAGTGCTAGGTAAGGAGGGGAAATCAATCGACGAGACTGTGAAATTACTTCGACTGAGATGGTTAGGACATGTGCTACGTATGCCTAGTCATTGCCTTCCTCGACGGGCAATGTTAGCTGATATAGGGTCAGGCTGGAAAAGAGCTAGCGGCGGTCAAACCAAAACATGGTACCAATCAATGAAATCCACAACAGTTAATCTAAGCCACGTAGGAAGATGTAGACTTCCTGGTTGGGGCCCTCGGGATGGTAAAATCCAATGGTTGGAAACAATTGGTGATATGGCTCAAAATCGTCCTCAATGGCTGTCGCAGATGCATCCACTCCTTGTGACTTATGATTTACAATCAAACTGTTTTGTTCTCCGTTATTAGTATTCCTTTGTCTCACACCTCTGTTTACTGTCTATATTATGCATTTCTTCTACTTCCTTCTCTTGCTTTGCGTGCTACATAGCTTGTGGCGACTTGAACTGCCGCACATATGTGCAAAGTTCTATGTCGAAAACCGACCGACCGAGGGCTTCAAGCTAGACGCTTGAAGTTTCTGTAGCAGTGGTGTTTATTTTTACAGGATGGGGTTGCTAGCCTCATGCCCAACCTTTTCTCTTTATCAGCTTTTTTATTACTGGGTTAACGAGGTGAAGGAGTGCGGTGTTGGCCAGGGATCGAACCCCGGACCATGTGCATGGTCGGCGGGCGTCCTAACCACTGTGCCACTGACGCAAAGGTTTCATACTTGCTGGTACTTATCTGTAGGGCATATATCGGCAACCTCAGATGTCCAAACTCTCGTCACTCAGTGCTGCAGTTAGAGACGCTACCAATGAACTATTCGGACTATTCACAATTAATCTCCTGTTAAAAATAACAAAACCTTTACAGTTGTAACATTTAACTCTAAGAACTTTATATATCTACATATCCTACGAAACATATACTACTCACCAAATTGTGATTCTAATTCTTTTATCAGATACATTTCATCACTTGTTATAAAATTGACTGCTACACCTTCTTTGCCAAATCGACCTGATCTACCGATACGGTGTAAATATGTCTCCCAGTCAGCATTACCACTCCTCGTTGTCGGCATATTCCAGTTAATAATCAAATTCACCTGTGGAATATCCAAACCTTAAAGGTTTGGGTTGAAAGAATAACATGACAATAGAATAAACATCATCATTGAGAAAATACACGAACTCCGCAATTGATTAAAACAAAAGTGTGCAAAGAAGTGACTTTAAGCTCGATTTCAAACTGTGAAGACATGGCTGACTGGTTTAAACAGTCAGTTTTCAGGGGATAGGAGTCATAAGTTCGAGTCCGGCTAAACCTACTTTAACCTGGGACAAATGGGTAGTATCATCAGTCTTCTCACACAGTAAGTGTAACACGTAGCTTAGTATATATTCCAAGTAATTGAGCTTACTTAGACAACAAACTGTTCTAGGCACATCTGATTCTTGACTGATTAACTTACTTGTCTTACTTAAGATTATGTGTAAATTATGATGAGCAGTGGGATATCTCACACGATCTACAAGTGGCACTATTTAACAAAAACTAAACGATCCTGATTTTGATGTGGTTGTGTTCTCTGAGCTGGATAGTTAATTTGCGAAGCTTTCATCACCCTACTGGGTGACATCTTCAGAGCATACTTCAATTTGAAGTGAGCTTTTAGATTTCTCCACGAGTTTATTAATCATCTCTCCTGGCGAACTTGGACGCGATTGGTTGTTTTTGTGTGTTTTCACACCCTCTAGGTTATTTGTATTGTAACTCATTGTTTCTTTGACTTGAACTTTGACCCTTAGTGTGTGAGGTTTCTTTCTTATCGGTTGATAAATTTTGTCTATCTCGATGTGTCTATTGATTGATGATTCACTGGAATGCCAAACTTCTAAAAATTCTCTAGCATTCTTGTTGTTTCCTCTGTCTAATATTTGAACATTGTCCCAGTCGAATTGATGTCCGTGGTTGTCTGTATGTAGTGATATGAGGGAGTGGATATTATGTCTTTTGACAGCTAGCTTATGTTCGTGGATACGAAGACGAAGGGGACGTCCACTTTGGCCAATGTAGTGTTTTTCGCAGTTGATACAATCTATTTTGTAGATGATGTTGGTTTTATCTTTCTTCGCTGTTGAGTCTTTTGGTTGACATAGAATTGAGTGGAGTGACTTTGTTGGTTTGTGTACGACGTCAATTCCTAAAGGTTTGAAGAGTCTTGTAGTGATTTCTGAGATGTCCATTTGGTGGACACATGAGTCGAGATTACATCAGCCTACGTATTGAGAAATGTAGATCAAGTTATGAGACAAGTGACCTGTGCAACCTTAACCAACTTATATATGCTTTCAAGATTTCATCATGAGCTGATATCGGTTAGAGAAGCATTGGAAAACCAGCAGAGAGTACTGGACAGCAGTTTCGTCAACCTAGTTTGGGACTCCTCGGCAGTAAGCACTCATTGAGATCCAAACTCAGAACCTTCCGGTTACAAGGCGAGCTCGTAAACCATTTGGCTACTGGAGTTAGAACCCCGGTGGGTGCGTACTGTTGGAGAGCTTCAAACTAGGACGAAACAACTGTTCAGTACTCTCTGCTGTTTTTCCAATAGTTCTCCAACCGATTTCATCCCAGGATGAAATCCTGTAACTATTCAGATCCCTGTAAACCATCACTTGAATAGGCTTTCTTGCCTAGTGTATTATTTAATCTTTTTTTCCAGTATTTTGTTGGTTAGTCAGCATTTTGATGTGCGGCATTCGCAATAAATTCCTCCTCCAATCGTCATCTGCACTTTTCTTATAATTTCAGGCTGTTCACAGCTGAGAAGTCTCAAAATAGAAAATGTGCACATCTTTATACTATGGACCATGTTGTCTTTGCTTGAACATGAACAATAATAGCTCCAATCAATATATTTGAATTATCATTATCAGTCCTTTGTGTTCGCAGGGCTTCGAGCTCTCAGTTTTAAAGTTTCGTCTCAGTAGCAGTGATCTTGTTAGTGATGCTTTTACAGGAATGGGGTGGCTAGCCACACGGTTCCCCTGAACCTTCTCTTGTTAGCAAGGTTACTGCCGAACAAGGTGCGATTTAGGAATGTGTAGGTCAGGACTCGAACCCAGAATAATAATTACTTTTCTATAGTTGTTTGGTTTGTAAGAATAAGTTTTGTTTCTTCTTATGAGTTGATCACGGATTGATATCAGTTAGAGAATCATCGAAAACAAGAGAGTATTGGATAGCTGTTTCATCCTAGTTTGGGAATCATCGGCAATATGCACCCACTGGGGTTCGAACTCAGGACCTTCCTCAATGACCAGTCCATGAGTTCTAACTTCTACTAATTCATGATTTAGCGCGAAGAATTCATGAGCCATTGAATCGGGTCCCAGTGGCTGGCTGGTATATGAGCTTGCCTTGTAACTGGAAGGTCCTGGGTTCGAACCCAAGTGTGTACTACTGATGATTCCCAAACTGGGATGAAACAGCCGGCTGTCCAGTACTCCAGCGCTGGTTTTCAATGGTTCTCTAACTGATATCAATCCGTGATCAACTCGTAAAAAAATAATAATTACGTTAATAATCATAATAATAATATGTGGAACAAAGAACTAACCTCGTGAACAGATATTAGTAGTAATTAAAACTCTAAAACGTGATGATCGAAAATCTTCGATCACTTTTTCACGATCTGAAACATCCAAATCACCAGAAAGGATGAACACCTTATGCCCATCTAAATTCATTTTACCATCTAACCAATACGCCTCTTTACGTGTCTAAATAGCGAAAAAAAAGAGAGACAATAAAGTTAGAAAACAAAACAAAACAGACAAACTAATTGGAGACGAGGAATTGTTCTTTCACCAATTGGCGCAAACTCTCTGTTTGAATTAATGGACGGAAAAATAAGAACCATACAAGTGGGAACTAAGCAAACTACATAGTGAGGCTGACCAGAAAGAATAAACACCGAGGAACTCCGGCAACGATTTAACAAAGAACCTATCATCTAAAAAATATGCAGAAGGAAATGGAGACAGATTGGATATACACTGGAGAGAACGGTGAGTGACATTACATGCCCACGTCCTTGACTGGAAATATATTGGAAAGGACGAGTGGGGTGCCCTAGGGTGATGTAGAAAAGAGAAAGTTTGAGGAGAAAATAAAATCTTATTGATGGTCGTGATGTCGGTTGGACGGAACAGTGGAGAACTGAGTGGAATAGAACGTACGTATTATTATTACTATTGTTATTGTTCCCTTAGGTTCCGAGTGAAACATAGATCTTCAACAGCACGTCTCCATTTTGTCCTCCTATTTTCTGTGGTCCACTCTAGCCGGCCCCACGGTTACCTACAGTCTCTGGTCTCCTCATCTCACGATCTCCTCCATGTCACCCTCGAACGCCCCACTCATCGTTTTCACTTCGGCTTCTAAGTATAGAATAATAATAATAATAAGCATATCATAGTCACAGAAATAACTAAGTTAACATTACTCTGTTAGTATGACTTGGACATTTGAAATCCAACATCCGGAAATTCAGAATTGATTATTACATAGTTACGTCACCACCTATCCCGAACAGTCTAATGATGCTACACACACATGTTCCAAGATCAGTAAACTAAACAGGGTTTGAGCTTATTATAGAAAGTCAAGTAAATCATAAGTTAATATATCAAGTTAAATTTTCCCCCTCTCTCTCTCGATCGGTAGCTCACTGAGCAAGTGTATTCTTAGGCGAAAATCAGTACGCGAGTCTACCATCGAAGAGTCGTCAGCTTTAAAGTGTTGATTTGTAAGGATTAGATTTGTTTTTCGAGTTTGATCACGGAATGACATCAACTAGAGAACTATTGAAAACTAGCCAGGGAGTACTGGCTAGTGTGCGAATCATTGACAGTACGCACCCACTGTATTTTGAAGCCAGGACCTTCCGGCTACAAGACAAGCTAGCTCATAGACCATTCAGCCACTGGGACCCGACTCCTAAATGGCCAGCTCATGAATTCTAGCCTATACCCATTCGTGATTTTAGCGTGACCACCAGTCAATGTCACTCCCAACTCGATGGACTTGACTGGTCACAACTGAATCAGGTTCCAGTGGCTGGCTGGTATACGAGCTTGCCTTGCAGCTGGAAGGTCCTGGTTTCAAAGCCCAGTTGGCGCATGCTGACGATGAGTCCCAGACTAGGGCGAAACAGCAATCTTCAGCTTACTTAACTCATTATTATTATTATTGTTATTATACTGTTACATTTGATTCCCACATGAAATATTTGACATGCATAACTCATACAAAATTGATGGTTTCGTGTTAGAGTGAGTTTGTGATAACTATTACTTCTTTTGTGTTTTATTGAATGTCCTTTAAAATACTCTAGAAAAGTTTAGTTTTGAGAAGACTGCTTAGGTGAGCTTTTCACGCAGTAGTAAGTCATTTTGCCACACCTCATATATAGCACACAAAAGTAGGTAAAACACAAACAAACCCCAAGGGACTGTAATGACAGCAATGTACTGGTGAAAAGAGTAAGTTATATACAGAATAATGAGAATATCATAAATTTCTGAGTTGATAAAGCGTGAATACATTTACAAGATCAAGATCATTGATATAAGTATAAAACTTGGCCACTGTGGTAGAGCATAATAGGGCGATCAAGATCACTATCTAATCGGTCTACAACTCCCTGACATGGTTGAAACAGACAATTAAAAACTTAATGGATTTGATGTCATATTTTGATTTGGATTCTAGGCACATCTATAGCATGGCTGTAGGATTGTTACTATGGTGAGCTGTCTACAAGCAAAAATTGCCGATAACAATTGACGTCAATGTTCACGTCTAGAATCAGCGACATGAGAAAAAACAATAACAAAGCTTAACCTTGAGGAATTCACCACTCAGTCACAGCAGACTTAAAGTGTGCAAATACGATTCGCACATAAATGGCCTGACTTTCTAAGAAACGGCCACATAGGGATAACAGAATAACCGTGAGCAAGAAAAAAAACCAACTACAAGACGTTGCTTCTCTGCTAAAAATAACGAATAATAATGTACATAAAAGTCTAGAAATACCGTGTTCCGCTCGTATGACTTAGATATAATAGTGAAGATTTGTAGCTCAGGTGGATGATTTTGGTGTGGTTGTGTTCTCTGAGCTGGATGGTTTGGTTGCGAAGCTTTCATTGCTCTACTGAGCAACATCTTCAGCGCATACTTCGATGTGAAGTGAGCTTTTAGAATTCTCTATGAGTTTATTAGTCATCTCTTCTAGTAACCCTGAACGTGATTGGTTGTTTTCGTGTGACATTTCATCCCCTAGTTTGCTTGTCTCGGTTCTGGCTGCTTCTTTGGTCTGACTGTCGTTAGTCATTCCTTCTGCTAACCTTGAACGTGATTGGTTGCTTTTGTGTGACTTCTCATGTTCTAGTTCACTTGTTTTGGTGTTGATTGTTTCCTTGACCTGAAATTTGACTTTGTTTTTGTGTGAATTTCTTCGTATGGATTGGTATATTTTGTCAATCTCGATGTGTCTATTGATTGCTGATTCATTTGAATACCAGGCCTCTAGGAATTCTCTGGCATTTTTGCAGTTCCCTTTGTCTAAGATTTGAACATTGTCCCAGTCGAATTGGTGCCCGTGGTTGTCTGCATGTAGTGATATGAGGGAGTGTATGTCGTGTCTTTTGACAGCTAGTTTGTGTTCGTGAATGCGAAGACGAAGAGGGCGTCCACTTTGACCAATGTAATGTTTGTCGCAGTCGTTGCAACTTATCTTGTAGATGACGTTAGTTTTGTCTTCTTTTGCCATTGAGTCCTTTGGTTTACATAGAACTGAGTGTAGTGACTTTGTTGGTTTATGAGCGACATCGATTCCAAAAGGTTTGAATAGTCTTGCAGTGATTTCGGAGATATCTTTTATATATGGTAGGACGACTTTCTTTGTGTTTTCGCTGCAAGGCCTTTGATTTGGTTGGTTGAGCTGGGGGTAGATGTCTTTTGATGAAGTTTCGTGGGTATCCATTTCTTCGGAAGACGTCCATAAGATGATTTTCTTCAATTTCCCTCAAGGCGGAATGCTGCAATGAGTCCTGCCTCTCTTGAACAATGTACGTATGCAGCTAATTTTGTGTGATGTTGGGTTGTTACTGTTGTAATTGAGTATTTGATCCGTGTGCGTTGGTTTTCTGTATACTCGGGTTTCTAATTTTCCTGTAGTTGTTCGTCTTAATCAAACGAACAACTACAGGAAAATTAGAAACCCGAGTATACAGAAAACCAACGCACACGGATCAAATACTCAATTACAACAGTAACAACCCAACATCATCGCAGTGTCCCATCAAACACTGCAATTATCTGTCCTAGGAGGCAATTAAGGCGTGGTTGTTTATAAAGGTATTCACAACAACAAGGCATATTAGTCAATTGAGGGGAATCACGCATTGTCAAGAACTATCACATAAGTTAGAGAATAATCGAAAATCACGGAACATTGAACAACAGTTATTTCTCACTAAGTATGGCAGTCATAAAAGTGTACATCAACAATCCTGTTGGGGTTAATCTCGCAACCTAAACGTTAAGAGTTCGATTCTCAGGTGATATCCACTCATCTGCACTCATGAAGAGTCCACAACGAGGACGAAACAACTGTCTAGACTTTCAACAGTTCTGTAAATTATGTCGATCCATGATGAATTCTACATTCCAATCAATAAATGATTAGATGCCTTTTCATACTGGTTTTATTTTTTTCTCGGTTGATTTGAAAAACGAAACTAGAAATGTGATATTGATTCCTACCATTTTCTACTAGTCAAATATGATTTTTCATCAAAACAATGTCCATCGCTAAAATCAGTCAAAATAAGAAATCAATAATTTTGTTTCATGAGTCAGTGCGTGAGTTCACATCATTTGTCTGCAATTTTTGTTTCAATTAACTGACTAGTAAATATATAAAATAAAATAAGCACTCGTGATGACCTTTTTTGTCTGCATAGTAACATGACATTTGAGAGCAGACTATCAAAGCATAGTAAAAACTTAAACAGATTATCGTTGTAATTAGAATTTAATTGGTGGATGGTGACTAGCAGTGGAATCCAGGATAACGCGCATTTCGTCCTATTCGGGACTCGTCATCCGGATGTGCCTGCATTTACCACTGAGTCAGTGATTATGTTCCCACCGAGGCTCGAACCCAGTGCCCATAGTTTTGAACACCAAAGCGTTATCCACTAGACCACTTGGGCCACGAGAGCCACCTCTTGTGAAACGGGAAAATCCAGAATTCAATGAAATAATTTATATGACCCGTTGAACCATCTACCAATTAAATTCTAATTACATGCCCAGACATCGTTGAAGCATCTGCACAAGAAGCCATCATGTCAACCTGAGACCGAGCACTTCGGTCCAATCAATCGACGGGAAAATCTAGAATTCGATGAAATAAGATTGTCGTTGTAGTAAGTAGACTAAAGGAAGAGAAAAGTAGTTATTACCTCATATCTTTCCTTGTTTTGTGTAGTGTTTCTATTCAATGATTTTGTATGAAAGTGAAATCTACAATTTGTAAATGAGTTAGGAATTGACAGTGTACACAGTTCAATCACAATATGTGATCTGCTTGATGTTATGGGAGGAAACCAGGCATGCTGGCATGGAACTATATACTACTGATTGATTGAGGTAAGTAGTCTCACATACCATGCCATTCACATCAAGCACTAATGTTTTCTTTAGCCAGATGACTCAGGTGATGTAAACACCAGAAATCAGATGGTTGGAATTGATTCGGCTGCCTGATCTAAGTCGAACCGGATAAACTGTTGATGATCTCAGCTTCAAAGCCGCGGAAAGGCCGTCATACCAATCAATTAGTTAATAAACGGTGTTTTGGACATTTTTATAAGATCAAATAAAGTATGATTATACTTCAATGGTTTACACATAATGGTAAGTTTTTGTTATCGGTAATTGATTCTTCAGGTACCCAAAACAGAAAGAGGGTTAGTGTTGCGTGACCGCAGAGCCCAGGGGACAACTACTTGAGGCCGGCCGGTCACACACGACCTGTATGATCTGGTTTCTTGGTTTGGTTCCATATTAGTAAACTTGCCGCCGGTTACCGAGCACCGTAGGGTAAGTTGGGATGTAC
This sequence comes from Trichobilharzia szidati, assembly GCA_944472155.2. Classification (NCBI taxonomy): domain Eukaryota; kingdom Metazoa; phylum Platyhelminthes; class Trematoda; order Strigeidida; family Schistosomatidae; genus Trichobilharzia; species Trichobilharzia szidati. Next base: position 21,259,651 of record OX235279.1, on the reverse strand, counting down.
AATTTTTAGGGTCGACCTTTTCTAACCCCCTCCATCCATAGTGGAGAGACAACATAGCTGACTGACATGCCGGTCATCTGAGGGAAACACCTCGCTGCTGTTAAATCCCTGTTCCCCAGCAGTACGACTTCGCCCTCAGACCCCAGCATAGTTTAGGAAAGATTCTTACACAATGCCGGTAACTGCTTTTAGTCTAATTGCTATCCTAACAACCTTCCTGGCATGATAGGACCTGCAGGAACATTGGTTCCAGCCAGTGTAGCTGGCAAACATGGCACCAGTCAATGAAATCTACAACAGTTAGTTTAAGCCACGTAGGAAGGTGTAGACTTCCTGGTTGGGGTCCTCAGGACGGTAAAAACCAATGGTTGGACACAATTGGTGACATGGCTCAAAATCGTTCTCAGTGGCGCAGATGCATACACTCCTTGTGACTTATGATTTCCAATGAAACTGTTTTGTTCTTCGTTATTACTATTCCTTTGTCTCTCACCTCTGTTCACCGTCTATATTATGCATTTCTTCTAGTTTCTTCTCTTGCTTTGTGTGCTACATGAAGGGAGTGTGGAGACTTGAACTGCCGCACATATGTGCAAAGTTCTACGTCGAATACAGACAGACAGACGGTTATCGGTAATATTTCGAGCAAAATTACTGCCTGCGTTCACACCAACTGTTGGAATTGTTTTGTTTTGTTAATTCATTTTTGTGTATTCAGAAAGCAAAAAGCAGAAAAAAACTAAACATAACGAAGGAGGAACTGAAAACACTTCAAGACATAAAAGCATACATATCTACTGTCATTACTCAAGAAGACAAAAGAAACACAACAATCCTATCTAACAAAACAACATATAGTGAAAAGATGAATATACATTTACAATCTGGACCCTATACCCTAATGACGAAATCATCAGAAACAATCACAAACAAAACAATAAAATAAACAGCAAAGGCAGTTGGACAGATGAAAGAAGTAACTGGTAAGTTAAAATGGTTTGAAATTTTAAGTTAGAAAGGAGACAGAAGTTGGCATGACGTAATAAGTGTGAGATAGTGAATAAACAATAATCTCGTGTAAAATGGACAGGAACTAGTGGAAAGGCTATAAAGTGTTTTTGTATAAAATATGTATGAAAAACAATGTTATTAATAAACAGTAATAGAGTGGTAATAAAATGTGGATGATGGGGACAAAATGATAATAAAAGTATTAATAAAATAAAAATAATAATAATGGTAATAATAGTGAACTTACATAATAAAGGAAAGAAGCAAAATTGTGATAAGAAATTTTACTCTGGCCATGGTAAGGCAAGAGAATGTATGTATCGCTTTTGTATGCAGAGGTCCGGTTTTAGATCTCGAATAGCTAATGCTTCAGCTATGTACAGATGGCGAATCCGAAGTCCCTTTGTACGATATTGAGGGACTCTGTGTAACACTGTGAAGCATTCATGTTTGAAATTTACCAAAATCATGTAATAATACTTAGGATATATGGCAAGATAAAACTGCATAAAGAAGGATAACCAATAAGACCGATTGTAGACTTTAGAAACACACCAATATATATACTGTTAAGATTTCTCGCAACAATACTAAGACCGACAAGAGACAACTCAAAAGCCAGAATAGTAGATTCATTTGAATTATTGAGACGACTAAAAAGCACTAAAATAGAAGAAGAGGAAATACTATACAGCTTTTATGTAAACAGTCTCTATACTAAAATACCCATTCAAATGGCCATGAATGCACTGAAAACGAGACTAAAAGAAGATAATGGTCTAAAAGACAGAATACAGTTATCCATAGGAGATAATAAAAGGAGTGGGATTCTTTCTGACAACAACATATTTTACATTTGAAGGAAAAATATACCAACAAAATGAAGGAGTAACCATGGGATCACCCATCTCACCAATAATAGCCGACATATTCATAGATTTTTGGGAAGAGAATGCACTTAAACCATTCAGGTCATCAATAAAATGTTGGTGGAGATATGTAGACTACACGTTAGTAATAATGAATAGGTATTTAACTAAGATAGTTCATTGGTAAAGTGCTCGTTAAACAAACAAGACGTCCGGGTTCAATCCCCGACGAAAAAACTTTTAAACCTCGCCTGGCTGGTATCAAAACCTGAAAATCAGGGAAGGTTGGGAGTGAGGTTAGCCACTCACTCACCCCCTAAACACACAACCTCACCGCCACTGAAACTTTTGAGCTCGGAGGCCAATATATCCCACTTGGAAGGCAAGGAATCAAAAACCCATCAGGGATAGCAAAAAGTTTCGTTAAAATGAATAATCATAATCTGAGTCAAGTCCCCTTGTTTACAGCAGTATTTTCTTTTATAGAATGTTAGCAGTTGGCTGGTTTCAAAATATATTTTGTCAGATTTCACTTTATTTTGTACTTCGCTAAAAATGATCCTCTGGTGTAAACCAAAATCAAGACAGTAAGCTTGTAACGACAGAAGACAAGGGTCAGGCAACAAATCGTTTACTGAGAAAATCAACAGGTCATTGGAGATTTTTATGTGCATTATATTATTAGCGGGGAAGCAACCTCTTCTGATTGGTTTTTTTTCTTACTGAACATTATTCTGTTATCTCCTCGTGGCCGTTTCTCAGAAAATCAAGTCATATGTGTGTGAATCATATTTTCACACTTTAACTCCGTTGTGATTGGCTGGTGATTTTCTCAAGGTTAAGCATTGTTATTGTGTTTTCTCATGATCCTGATTCGATTGACACATATCTAAGATGGGACGTAGTGGTACTCCCGGCTTGTGGACTTTCGGTAAACCATAAAGTCTTGGTGTGTGCGTACCTGAGGGTTTCAATTCGTCGAGTGTATCCTTAGGAATCAGATTACTCTCAACTAATGATTTTAGTGTCTTAGCCATTTGGCGTTCGGTTGCCTCAGTTGTGTCTTTACAGCTGCTCAGCTTTTGAAATTTCGTATGGTCGCTTAGAATGACATTCATTTTGTCTAAATAATCACTCTTATTCAAGATAACTGTACCACCTCTGGACCCAATGCTAGCGGATATTTTCCTGGCAAAGCTCGAAAACGGTCCACTTAAAGACACGATTAAAGGGTTTGACTATTATTGTAGATACGTAGATCATACCTTTATCGTTTGTGATATAAATCTTAATAAACAAGAGCTTCTAAATGCTGTTAATAGTGTTCACCCAACTATTCAGTTTACATGTGAAGAAGAAGACAATAACACTTTACCTTTCCTAGATGTCCTACTTACCATGAAGACAGACGGATATCTACAAAGGAAACTATTTAGAAAGAAAACTTGGAAGGGTCAGTACACCCATTTCCATAGCTTCGCACCGATTCAGTACAGAAGAAACTTAGTTAAGTGTCTAAGCTATAGAATAAAACGTATATGTTCAGAGGAATGCATTAAGGAAGAAATGCATAAACTGAATCTCACACTGCAAGAAAATGGATTTCCACAGAGCTTCCTAAAAAAGTATATTTTAATACCTACAGACAAGGTAAAGGTGGATACCGTAGAAAAGAAACCTTTGTATCTTAAGTTAAGTTACAAAGGGGAAATTGCAGCTGACATTCTAAAATGTCGACTTAATAGAGCAGTAGATAGAACATCTCCTGCAGCTAAACTGGTACTCAACTTCTCAACTAAACCAGTACTCACACAGCAAGTAAAGGATAAATTAACAAAGGTGGCCTCATCAATGTGCATCTATGAATTCAACTGCTCATGTGGAGCTAGTTACATTGGCCGTACTCAGAGGGCTTTATCCATGCGCGCGCGTGAACATGTACCTGTATGGTAACCAAATGCGTAGATAGTGTGCAGTCTTAGCCCAATTGGTAGATACTGGACACTCGATAAAACTTGACTGGGCGTTCCCAGTTATTCATGGCGTTCCTAGTAATTTATCTAGAGAAGCTCGACTACGTCTTCTATCAGTAGCTGAAGCGGTGGCAATTAATACCAGAAGACCATCTCTTTGCATACAGAAGAAGTATGTTCAACCTCTATGTTTACCTTGGCCTACAATAAAGCCAACAAATCCTCCATAAACATTAACACTTGAAATTCCTTTCACAATTTTCTTTTCTTCTTCTTATATTCCTCTGTTTCATTGACAATCGTTCATTTTCGACTTTTATGATTTCATGACCTTTCTTATGATTTTATTACCTTTGTTTTAAGTAGTGCTTTTCTAACTTGCTATCATATTTACAAAATCCTGTTCATTCCACTTCATTATATTCGTTATTATTATTTGACAATCATTCACCAATGGTGCTTGTAATTTTACACCATATCATCATTATTACTATTTTACAATCATTCTTATTGTCGTTATTTTCAACCTTGAACTTATGTCTAGTCCGCCCTATTCGTTGGTTTATTTTCATATTGTCTCACACACCCTGATCACACACACTCTCGAATCCTGTATTTTCTGTTGACTATATTTATTAACATGCACACACACATCATTAAATTAAATTACTTCATCTGATTTTGTCCCATGTTCTCATTGACCATGCATATTAAATAAAACTAACTGACTGTTGTTCCATCCCATCTTACACATACTTGTTCCACAATACACTTTCCGATATGATTCTAATTTGCCTTTACTGGCTGACTGGCTATTGTATGCTTAAATTAATGGATTTATAATTGTAGAGCCTGAAGAAGAATTTATTGAAACCACAATTGCTCGCTCTAAATATTTTGTTCTGAATAAATTATGGGAATATTCAATTTACAAAAATTGAAATGCTTATGATTATAATGATGGTTAAATGTCAAGCAGCAAAGCAATTAGTGTCAGATGTAGAATAATTCGTTAGATGTATTATGGTGGAAAGGAGTGTATAATTATAGGGTTAGTAGGCTAATATAAAACGTAGATTAACTTAATAAACAAAATAAACAATCTCTACATTCAATCTCTACACCCCACTACCACTGTTACTGACTTGAACAACGCTCAGTTTCTAGTCAGTCATGTTACGTCATCCAACTTATTCACTCAATTTCACTTCTACTTAATCTCTACCTGTAATCACCTCTGTTGCTATCCTGACCTAAGTTGTAACATTTTAGCCAATTATATTACGTCATCTAGTTTTTTTTAACTCAGTCTTACTTTAGTTGCTGTCTGATTAACTTTATCTCTATACTACATCATTCTTGTATTAACTAATCAATTATATATGTCCAAACCAAGTTCACTTTTAACGGTTTGAAAAAATTTGGGCATTGGGTATATGATATTCATTATAATAAAGGTTTTTGTATTTCCCAATGAATGAAAAACAAAACGATATTGTTTTTACTGACGTTTCGCTATTTAATGCTAATAGCTTTATCAAAGTATTATTAAACCGGAATTTACAAAATCTCAGCATATATATAACAAACAGTTAGGGGGTGAGAAAATAGACATAGGTCAAGTTAAAGGGACATATTGAAAGTAAAAATAGCGATGAAGATAACTATACCAAATAACAAAGGTAATAGTATGTCTGTTATGATATCGAAAAAAGTTTACTAACTTGATCATCGTTCGTCTGTCTGGGGCATTTTTAGTTGTTAAGTTGGTGAATTGGTAAAGATAACAAAATCATCATGTGTAGATTGTTGGATTTGATAAGTGTATAAGATTATAAAAGCAGCGTGTGTTTACATAATGAAAGTGCTTATCACATTCGTGTTGGTTTTGTCACTTGATGGGGGGGAGGGAGGTGTTGTAACCAGGTCAGATTCTGTTTTAGTCCATCATTCCTATTCAGGCAATTTTGATTCCACTTGATATGAAGTGCTTCTGATATTAAACGTTCTTTGTGATTTCTGAAGTTTTTCTGGATTATTTCAACATTGTCAAAATCAATTTTGTGGCCTGATTCTATAGCATGTAGACCTATGGCTGATGATTTTTCAAGTCTTTGTAGTTCAACAGGATTCTTCGGTGGTCGAAGAGATGCTCTACGGTGTTCATTTCTTCTGATTTTGATTTCTCGAGAAGTTTGTCCGATGTATATCGCATCACATTCCAAGCATTTTATTTTATAGACACAATTAGATAGAGAATCTTTAGGGATTTGGTCTTTTATATGGACAAGGTTGCTTTGAAGTGTGTCTGATGTTTTGAAGAAAACTCTAATATCGAGCTGATTGAGTACTCTTCTGATATCGTCTGACGTCTCTTCTCTATATGGAATGACGACTGTTGATGTCCATGTTTTCGGGATGCGTTTTCGGCCATACTTAATGTCTGTGTTGATTTTGTTGATGAAGTTCCATGGGTAGTTGTTTTGCTTGAGAGTTTCAGTAATGTTTGATATTTCTTCTTTTTCTTTCTCATCCGTTATCAGAGAGTGTGCTCGTCTAAGAAGACTTGAAACAACTGAAATCTTTGCGCTGATGGGGTGTGATGACTTGAAGTCTAAATATTTATTTGAGTGGGTTTTCTTCCTGAATATGGATATACTAAAATGTCCGTTTTCCTTTCTCTTAACTAGATGTTATTTTCATGAATAAATTCGAAAATAACATCTTTTCAAGCATACTCACTCCTAAAATATGGTTAAGATATGTGGATGATACTTTTGTAGTACTAAAACGAGATCTACACAATTCATTCCTGGAGAAAATAAACTGTGTATGTCCCAGAATCCAATTCACTTCGGAAGCAGAATCAGACATCGGTGAACTACCATTTCTAGACTGCCTAGTTAAGAGAAAGGAAAACGGACATTTTAGTATATCCATATTCAGGAAGAAAACCCACTCAAATAAATATTTAGACTTCAAGTCATCACACCCCATCAGCGCAAAGATTTCAGTTGTTTCAAGTCTTCTTAGACGAGCACACTCTCTGATAACCGACGAGAAAGAAAAAGAAGAAATATCAAACATTACTGAAACTCTCAAGCAAAACAACTACCCATGGAACTTCATCAACAAAATCAACACAGACATTAAGTATGGCCGAAAACGCATCCCGAAAACATGGACATCAACAGTCGTCATTCCATATAGAGAAGAGACGTCAGACGATATCAGAAGAGTACTCAATCAGCTCGATATTAGAGTTTTCTTCAAAACATCAGACACACTTCAAAGCAACCTTGTCCATATAAAAGACCAAATCCCTAAAGATTCGCTATCTAATTGTGTCTATAAGATAAAATGCTTGGAATGTGATGCGATATACATCGGACAAACTTCTCGAGAAATCAAAATCAGAAGAAATGAACACCGTAGAGCATCTCTTCGACCACCGAAGAATCCTGTTGAACTACAAAGACTTGAAAAATCATCAGCCATAGGTCTACATGCTATAGAATCAGGCCACAAAATTGATTTTGACAATGTTGAAATAATCCAGAAAAACTTCAGAAATCACAAAGAACGTTTAATATCAGAAGCACTTCATATCAAGTGGAATCAAAATTGCCTGAATAGGAATGATGGACTAAAACAGAATCTGACCTGGTTACAACACCTCCCTCCCCCCCATCAAGTGACAAAACCAACACGAATGTGATAAGCACTTTCATTATGTAAACACACGCTGCTTTTATAATCTTATACACTTATCAAATCCAACAATCTACACATGATGATTTTGTTATCTTTACCAATTCACCAACTTAACAACTAAAAATGCCCCAGACAGACGAACGATGATCAAGTTAGTAAACTTTTTTCGATATCATAACAGACATACTATTACCTTTGTTATTTGGTATAGTTATCTTCATCGCTATTTTTACTTTCAATATGTCCCTTTAACTTGACCTATGTCTATTTTCTCACCCCCTAACTGTTTGTTATATATATGCTGAGATTTTGTAAATTCCGGTTTAATAATACTTTGATAAAGCTATTAGCATTAAATAGCGAAACGTCAGTAAAAACAATATCGTTTTGTTTTTCATTCATTGGGAAATACAAAAAGCTTTATTATAACTAATCAATTATCTAAACTTGACAAACCTCATGTACACACACACACAAATATTTATATGTAAATGCGATTGTACAAAATAAACAGATAAATGTCTATCCCTCTACAGTCAAAGCAGAAGTAGGGGTTGTACATACTTCTTTTGTACACAAAAGTCTGGCCTAAATTTATGAATGGCCAAGGCCTCCACTATCCTTAGAAGTTGATAAAGAAGAAAACGCGGCTAGTTAGCATGCATTCGATAGCTGATCTTAAAATCATGGTTAGGGTTGGTAGAGTGACAGGAATCGATGAAATGTTCTAGAACAGAGATTCGTACACCCTTCCTTCCTCCCTTATAAAACCATTCTGGAATATGTTCTCGTATCCGCGTGGAAAGCATCCTGTGGCTGGGGCCAATGTACTTTGCTCCACAAGAGCAGGTGAACTGATAGATGCACATGGAGGTGGTCAGACGGGGGAGCTTATAGTTTACAGAGATGGAGAACAACTTACGACTGGTGAACCTCATTGGTAATTGTGCAGCAAAGAACGTTTTACCAACTGATTTAGAGAGACGGTTTTCAGCATATCTGAAGCTTGATCACCCCTTTGAATTCCAAGTTCATGAATATGGTTTTCTTTGGAACTGAGTTAGTGACCAGTTTAGATTGCCTATCTTTCGTGTTAATGTACGTATCTTTCCCTTATTACTACGATTATTATTATTATTATTATTCTCACTTTGAATTGTTTGTGCTTGTCCCACTTGTCATTCGAAATCCAAAAAGAAATGCTTTTACAATGTTGAATCCTACCTTATTAAATTTCACACAATGTAACGTTTTATATTAGCCTGCTAATCCTACAATTATACTCCCTTTCCCAACATCTATACACCTTATGAATTATTCTACATATGACACTAATTGTTCTGCTACTTGACATTTAACTATGATTATAATCACAAACATTTTAATTTTAATTGTATTTCATACTATTATTGTTATTTTATGTATTCACACCTTTCATCGAATTCCCTCACCGGATATAATTTCTTAAAAACCATATGTGTATATACGATTGTACAGCTTGATAATAAATTCGTTGGAAAGAGTCTCTTTGCTGAATATTGTGTTTTCAATGTTACAATGGGAATTATTAAATTTCGACAACACAATAAGAAGACGTAGTTTATCTGAAACGTGTAATGTATTGGCGCAACAGATTTCGGACATTCTGATCACACACGTACTTGTCATACACAGTTTTTATATATAATGCAAGAAGGCATGAATAATTACAATACAGGTCAGATTGCATAGAGGTCAAGGTCACAAATAATGGGTAGGGAGACACAAAATGTGTGGGTAAGAAAGATAACAGGAGAAAAAACAAGGCAAAGAAGGGGTTGAAAATATTAGGAAGTAAATTAGTCCTTGGTTCTAAATTGGATTACCAAGGCAGGTTTAAGGTGATAACAAATAATTTTTTGGACACATAAGACAGGTTTAAGCCTTTTTATGGCTTAGGCTTCAATGAATTTAAGTATGTGCCCCAACCTTGTTTTATATATCGGCTTAAAGGCACTGTTGAAATCAACCTTATGACCCGTCTCTATAATGTGCTTGGCTATAGATGATGTTGGACATCTATTTCCGGGTTCAATTGTATCTGGTGATTTCATTTGTTGCTGCAGCCACTTGGGAATGTTTTCTGTAGCCCTAACCTGCAGAGACCGATGGGTCCTCCCTATGTACGTGTCTCCACACATACATTTAAATTGATAAACACAGTGGGATGTTACACTATCGTTCGGATGATGTGAGGGTTTACAGAACAGCATAGTTCTCGTTTTCTCTATGAAGATAAGTTTAGCTGCATAATAGGTTCTATTAATTGCGGCCTTTAGTCTTTGTCTAGTGACTAGACTTTGTTGATCACCTCTGAAGGGTGACCTTGACCTGTATTGTAATTATTCATGCCTTCTTGCATTATATAAAAACTGTGTATGACAAGTACGTGTGTGATCAGAAATGTGTTGCGCCAATACATTACACGTTTCAGATAAACTATGTCTGCCTATAGTGTTGTCAAAATTCATAAAGGGAACTAATTGCTTTAAATTATTAAAGTGGAATCCAAGTGAAAACAATATTGTTTTTACTGACATTTCGGTATTCATTAATGCTGCTGATAATCGCTTTATCAAAGTAGCATTATTAAACCAGAATTTACAAAAACCACTCAGCTTATACACATACAACAACTTAATCATCGTTTCTCAGCATGGTGTCATTTTTGCGTTGTCAAATTGGCCAATCGGTAAAGATAAAAAGGGCGGGTGTAGATTGTTGGATTTGATAAGTGTGTAAAATCGTAAAAGCAGCCTGTGTTTACACAATGAAATTGCTTATCACATTCGTGTTGATTTTGTCATTTCATGGGGGACGGGGTGTTGTAACCAGGTCAAATTCTGTTTTATTCCATCATTCCTATTCAGCTCAGACAATTTGGATTCCATTTGATATGAATTGCTTCTGATATTAGACGTTCTTTGTGGTTTCTGAAATTTTTCTGGATTATTTCAATATTATCAAAATCAATTTTGTGACCTGATTTTATAGAGTGTAGACAACCTATGGTTGTTGGCTTTTCAAGCTTTTCTAGTTCAACTGGATTTCTCGGTGGTCGAACAGATGCTCTACGGTGTTCATTTCTTCTGAATTTGATTTCTTTCCGGCGAAGTTTGTTCGATGTATATCGCATCACATAACAAGCATTTTATTTTATAGACACAATTAGATAGAGAATCTTAAGGGATTTGGTCTTTTATATGGACAAGGTTGCTCTGCAGTGTGTTTGATGTTTTGAAGAAAACTGTGATGTCGAGCTTATTGAGTACCCTTTTGATATCATCTGACGTCTCTGCCCTATATGGAATGACAACTGTTGAGGCCCATGTTTTCGGAATACGTTTATCGACCATATTTAATATCTGTGTTGATTTTGTTGATGAAGTTCTCTGGGTAGTTGTTTTGCTTCAGAGTCTCAGTAATGTCTGATATTTCTTCTTTTTCTTTCCCATCCGTTATCAACTTGACAACGCAACAATGACCTTATGCTGAGAGACGATGATTACGTTGTTATATATGTATAAGCTGAGTGGTTTTTGTAAATTCTGGATTAATAATACTGATTTGATAAAGCTATTATAAGCAGCATTAATGAATAGCGAGACGTCAGTAAAAACAGGAATATCGTTTTGTTTTTCATTTGTTCATTGGGAAATACAAAAAAAACACCCTCTTTATTATAATGAATATCATATGCGAGAAGACAGGGATATCCTGGACCGACGTGAAGAACCTAAAAGACCTGGATTTCGCGCGTGGATGATTTATGTTTGATGTCACACAAAATCGAAGACTTACAAGCGAAAACCGACAAACTCGTCGAAGAAGCAGCCAGAGAAGACAGGACTCCAGGTGAACATAGACAAGACGGAGGTTATGAAAATAACCAACCAACCAACAACAACAGCAGCAACATCCAGTGCCAATCACCATCAACGGGAGGGATTTGAAAGAGGTTACTTCTTTCACTTATCTAGGGAGCATTGTCTCAACTACAGGAGGAACGGACGAGGATGTCAAATCGAGAATCGGGAAGGTGAGAAACACATTCATCAACCTGAAACCAATCTGGAAATCTTCGTCACTCCTCAGCATCAACAACAAAATGATTCGGATTTTCAATACAAACGTCAAGTCAGTCAGTTCTTCTATACGGATCAGAAACTTGTCGGGTCACAAAGAATATTTCCAACAACCTGTTGCAGACCTTTATCAACAAATATCTTCGCTCTATACTGAAAATCAAATGGCCGGAAAGAATCACCAACAAGAAACTATCGGAACAAACAAAACAGGAACCAATCGCTCAACAAATATGCAGGAGAAAGTGGAGATGGATTGGACACTCGCTGAGGAGGCCGTTGGGTGACATCGCGCGTCAGGCCATAGGTCGAGTGGAACCCTGGAGGGAAGCGGCGAGTGGGACGCCCAAGGGTGAAATGGTGGAGATCGTATGAAGAGGAATTGAGACAATGGATTAACATGGATGCAAGTGAAAAGTACAGCACAAGACAGAAGCAAGTGGAGACGTGCAGTTGAAGTCCTATGTTCCACTAGGAACCCAAAGGAACATTAATAATAATAATATATACCCAATGCGCAAATTTTTTCAAACTTTTAAGAGGTCAACTTGGTTTGGACATATGCATATAAAGTGAAAACAAATACAAGTCCAAAAAAGAACACTTACAGCACAAAATATAATGGCTTGACCAACTGCAAATCCACCATAAATATCTTTCAATGCTTGATACTTTTCAATCCAATCATTAAAACACATATAGAATTGTTTAATATTCTTCAACGGCAGTTGACTACGCTTTATACGAAATTCTATTGGATTAGGGACAAAGTCATGAGCGAATTCAATGACAGAATCTTCATAAGTGGCTGAGAATAACAAGATTTGACAATTTCTTGGCAATTTTCTTTAGAGTTGAATATAATGAAGAATACAAAATCAGTATTACAGTGGGAGGAGAAATAATAAATACATATGAAATGTATTTTTCAAAAATATTTTTTATTAAACAATGAAGGTTATGAAGCTCACCTTTACTTCAATCAGTCACTAGGATATAGCCAATATTGTTATGTATCCTCAGTTCTTAGTGTCAGTGCTGGTCTGAATTCTATCAGGTACCAACAACCAACCAGGGCTTACTGTCGATTGTCTAACAAAGTTGACTTGTTTTTCTATCACATTTATGAACTGCGGCTTTTATTTGATCAGACAAGTTCATTGTCGAATTTCTGGCCATCTGATCTTGAGTATTGAGCGAAGACAACTGTTAATGAAGGTCTGTAGTTTGTTTGAGATGCTCTTTATGACGCGCAGTGCAAGTCTCTGATCCGTATAGTAGCACTGACTTCACATTGGAGTTGAAAATCCGGATCTTATTTTTGATGCTGAGTGTTGTTGACCTCCACACAGACTTGAGAGTAGTGAAAGCTTGTCTTGCTTTTCCGATCCTTGCTTTGATATCCTCGTCAGTTCCGCCCGCCTGTAGTTGAAACGATGCTCCCCAGGTCGATGGGTGAAGGAGGTTGTTTCTTTCAGGTTCCTCCCATTTATGCTGATTGTTGTCAGTTGTTGTTGTTGCTGTTGGTGGTGTTGCCCAGGAATTTTCATCACCTCTGTTTTATCTATGTTCACCTGAAGTCCTATCTTTGATGCTTCTTCTGCTAACTTGTTGCTTTTCGTTTGCATATCTTCCAGTTTGTGGGAAATCAGACATATATCATCGGCGAAGTCCAGATCCTCCAAGTTTTTTGTGTGTGTCCATTTTATGCCTGTTTCCTCATTGCCCACTGTTTGTCGCATTATCCAGTCAATCTGGGCAGCTTTGCCAATCTCGTACATAGTACGGACATTCCATGTCCCCACAAAGACTTTTTCTTTTGTCTCAAGGAGATACATCGTGCTGAAGTTTCTGTAGCAGGTTTGTTTACAGGGTGGGGTTGCTAGCCTCACGCCTGGTTACAACAGTAATAAAATAAAATAAAGGGCATGACAATTACTCAGTTATATAAAACAAAGGTAGATACTTAATAATGAACCAGTTATATTTAAATGAATCAAGTAGTCCATGATGGGCGAAGATTGAAGTCTATTATACATGGATTTATAACTGTAGAACCTGAGGAAGAAGTTATCGAAAACAATTGTTCGCTCAAAATCTTGTTTTGATTTCAATACGGGGATATTTTATTTACTGAGATTGAAGTCTATTGATTTTTGTACACACAGTTTAGACTGTATGTGATTAATCCCCAAAAGTGCTTCCATCACCTTCAATAACCAACCTTGAATTGGAGTTATGTGATAAAATAATTGTGAAACAGTCATTAAAGTGATTTTGTGACCTAATAATTATAAGTGGTTTGCAATGGATAATGCAGGATTTCTATTCAGATTAATCGCGTTGGGATTTTCTATATGATTTAGTAGCCATCTTGGAACATGTCCTTTTCTACGACATTGGAGCATTCTGTTGGTTCTACGTATTCTATGGACTCTACTTCAAACTGTATCTACAAGTCCACTTGAAGTTGTGGTGACACCTACATAGGTAGAACCAACAGAATGCTCCAATGTCGTAGAAAAGAACATGTTCCAAGATGGCTACTAAATCATATAGAAAATCCCAACGCGATTAATCTGAATAGAAATCCTGCATTATCCATTGCAAACCACTTATAATTATTAGGTCACAAAATCACTTTAATGACTGTTTCACAATTATTTTATCACATAACTCCAATTCAAGGTTGGTTATTGAAGGTGATGGAAGCACTTTTGGGGATTAATCATATACAGCATAAACTGTGTGTACAAAAAACAATAGACTTCAATCTTCGCCTACCATGGACAAAATGACCTATTTAAATATGATTGGTAATTAGTATGTACTTTTGTTTTTTATATAACTGAGTAATTGTCATGCCCTTTATTTTATTTTATTATTGTTAACCATGTTAGTTGTAAAGCGGTGGTAAAAAACCTATGAAATGATATCATCTCGCGAAATTTGTCTTCTAAATGCCTTATTCTAATATATATGATAGTCTGAGGTCAAATTATGATCACAGCTCATACAATTTTGTTTATCATACACGTTGATATCTGTCTCATGACTCATATGATTGGACAAAGTTTTTAAAAACAAAAGAGATGCCCTTTTATATGTAAACCTCTGTTATGTTAATTACGATTAATTTTCCTGAAGAAGTCCGGACCAGTTTTCACCGAACGCAGTAAACGTTGGAATTAATCATTTCAATTTCGCTGAGATTTTACAAATGTCTACTTTTCACTCGGCGCCCAATTATTTTGCAACTATACGGGCAAATCTTGATCACAGATCATCTGAACTCACTTGTTTGTATAATTCTTCTGAGTCATCCTATTCTTCTTACTACTCATCATTAAAAGTCAATCTGAACGAAGAATATTCTTTTCACGAGTTGATCACGGACCGATATCAGTTAGAGAACCACTGAAAGCCAGGGAGTACTGGACAGCTGCTGCTTCATCCTAGTTTGGGAATCATCGGCAGTACTCACCCACTGGGATTCGAACCCAGGACCTTTCGGGTTACAAGGCAAGTTCGTATACCATTCTAACTTCTACCAATTCGTGATTTAGCGCGTAGAAGTTAGAATTCATGAGCCGTTGAATCAGGTCCCAGTGGCTGAATGGTATACGAGCTTGCCTTGTAACCCGAAAGGTCCTGGGTTCGAATCCCAGTGGGTGAGTACTGCCGATGATTCCCAAACTAGGATGAAGCAGCAGCTGTCCAGTACTCCCTGGTTTTCAATGGTTCTCTAACTGATATCGGTCCGTGATCAACTCGTAAAATCATAACAAACCCTTACAAACCAAACTTTAGAAAATATTCTTTTCAATAATTTCTCCTCTTCAGGTTCTCACATCATTATAAAATATAATATTTGTTGTCGTTACAATAATGACAACCAGTTATGTGGCGGATACATTTTTCTAATGTAGAATAACAGATTAGTTATGGGGTGTCAAAATAAATAGTCGTATTTGTGTGACAAACGTGCCCTGGGGCTGAAATCGATTACAAAATATTTCGGTGAAATGGGAGACAATGGTGGTGATTAGTCATAATAGATTTGTAGAGTGTGGGGTAGGAAAATTGACAAGTCAGTTCAAGGTTATAAAAGGTGTATGTTGAGTGATTGGCTAGTACAAAGTGGTATGTATTAAAGAGGAGATAGTAAGAATGCAATGCTCGCCCAGCAACTCAAAAATGTCTTACCTAACCTCAGCTCTTTTTCATGCATATACCATTTCAACCGTTCCTGTGGTTCAACTTACATGGGGTGCATGATCAGGCAGGTTCGTCTACGAGTTTCGAGAACATCTACTAGCTTGGTTCAGAAGGGCGTAAATTAAGTGCATAAAAAGGTCGATACTGGACATCGCATCGACGTCAACACAGCTTTCAGGGTTATATACCGAATTCCGAATTCGTTATCACGTACAGTTCGCTTACGTCTGCTACACATAGCTGAAGCTGTTGCAATAAGATCGACAAAACCGGAACTTTGTATCCAAAAAGAACGCGTCCAGATGTTGTTCCTACCGTGGCCAAACTTGGATTGATGATTCTTCTTCTCACCAAGAGTGCTTCTTCCGCATAACCCTGTTGGTTTCTTTCCTTCTTTGCTTTCCATTACAATTATTATTTTTCGTCATAATTTATGTCCTTCATGCAAACATTCTCTCAATACTATCGAATTTTCCATTTATACTATCCGGACCTATTATTAGTGAAACTATCTCTTTTCCCAATATATGACTCCACCTGTCTCATTTCACATATTCGTTATCTTATTATGAACCACTTATCATAGTCTGTCTATCTCCTCTTAAATACTCACCACTTTCTACTAGCCAATCACTCAACATACACCTTTTATAACCTTGAACTGACTTGTCAGTTTTTCCTACCCCACACTCTACAAATCTATTATGGCTAATCACCACCAGTCTCCCATATCACCGAAATATTTTGTAATCGATTTCAGCCCCAGGGCACGTTTGTCACACAAATACGACTATTTATTTTGACACCCCATAACTAATCTGTTATTCTACATTAGAAAAATGTATCCGCCGCATAACTGGCTGTCACTATTGTAATGACAACAAATATTATATTTTATAATTGTGTGAGAACTTGAAGAGGAGAAAAGAATATTGAAAAGAATATTCTTCGTTCAAATTGACTTTTAATTTATGTAATATGGGAATATTTCACATTACTCATCATTATTTTACACATTTCTTGACTATGTAATAACTTGTTACTAACACCTAAGCATCAACTTATCTTGAATTCCCTAATTAATTTTCATTCTTCCTTCAAGAATTAGATGTCTTGTTACTAAGATGCATTAGTTAACTGTTTTGATGACTTTTAACCTCGCTTCCCCCTTTAACTAAAAACGATAAACCAAAATTACCACTTGATTGGTAGAAAATTGTGATATAAAAACTAATGAAAACAAAACACGTAGATCAGAGAAGAGTCTCTTTTCGGCGAATTCATTTTCTTAGCTGTACAATCGCAAATATATGTGTTATTTTGTATGTATGTATGTTTACATTAAGTTTGTCAAACAAAAATACAATTGGTTATAGTTATTTAAACTAAACAGGTGAAGATTGGTAATTGGAGTTACGTAATACAAAATCAGTCAAGAAAATTAGGTGTTAGTGAAATTAGGGTAGTAACAAAGGTGGTGAGTTGTCACAAACAGTTGTTAAAAGAAGTTATGTGATAATATGAATATTTTGATAAGTGAGATTTACTCAGGATGCACATAGGAACAAAGTAGATAATACGAAATCACGTAAGAGTTCTAAATGAATACAAGAATTTTAAGCAATTGCGTATAGTCCAAAAAGAGAAAGAAATGGAATTAGAAAGATTACGACAAGGTAGTCGCGAATGTTCTTGTCACAATATATCGCCTTACAAACCTTCTACTTCTCATAAAGTCTCTGTATCTCCTAATGATGAGTTCGCCAGAACCATATCTAAGTTTCTGGACATGCTTAAAAGATATCAATATTTTAAGATGGATGCCGATGAACTTGAGTGTTGGATCAATGAAAAACTGCAAACCTATGCAAACGAGGATTTTAAAGAACTCAGTAATCTTCAGCTGAAAAAACAGAAACATCAAGAGCTTGAGTTCGAAGTAACAGTTCATGCTGAAACACTGTCAGCTCTGGATTCTGCGGGAGAAGAAATGATTGGTCAGGGGTACTACGCAACAGATATTATCAAAAACCGTCTTGATGAATTGCATACCCTGTGGGAAAGGTTTATGGCTATTTTCAGAGAAAAATCACTTCCTATTAACCTAACGCTTAAATTTGTCCAGTTTTCACGCCAAGTCGACGAGATACTTTTCTGGATACGTGAAAGAGAAACTTACGTAACATCAGAGGATGTAGGTCAAGATTTGGAACATGCTGAGACACTTCAAAAAGGGTTTAATGAGTTTACAAAAGATCTCGAGAATCAAGAAAGTCGTGCCGGAGACATCTATCGGATGTCAGATGAACTTATAAAAGAGGAATTTCTTGAGGATGCCCTAGTCATAGAAAAGTCCAGAGAGGTCCGAAAAGCTCTAGAACGTCTGAAGGATCTGGCTAGAAAACGACAAGAAAAGCTCCTGGAAGCCTATGAGATACGGCGCTTCTTTAGAGACACAGATAAAGCTATATCGTGGGTGAATGAAAAGTCCATTCCTTTATCCATTGAGGACTGTGGTCGTGATCTTGCCTCAGTCCAAGCCTTACAAAGGAAGCACGAAGCATTAGAAAGGGATTTGACTGCTCCAGATAAAAAGATTGTTCAACTTTGAGATGATGCTAAGGCGCTTGCACAGAAGCATCCTGATTCGCAAGACACTATACAAGGCAAGTATGACGCATTAATTACTGCATGGGATAAGCTGAAAAGTCAGGCTGTGGATAGGAGAGATAAACTGGAAGAGTCATTCAAGATGCATCGCTTTTTGGCTGACTGGAGAGACTTGAGTATCTAGATGAATGACATGAAGACGTTAATATCGACGGATGATTTGGCAAAGGATGTAGTTGGTGCTGAAGCCCAAGTAGAACGACATAAGGATTACACCGCTGAGATAAATTCTCGAGATGACAGTTTCGATACATGCATGCAAGAAGGTCAGGCATTACTAAGTGTTGGCCATCCCTGTAATGGAGACATAGCTCAATTTATGTAACGCTAAACTTTCCACCCTTGAAAGAGAGAGAGCCTCCCTGATGCAGTTGTGTGAGGAAAGACGTGAACAGCTAGAACAGTGTATGGGCCTTCAGTATTTTTACCGCGACGCTGAACAGTCGGAATCTTGGATTGGTAAGCAAGAGGCCCTCCTAGAAATAAGAGATGTGGGAGACTCACTCGATTCTGTGGAAGCACTCATAAGGAAACATGAAGACTTCGAAAAGTCGCTTCTAGCACAAGAAGAAAAGATGCGACAACTTGATGAATTCGCTGCAAAATTAATCGAATCAAAACACTATGCGGCTGCACAGGTTCATGAGATTCAGGAAGGTCTTCAAAGTAGACGAAATGCATTAAAAGAGAAAGCTCAGAACCGCCGTCAGCATCTTCAAGATTTCCACCGTTACCAAATGTTCGATAGAGATGCAGATGAAATGCAGTCATGGATATCAGGAAAACTTAAAAATGCACTTGATGAAAGTTACAAAGACTCCATGAATTTGCAAACAAAGGTGCAGAAGCATCAGAGTTTTGAGGCAGAAGTACAAGCGAACCAATCCCGCGTTGAAGGTATTAAAAGGACAGGTCAGGATTTGTTAAATGCAAACCACTACAACTCGCCAGAAATAAAAGTAAAGATTGGACAGTTGGATGAAACTTGGTCTCATCTCGTAAATGCCATGAGAGACAAGAAGAAAAATTTAGATCAAGCAAGTAGGCAACAACAGTTCGCTCGTAACGTAGAAGATGTAAAGTTATGGTTGAATGATGTTGAAGCTCAGATAGCCTCAGAGGATGTCGGTCGTGATCTAAACGGTGTGATGAATGTACAAAAGCGGCACAACTTGCTTGAATCTGATGTAGCTACTCATCGTGAACGTATAGATACATTCAAAGTCCAGGCTGACACGCTTGCTGCAGAAAGTCATTTCGACGCTCCCATCACCCAAGAAAAACAAAGACAGTTAGCCCAACGTTACCATGACCTGAAAATCCCTCTAAGTCAACGTCGTGAGAAGTTAAAAGATGCCCTTCCCTCGGACACATCTTTGCAGCTTGAATATAGTGACTATAGTGAGCTGATGAAGTTACTAGTCGATTGTTGTAAAGATTTTAAAGCACATTCGCTTAACCAAATTGAATCAGAAATGTGTCATCAGTATGCTGAAAGCTTCACTACTGGCTCAGTAGCCACTCACAAAGATGCCTTCAGGTTATGGGTTAAAGATAAGAACCCTGTTGTTGAAAAGTATATTGGGTTATAGAGTCATACCGTGATCCCTTTGGTGTTCGTGCAAGGTTTGAATCATTTGTCGCTGTTGTAAGTAGATCAGTGTCTAAAAAATTCCAACGACTTGTAAATAATGCTGAAAGGTTGTTAACAAATTTACCATGGCCTTCTACATTTGAAAAAGTTAATTTCTTACAGCCAGACCTTACTAGTTTGGATGTAGTTACGTTTGGAACTTCTGGAATTCCTGTTGGAACTAATATTCCTAACTATGATGATGTACGACAAGTTGATGGATTTAAAAATGTTTCTTTGAATAATGTACTTAGTGTGCGTCTCGAAGATCCTAAACCAGAATTTCTACGTAACGAAGACAAACAAATGTACGTGGAACATACTGAAAGTTCCTTTGAATTACAAGTTGGACTTCATGAACTGATGGGATATAGTTCTGGTAAACTGTTTTGGCGTGATTGTTATGGAAAACGAAATTTCCACACGAAAACTACTGAATATGTCATAAATGGAGGTCCTATAAAAGGTTGGTGTGAACCAGGAGAAACGTATGACAGCAAGTTTCCAAACCTTCCATCTACAATAGATAAGTGTCGAGCTGAGTGCGTTGGAATTTATTTATCTGATTTACCTCTTGTTCTGGAGCAGTTCGGTTTGAATACCAACTGTGCTCAAGGCGATGTCTCAGATGTAGTCTATATTAATTGGTTGTCAATGATTCCTTCAGTTGTAACTTCCATGGAGTTTTATTCTCCAGCAGAAAATGCTGATGACATTGGATCATGGTGTCAAGCACACTGTTCTGCTCGTTATGCGATTCTGCGAGTTTTGATTGAAGCTGACGATTCTATGGGACGTACACATAGAGTAGTCGATGAGGACGATGCATCTGATTTGTGTATTTCCTTGGATCCAAAAAGACTTTTAACTGTGGCTCGTTCAGCAATTGGTGAATTCTTAAGAAAATTACAATATTACAAAGGTAAAACCAATGCTATGTATGGATATGCTTTCTTCCAACACTATAGTCAACTACTTCCAAAATATTTGACTGATTTGCTCTGGCATAAATGGCTACGTGGATATCTTCTGATGCTGCAAACAAGATCTAAGTGGTTGGATATAAAGCACAACCTGCAACCTGATGATCTCGTCTTAGTTAACAGTGCTGACACACAGAGAGGTCTCTGGCGAAAGGCTATAGTTAAGCAGATGTACTATGACCAAGACGGCCACGTCAGGACACTATGTTTGAAAACTTCAACTCAAGAAGTGGAACAAGATATAAGAAGCGTACGAAAGGTCGACGTGGTGATCGTTCGCGGGGAGTGTTAATCGGGACAGATAGATAGACTGTATGATAAATAGCCAATCAACATTATGTGACCTTTTTGTCGCGATTATTGGCCAATTAATGTAACTCACACCACGTGATGGTGACCTTGAATGTTCTTTTTTGTCTGTCACTCTATTTTTGTATACATGTAATTAATTGACTGTTCATTTTGTCCGTACCCTCAATACTGTTCGGTACGTTTTTGTCCGTTTTTTGTAATGACGGTGGATTTGTACATTTTTCTTGGTGTAATTTTATGATTTATTTTATGTTTTAGAAACAGATAAAGTTTAAGTCAAGTTATTCTGTTTTAACTATAGTAAAGCCAAGACTCTGTGTCGTCAGTATTGAGGAAGGACTAAATCTGTAGGACAAAAATAATCCTACATATATATAACCTAGTAAGTTACAGAATGGGAAAAAGTCCTAAATTTTTGTAAAACAAATGAGAAGAGGAATGAGATGTCATCATGAGAATGAAAAACAAAGTGCGAATACCTTTGTGTAACTTAGATACACTTTGAGCCATAGTTAACTGTATTCTTCTCTTGTAGAGAGAGAGAGATCACAGGACCTACGCTAGTTTACGTTTCGCCCTGATTGATGATGTCAAAGCCAGATAGGATGAAGAAACCAAGAGAAGAGGCATTCCCTACTCTAAAATCAGTGTGAAGAACTACGGTAATCACAAGGAAAAATATACGAAATTTTAAAACTGATGTCAAGTCGATGACGCATTTGTTATTTGGAGCAGGGATTTTGCACGTGTGTTACCAGAAACATCCTCAATAATTTGCAGACTTTCGTGAACACCTATTTCCTTAGCTTGATGATGATAGTAAAGATCAGATGATAGTCAGCCGGAAAAGATAAGCAAAAAGGAACTCCAGCAGGGAAACAGCTAACGAACTTTTTATTATTATTAATATTCCATTGGAATCCAAGTGGGACACACAGCTTCAACAGTACATCTCCATTTCATCCTGTTGTCTGAAGTCCTCCTTAGCTGTCCCCACGATTGCTCATTGGCTCTCGTACCCTCTTCATACGGTCTCCTCCATGCTATCCTCGGACGCCTAATGCTTCGTCTCCCATTCGGGTTCTAATCGAAGGTATAGCTAACTTGCGATGTCACCCAACGGTCTCCTCAGCGTGTGTCCGGTCCATCTCCATTTCCTCCTGATGGATTGACTCCAGAGGTATTTAAGTACGGTGGAGACAGTTTACTGTCTGCGTTAACTGAGGTTCTAGGCAGCGTCTGGGAATCAGAGGAAGTCCCATCGGGTTGGTGTAAGTCACTGATCATCCCGACATACAAGAAGGGAAACAAGTCCCAAGTAATTGAAGCGGTCAACGTGCTCTACCACTTCACTTCCTATTTCTAATCTAGGGGTCGGTGAAGTCCAATCCTGCAGCATCATCTTACAGTGCTCAAGTCTTCTGAACACCTTGAGCTGCAATCTAAGAATGTTTGGCATGCGATTCGCCCATGTAAAATGTAAGATGATGCTGCAGGATTGGACTTCACCGACCCCTAGATTAGAAATAGGAAGTGAAGTGGTAGAGCACGTTGACCGCTTCACTTACTTGGGAAGTACCATCAGCGCCAACGGGTTGATCTCCGACGAAATCTCAGCACGAATACAAAAGCCTAGTTTCGCATATGTCAGTTTACGCCGTCTCTGGCGTAGACACGATATCCGACTATCAACCAAAGGGCGTGTGTACTGCTCATCAGTCCGCTCCGTCCTCCTTTATGGCTGTGAGACCTGGCCATTGAGAGCAGAAGACATAAAAAGATTATCTGTGTTCGATCATAGGTGTCTGCGTTCTATCTCCCGTGTGAAGTGGCATAATAAGGTGAGCAATATTGAGGTTAGACCATCAGTCGAGTGCTAGGTAAGGAGGGGAAATCAGTCGACGAGACTGTGAAATTATATCGACTGAGATGGTTAGGACATGTGTTACGTATGCCTAGTCATCGCCTTCCTCGACTGACGGGCAATGTTAGCTGATATAGGGCCAGACTGGAAAAGAGGTGGTGGCGGTCAAACGAAAACATGGCACCAGTCAATGAAATCTACAACAGTTAGTTTAAGCCACGTAGGAAGATGTAGACTTCCTGACTGGTTGGGGTCCTCGGGACGGTAAAAACCAATGGTTGGAAACTATCGGTGACATGGCTCAAAATCGTTCTGTGGCGCAGATGCATCCACTCCTTGTGACTTATGATTTCCGTTATTACTATTCCTTTGTCTCACACCTCTGTTTCCTGTCCATATTATGCATTTCTTGTTTACTTTCTTCTCTTGCTTTGTGTGCTACATGGAGGGAGTGTGGCGACTTGAACTGCCGCACATATGTGCAAAGTTCTATGTCGAAAACCGACCGACCATTTTCCTCCACATAGTTGTACAGCAACAGCTTCTTGGTTGGTTTATTTCCAGAGTTTCTTGTTGCTAATTACTTTTGGTGTGGAGCGAAGTGGACAGCTGTTGATAAAAGTCTGCAGCAGTCTGTTGGAAGTGCTAACAACCTATTACCCAACATATATGTACAAGAAAATGGAGGTGGATTGGACATACGCTGAAGAGACATCAATGTGGTATCTATCACACACCAGGCTGTTGAGTGAAATCCGAATAAGTTGAAGCGAATCGGGTGTCTAAGCCTGAATGGTATAAAAGATAACGTGTGAGAAGGGAATGAAAGCTTCTGCACGGTTGTGCAGCCAGTTGAAAGTGATTACAAAGAACCGAGTGGAATGGAGGTGTAGCAGTGAAGTCATATATAAATCCCACCAAGAACACAAAGAATTACTAATGTAATAATAATAATAATAATACATATACACCACTCTACAAAATTGACCAACATTCAGTAAATTAGTTTCATCGTCCCTGTACCTCAATTCTACTTCAGTGAACACTGTCCATTGGGGGTATTTGATGCGTAGGTGTGCATATTACATGTCTTATCCTCATCATCTGATTTAAATCTGCTGCGAAGATATTAAATACAAATTATAAAACATTGCTTAAGTGAAAAAGAGGATTCATTCCTTCAGTTAGTAGAATATACAGGAACAGACAAATATTCGGTAATCAATTCAAAGAGGAGGGAGAGGAAATAAGGATATATACATATGGCCTAATGAACTCAAGACAATTAAACTTTTCGATAGAGAAAGAAAGACCAGATTTGCAGTATAAAATGATATCATTCTATTTCATAGGTTCTCATCAGCTGCAAACTACCTGAAATTACAATGGTTATAAATAATAACATTTCATACTTCATTGTTTGAAAGGTAATACAGAAAGCATTATAAGATAAACGCATCCGGAATATAAGGATTAAAATTTTTTGTAGTTTAAGTTACCATCAATTTATATACTATCAAACTATGAAAAAAGGAAGAGAAAGGGGGTGAGAGATGACAGAAAACAGAAAAATCTAATAAACAGTGTCAACATGGTAACTCAACAAGGTCAAAGTTCATCAATTTGAACTGGATAAGTACTCTGCTGATGTTACCTCCAACTGCATTTATAAATTTACGTGCACCTGCGGCAGCAAGTACATCGGAAGGACAGAAAGAAGGGCTTCTATCCAGTTTTCAGAGCATATTCCGAGAAACTTATGCTTAAAAGGAAGCAAATATTTACAAAGTGCAATTACTAGACACCTTGTGGATACGGGCCATTTTGTTGAGATTTCCAAATCCTTCAAAATATTAAACATACAAAGGACAGCGAATCTACTACGATTTGCTGAAGCAATTGCAATCAAACGTCTCAGACCAAACTTATGCACACAGAAAGAGAGTGTAGTCAATCTCTCACTCCCTTGCTAACCATATCACTTTCATTACACTGATTACTCATAAACACTAGTGAGTTCAACTCACTAAGCAAGTTTTCAAATTGATGAACTTTGACCTTGTTGAGTTACCATGTTGACACTGTTTATTAGATTTTTCTGTTTTCTGTCATCTCTCACCCCCTTTCTCTTCCTTTTTTCATAGTTTGATAGTATATAAATTGATGGTAACTTAAACTACAAAAAATTTTAATCCTTATATTCCGGATGCGTTTATCTTATAATGCTTTCTGTATTACCTTTCAAACAATGAAGTATGAAATGTTATTATTTATAACCATTGTAATTTCAGGTAGTTTGCAGCTGATGAGGACCTATGAAATAGAATGATATCATTTTATACTGCAAATCTGGTCTTTCTTTCTCTATCGAAATTTATCAAGGGAACCAAATGTATGAAATTAAACTTTTAATATATCAGCGAACATTAAGAAAACTAAATAGGGACCACCATTTTCTAGACACTAGTTTCTTACAGTTATGCACATCCCCATCAACGTCCAGGTACGACCTAGAGTCGGTAGCCTTCAGTATTTCTCTCGAAATGCTCTCATGTGGCCACACGTTTATAGCCTATGCCAGGTAGCTCGAATTCAACGACTCCATGCGTCGATTCGAGTGTTCTTACAAAAGTTAAACGGTGAATGCGAACATATGGCGCTTACAACCAGACTAGTAAATCTGTTAGTCCATCTAGGGGAGTTGGAAAACCCTGATTCGAAAACTTGTGTACATGGACTCCAAAATCCATCCGAGCAGATCGAATATTGTCTGGACCTGTTCTACTTATCGGAGATGATGGGAACACAGCTCGTTGCATTGCTCTACTGCCTTGTGGATCAGACTTGAAGTCAAAGGACTCGGTGTGATGGTCCCTTGAGACAGCTGTCTTCTTTAATGTGGTGGGCGTCTATCCAGTATCCTAGCCCTCGCATAAACAATGATATTTTGTATAACATATCTTTTGATGCCCATAATATATGAAGTTTTTACTTTAATAAATCAAGTATGAAAAAAACAAGCAAGAAAATGAATCCACAAATAATAAACTTACGTTTTAACTCGCATACAAATATTCAGGAAGCCTTCTTCTTCAATCATAATATCAGCTTCGTCTAATACAAACATGACTATTTTAGTAGGATCAATACGATATTGTCCTGTACCACGAAACCAGTTTGCAATTGTACCCGGTGTACCAATAACAATTTGATCACTGACAAATCCATCGGAATTAATATTGGCTAAAATAGAAATTTTGACAATAGAAACAATGTGACTATATGTATATATATATATATATCTTACAATAAGTGTAACTAGTAAAAAGAAAATATATGTATCTTTTTCAGCTGATGTTTATTGTCTATAGGTATGGGGCGTATGCTTTGCGCCAAGTGCAAAGTACCGTTGCAATAGTGGCAGGAGTCTGAAACTGAACTCCGCTTGAAGTAGTCGATAAGTTTAAGTAGTTAGGTAGTTGTGTGAGTGATGGTTGAAAACTCTATTCGTATAGTGGAAGCCACAGAAGTATACACCATCTTGGGCTATCTCTGGTGCCGTCAACGTGGCAGTCAAATAGAGGGTTTAAAATGTTTCGGTGTCAGCATTGTAGCTCAACGCTTGTGAAACTCGACTTCTCCGAGCTAAGGATGTGTGGTGACTCCACGTATTTGATAGTCACCATCTAAGTAGGATTGCTTGTGTCCTATGCAGTCATTGTGTAAGTAATCCTGAGGTCCAGTGGCGTGTGTTTGGACACGGTGGAGGTTACCATTCATTGAGCGTTGTCATATGGAAATACTGGCTTCGACAACTTCGATTTGTGCTAAGACTGTCATCCCAGGAGCTCTTGTACCGGTCTCTGTTCGCTAGTCCTGGATATTACATAGAAAAAGCCGAGAGGTGGTCAACTTATGAAGTGGCGTGGTAGGGTGAAGGGTATTTCATGTATTATCCCCATCCAGGCATTAATGAAAACAAAACACGTAGATCAACGAAGAGTCTCTTTTCGACTGACTGATTTTCTTAGCTGTACAATCGCAAATATATATTATTTTGTATGCATGTGTACATTAAGTTTGTCAAACAAAAATACAATTGGTTGTGGTTATTTTAACTAAACAGGTGAAGATTGGTAATTGGAGTTACGGAATACAAAATCAGTCAAGAAAATTAAGTCTTAATGAAATTAATGTAGTAACAAAGGTGATGAGTTATCACAAACAGTTGTTAAAAAAGAAATTAATAAAAATTACAATTAAGAAATAGAATGCTATAATAAACAGGGGGATGGGTAAAACTCTAACAAAGTAGCATAATAACTAAGAAAATTGACATTGTGCAATTAGGGGTTAGATATGTAAAAATAAAAAATATACAGGATGTTTGGACAAGTAACTACTATGATGAATGATTGTTTATGCGATCAGGGATTAAATATGTAGAAATAATATAATAACATGAATAAACAGGAAGTTTAGATAAGAAAGGCGATGGGATGGTCATTATTAAAAAATTTACCTGTTTACGATGGCCATGGCAGGGACAGGGGTTGGATGTATTTCTTTTGGACACAAAGGGTGGCACAGTGGTTAAGACTCTCGCCGACCATGCACATGGTCCGGGGTTCAATCCCCTGCCGGCGCACACCCGATATCTATGGTCGGCCTGTAAATTTGGGCTACCGATATCCATGCTGAAAATTCCACACTTGTACTGAAAATACGGTGTGGAATCAAGCTGTAATGAAAATTAAATTAAATGAAATTAAAATTAAATTTGAGTTTTTGGATAGCTAACGCCTCAGCTATGCCCAAATGTCTTGATTTCACTCCCTTTGACAGGTTTGATTGACTTTTGTATATTACTTTGAAGGACTTTTCGAAAGGCGCTGAATGTCCTGAGTTGACCAGATGTTCTGTCACTGAACTGTATACACGTTTTTGCTCTCCTTTTACCAGCCAGGCTGGGTAGTGTTCACGAGTGCGTTTTCCAAGTTGGCGCATGGTACGGCCGATGTACTCAGCTCCACAAGAGCAAGTGAACTAGTATATGCATGTTGAGGTGGCCCAATGCGACAGCTTGTCTTTCGCGTTCTGGTTGAACAGTTTCTTGCAGGAAAACGTCAGTCGTAGGCTTGCGGCGAAGTATGTTTTCCTCGGCGGTTTGGAGAGGCGTTTGCGAAGGATTTCCGCCTCGATATCACCTTTGAATTCTAGATTAAGCAGAAGTATTTTCTTTGGGACGGATTGGACTTGTTCAGAAGTCTTCTTAGGTTTGAGATTCTTGTCTATGAACCTGGGCGGGAAACCGTTTTCCATCAGGGTTTTCCGGAGATTACGCAGTTCTTCTTCGATTACTTCCTCGCTGCATATCTTCCGAATCCTCGAGGAAAGAGTGTGTATCAGGTTCCTCTTTCTGCTTAGCGGTACGAAGCTTTGAAAGTTGATGAATTGTCCAGTCCATGTAGGCTTTTTGTATATGGACCTTTTCAAAGAGTCGTTGTCATTTCTTGTCAGATGGATGTCCAGGAAGTGGAACACTCCGTCGGATTCGGTTTCAAGTGTAAAGTCGATGTTTGGGTGGGCGTTGTTGAAGATTTGGAGTAGGTTTTCAAGGTCTAGCTTCTCATCACAAATGATGAAAGTATCATCAATGTATCTCTTGTAAAGATGAAGGCCGTCGATAGTTGGTGATAAGGGGTTGTTTTCGAGGCTGGCCATAAAACAGTCGGCTAGGAGTGGTCCGAGTGGAGAACCCATTGCTACGCCATCTGTTTGCCTTTAGATTTCATTGTTGAATCTGAAGTAGACGTTGAAGGTGCAGCGTAGTAACAGCTCCTTTAGATAATGCATCGGTATGCCGACATCTATGCTGTTGCATTGGATGAAGTCACACAGAAAGCATATAGTGAACAGAGAGACGACGTCTAGGGAGACCATCTTTTTATTTGCGAGGTTGACATTTTTAATTGAATCCACGAAATCGAATGTGTCGCGGAGGTTGTATCTCGACAACTTTTCTTTCACTGGTCCAAGAATTTCTACCAGCCACTTCGCGATTAGGTGATATGGCGAATTGATCATATCTAATATTGGGCGGAGTGGGACGTCCTTTTTGTGCACTTTGGGTAGTCCATACATTCGTGGCGATGTAGAACCAGATGGGCGAAGTTTTTCATATAGTTCTGTATTGATAATCGATTCATCTTTCATTTTTTTCAATAAGTTGGTTAGCTGGAGCTCCGTCTGTTCAGTTGGATCTTTTTGGGTCGTCTGTTTTTGAAATTTGCTGTCATCAGATAGAATTGACGAGAGTTTCTTCACATAGTCTGACTTGTTAAGCAGAACAATTCCAGAACCTTTGTCTGGTCGAGTTATTATCAGGTTTTCATTTGATTTCAATTCTTTGAGTTGCTTTCGATGTTCTTTTGAAAGCATATTACGAAGTCTAGGTTTTTTGTTGATGTAGTCGAGGCAGCAATTCAAAACAGTTGATTTGAAGTGTTCTGCACTGTCATATGAAATTGGGACTAGATCATTCGTCTGACTAATCAAATTCTCGAATTGTACTTTGGTGTTCAATTCATTTACTTTTGATGATGCATCACAAAATTTTGGTCCGAGCGACAACAGTTGCATTTGAATCGGTGAAAGTGAGACATCAGAAAAATTGAATACATATTTCTCGGGACAAGATGGGAAAGCTGTTTCCTTGGTGACTGATTTTAGGCTTTGTTTAAGTTTCATGATGATATTTTCCTTTCTCTTCTCTGAGACTGTATTGGCGTAGTGTTCGAATGACGCCCGTTCATCAACAGTTAAATCATAAAGAACGTGGGAGCTCATTGAGACGTTTTGTCCCAGTTCAGCTAATCTGGATCGAACGGCATCAATGTGATTCTGGGTGTGTCTTCTGAGCGTGCGTGAATTAGGAGATATATGGTTTCGTCTCAGATTTTTTCCAGAATGCTTTCGGGTATTCATGTTTATCCAGACAGCTTTTCCAGAAGGACTTCGTCGAAAAGAAAATTTTCTTCGCTGCAACTGTCTTTTTATTCCCTATGATCAAATGTGTATATTCCGTGATTTGAAAACGAGCAAAGACCGTTCGACAGTAAAGGAACTGAACAAGTTCCTACGTTTGTCCGTCAAGCTTGCTGAAGCGAATGCGAAGATTTCCTTCTGGAAGAGCTGTCTGGATAAACATGAATACCCGAAAGCATTCTGGAAAAATCTGAGACGAAACCATATATCTCCTAATTCACGCACGCTCAGAAGACACACCCAGAATCACATTGATGCCGTTCGATCCAGATTAGCTGAACTGGAACAAAACGTCTCAATGAGCTCCCACGTTCTTTATGATTTAACTGTTGATGAACGGGCGTCATTCGAACACTACGCCAATACAGTCTCAGAGAAGAGAAAGGAAAATATCATCATGAAACTTAAACAAAGCCTAAAATCAGTCACCAAGGAAACAGCTTTCCCATCTTGTCCCGAGAAATATGTATTCAATTTTTCTGACGTCTCACTTTCACCGATTCAAATGCAACTGTTGTCGCTCGGACCAAAATTTTGTGATGCATCATCAAAAGTAAATGAATTGAACACCAAAGTACAATTCGAGAATTTGATTAGTCAGACGAATGATCTAGTCCCAATTTCATATGAAAGTGCAGAACACTTCAAATCAACTGTTTTGAATTGCTGCCTCGACTACATCAACAAAAAACCTAGACTTCGCAATAGGCTTTCAAAAGAACATCGAAAGCAACTCAAAGAATTGAAATCAAATGAAAACCTGATAATAACTCGACCAGACAAAGGTTCTGGAATTGTTCTGCTTAACAAGTCAGACTATGTGAAGAAACTCTCGTCAATTCTATCTGATGACAGCAAATTTCAAAAACAGACGATCCAAAAAGATCCAACTGAACAGACGGAGCTCCAGCTAACCAACTTATTGAAAAAAATGAAAGATGAATCGATTATCAATACAGAACTATATGAAAAACTTCGCCCATCTGGTTCTACATCGCCACGAATGTATGGACTACCCAAAGTGCACAAAAAGGACGTCCCACTCCGCCCAATATTAGATATGATCAATTCGCCATATCACCTAATCGCGAAGTGGCTGGTAGAAATTCTTGGACCAGTGAAAGAAAAGTTGTCGAGACACAACCTCCGCGACACATTCGATTTCGTGGATTCAATTAAAAATGTCAACCTCGCAAATAAAAAGATGGTCTCCCTAGACGTCGTCTCTCTGTTCACTATATGCTTTCTGTGTGACTTCATCCAATGCAACAGCATAGATGTCGGCATACCGATGCATTATCTAAAGGAGCTGTTACTACGCTGCACCTTCAACGTCTACTTCAGATTCAACAATGAAATCTAAAGGCAAACAGATGGCGTAGCAATGGGTTCTCCACTCGGACCACTCCTAGCCGACTGTTTTATGGCCAGCCTCGAAAACAACCCCTTATCACCAACTATCGACGGCCTTCATCTTTACAAGAGATACATTGATGATACTTTCATCATTTGTGATGAGAAGCTAGACCTTGAAAACCTACTCCAAATCTTCAACAACGCCCACCCAAACATCGACTTTACACTTGAAACCGAATCCGACGGAGTGTTCCACTTCCTGGACATCCATCTGACAAGAAATGACAACGACTCTTTGAAAAGGTCCATATACAAAAAGCCTACATGGACTGGACAATTCATCAACTTTCAAAGCTTCGTACCGCTAAGCAGAAAGAGGAACCTGATACACACTCTTTCCTCGAGGATTCGGAAGATATGCAGCGAGGAAGTAATCGAAGAAGAACTGCGTAATCTCCGGAAAACCCTGATGGAAAACGGTTTCCCGCCCAGGTTCATAGACAAGAATCTCAAACCTAAGAAGACTTCTGAACAAGTCCAATCCGTCCCAAAGAAAATACTTCTGCTTAATCTAGAATTCAAAGGTGATATCGAGGCGGAAATCCTTCGCAAACGCCTCTCCAAACCGCCGAGGAAAACATACTTCGCCGCAAGCCTACGACTGACGTTTTCCTGCAAGAAACTGTTCAACCAGAACGCGAAAGACAAGCTGTCGCATTGGGCCACCTCAACATGCATATACTAGTTCACTTGCTCTTGTGGAGCTGAGTACATCGGCCGTACCATGCGCCAACTTGGAAAACGCACTCGTGAACACTACCCAGCCTGGCTGGTAAAAGGAGAGCAAAAACGTGTATACAGTTCAGTGACAGAACATCTGGTCAACTCAGGACATTCAGCGCCTTTCGAAAAGTCCTTCAAAGTAATATACAAAAGTCAATCAAACCTGTCAAAGGGAGTGAAATCAAGACATTTGGGCATAGCTGAGGCGTTAGCTATCCAAAAACTCAAATTTAATTTTAATTTCATTTAATTTAATTTTCATTACAGCTTGATTCCACACCGTATTTTCAGTACAAGTATGGAATTTTCAGCATGGATATCGGTAGCCCAAATTTACAGGCCGACCATAGATATCGGGTGTGCGCCGGCAGGGGATTGAACCCCGGACCATGTGCATGGTCGGCGAGAGTCTTAACCACTGTGCCACCCTTTGTGTCCAAAAGAAATACATCCAACCCCTGTCCCTGCCATGGCCATCGTAAACAGGTAAATTTTTTAATAATGACCATCCCATCGCCTTTCTTATCTAAACTTCCTGTTTATTCATGTTATTTTAAGTTTTCTTAATCCCTGTCTACACTACCATATTTTCATATCCACACTTCCTGTTTATTTTGTCATTTTATTATTTCTACATATTTAATCCCTGATTTCTTAAAAAATAAATTATGTAATAATATGAATAGTTTGATGATTGAGTTTTACTCAGGATGCACATAGGAACAAAGTAGAGAATACGAAATTACGTAACAGTTCTAAATGAATCGAAGAATTATAAGCAATTAAAGAAACTGGCAAACAAACAAAATTAGGTCATCAAGAATCAACAAAGTTGTTACCGTGATAGCAGAAGTGGTTGAGTAATTCTGTTCTGTATGCATAGCTCTGGTTTTTCTATGTGAATGGGCAGAGCTTCAGCGATACAAAGAAGGCGAAACCGTATTGCGCTTGATAGGTTGTTCTTGACTCTGTAGATTACTTTGAAGGAGGCGTTTGTTGAAATGGAATGATCAGTGTTAACCAGATGTTCAATTATCGCACTCCTTATTGCACCACTATTGCCTTTTCGCAACCATGCTGGATAGTGTTCTTGAATCTCCTTGGACAGGGTGCGCGTCGAACGATCGATGTATCTGGCTCCACAGCAGCAGGTGAACTGATATATGCACATAGAAGTGGTCAGATGCGGGGATCTTGTCCTTGAGGCTTCTGCAGATCAGTGGGCGACTGGAGAACACTATTCTTAGCGTTGTATCAAAGAATGCTCTTCTCAGAGATGATATGATCCCTCTCTTGAGAATATCGCTTGCTAAATCTCCCTTGAAATCCAGGTTCATGTAGAGTTTCTTTTTTGGCGCAAGAAGAGTTTCGTTTCTCCGAATTCTTGGTTTGATATTTTTCTCGATGAATCTCATTGAGTATCCATTTTGGATGAAAATTTCTCTTAGAATATCCAATTCTGTTTCCAGAGTGTCGGGACTGCAGATGCGTCGGATGCGGGTAGCAAGTGATTTAATTAAACTTCGCTTTTGTTGAATGGGTACCCAGCTATAGAAGCTTGTTAGTTGACCATTTCAAGTAGGTTTTCTATGGATTGATCTTCTTAGACTCCCATCAGTTCTTCTTGTTAGTTCCACATCAAGAAACGGGATTTTTGATTCGTTTTCCATTTCAAGAGGGAATTTTGTTGCTGGATGGCAATAGTTAAATGTCTTCAGTAGTAGATTGGGGTCATTGTTGTTGTCACAAATAATGAATATGTCGTCTACACATTTTTTATACAGTCGCAAATTGTCAATGCTTGGCTTTAGTGGTCCTTTCTCGAGGCTTACGACGAAGCAATCTGATAGTAGTGGACCCAACGGAGATCCCGTTGCAATACCATCATCTTTTTGTCCATAGATGGTGTCGTTGAATGTGAACTGGACGTTCAGAGTGCATCTCAATAGTAATAGGGTATTTGCGTTATATTAGCATCCGCTGGTACATCATGACTCCTTGGCTGAGGTCTGATAGTTCAAATCTGTGGCTCAAGACGTTTTCAGGTGTGACCAAGAATCGCAATCAATGGTGAACAAGCTGTAATTCCTTTTTTTCTTCCTTTCCTAAAAGTGACATGAAGTGCTGAATGTTGGATGATCCTGATGAATATGCTTGCTTCCTATATGACGACGTCCCACATTCCTTCGTTCCGTATTTTCTTTGTATAAAAATGTTGTACGGCACATCTCTGTTTGCCTATAATGTTCCAAGTCTGTGTTTTAAATCAAATAAATGATTCAGCGAAGAGACTCTTTTCAACGAATTTATCATCAAGCTATACAATCGTATATATATGGTTTTTAAGAAGTTATATCCGGTGATCCCTATGTACAGAAAAAGTTCATTCAACCCCTCCAACTTTCATGGTCTTAATCTCTCTATGCTAAAGTATGGTAATCCCCAATCATATTTTAGCTCTACCAATTTTTCATTTTTGTCTATTCAATTTGTATACTCTTCCCTATTAAGTCAATTGTTACTATTACTACTCTCACTTTTAATTGTTTCCCCGGTATTATTTCACTTGTTCCACTTGTCATTCTAAATCAATTCCTTTTTTACAAAATTAAATTCTATGCTATTAAATTTCACACAATATTACGTAACGTTTTTATTTTATTTTATAATTGCACACCTTTTTCAAGTTCTATCCATCCTATGAATTATTCTATATATGACATTAATTTGCTTTGCCACTTGACATTTAACTACGATTATAATCACAAACATTTTAGTTTTAATTGCATTTCACACTATTATTATTTTATGCATTCACACCTATGTTTCAATTCCCTCACCGGATATAACTTCTTAAAAACCATATATATTACGATTGTACAGCTTGATGATAAATTCGTTGAAAAGAGTCTCTTCGCTGAATCCCCACTTGTTTTGATTTCCTATATGTTACAATGGGAATGTTCCATGATTTAAATAAATTCATCACATAATAAAACAAAGCAATTGCGCGGTAAACACTTTTATTTCAGACGGTCAATAGATAAGTTTCATTCTACATGCCTACTACTGGATACACTAATTTCAATTAGCAAAACTTTCAAGATGAATCAAGGCGTAGTTGGTTCACTGTGATAGAACACTGGCCAAGCGGTCTGAAATTTTATTCGCAGCCAACTCACTCTTAAACCTCGCCAAAAGTCTGGTAAAGAGAGGAAAATTTCTAGGCATGAGGATGGCAACTCCATCGTGTGTAAATGAAACGCCACTTCTACTGAAAATTCAATGCTTTAAGCAGCTTGAAGCTTTAAGTTCCATCAGAGAACTCAAAGGAATGAAAGATCTATTTTTATGATGAATTTTCTGAGAACAATTTCAAACTACTGTAGGCTAGCTGAAAATCTCTCGGTCAGCGAATACAATTAAACAAAGCTTCTGTTATCAATCTCCCCTCCACCCTCTTCATTGAATTTTAAAAATGTCATCTTGTCCCATCCTATTGTATGGTTATGTGTAATTGCATGCAGTGTGGTGCTATAGCTGAACTATTCTCTAGATTTCTTATCTTATTCGGGTCAACTAATCTAGATTTTGTTAGGTTTTTATGTTCAGCTAGTCTGACTGACTGCACCTGTTCTACTACTTTGACCTATGT